>VZRL01000435.1:232668-257619 GCA_013397895.1 Origma solitaria | reverse complement strand
TTCCCTGCCCCCAAACTCCCTCAGCTGTCGGGATTTCCTCCCGCTTTGTTAACTCTTGTGATGTTCTGCCTTGCAGGTGTTGCAGTGGGACGTGCGGGGGCTTTGCACGAAGCCGGTGGGCACCGGGACGGCGCCGCCAAAGAGTAAGAGGGTGGTTTGGTTGTGAGTGGTATCGGGGTGTCAATAAAATGAGTGGGTGAGGAGAGCATGGGAAGGGTCACGCCTCGGAAGAGGCGCTGTATAAGCTGGGAAAAACAAGGACTGAAAGGTCATCGCCATGTAAACGAGGCTTTCTGATAAAACGTGTAGTAATAAAAGTAAAAATAAATGTCTGACTGTGTGCAATATATTTATAGGATATATATATATATATAGTTTTACGTTTATGAGCTTGTTGCTTCTTTCCTGTTTGCTTTTACTTTAATATTCAAGGCCAGGCTGGATGGGGCAGTGTCAGACTGTTCAACGTGTACAAAGGGGAATGGCTTCAAACTGAAAGAAAGTAGGGTTACATTAGATATCAGAGAAAAATTCTTTACTGTGAGGGTGTGGGGCCCTGGCATAGGTTACCCAGAGAAGCTGTGGATGCCCTATCTCTGGAACTGTTTTTAACGAGGTGCAAAATCTAGTTTTTAACTTTAGATGTTTGCCCTTGTGCTTTGAAACGCTTGTGTTGTCGGGGTTAAGAAATAGAAAGACTTAGAGAAAGACTTCCAAGATTCACGTATCCCAAGTATCAGCTCCAGGCAGTAGTATAAGAAGCTGCCATGTCCCTGCTATGTTAAATTTAGTTATAATGCTTCTTGCCCCATAGATTTGCAAGCAGGGCGATGCCTGAACCTTGGTTTGGAGGCTGCCCTGCATCCCACGTTCAAGAACGTTTGAACCCCTTTTGTCCCTGACCAAAGTCAAAACAGCAATACAAATTTCAAAGACTAATATCTTGTTTGTATAAATGGAGGCTCAGTGGTTTAGTGAGGCTTCCTATCCCAGATTAGAGACCCAGGTGCTGAAACAGGAAAGCTCCATGGAACCATCTGTAGAAGTGATCAGACTTGTTGACTGCTGGAAAAGATCACTGGAAGAGTTGTTGAATGCAGGCTTCTGCCACCTTCTTAAATGCCAAAGCAAATAAAAGCCTGGCTGTTCCATTAAGAAAGCCTTCTCTGCACACATTGGTTGAACAGCAAATTGCTTTTGGTTATAATTTTTTTTTTTGCATTAAGTGTATTTGAGATGTACTATAGTATCAGTTCCTGGATTCACTGTCCTGCAGCTCTGATTTGTGTCAGGAGACCTCTTAGGCCACCTCTCCCAGCCAGCTGCTTCCTCTGCAAACACTCCAGGTTAATTAAGATGTATAGGATCCAGGTGCCTTTGCCAGATTCTGACTGGAACAGGATGTGCAAATTTTCCTTGCTTTGATAAAATGGTCGTGTTTACATACAGAGTCAATGATGGGAAATAGACCTGTAATTTCTGCCTGTCACCTCTCTGAGTGTGAACAGGCTTTAAAGACATTCTGGGAATGACACTGATGTTCCAAGCATCAGGAAGAACACATCTGGGAATGATATTCCTGTGACTGGTTTGGATGTGTTGTTTTTTGGGCAAAGCAATGCGGGTACAGATTAGCTGGTGCAAAGTTTGAAATACCCTAATTGAAGTCTATCAGTATATTGGATGTTTCAGCTTTAATCATAAAGTCTGCCTTTTCCACTTATCCAAACTTAACCGTTTAAAGTAATTTTCCAGTAACTAATGCTCAAGTTGAATTTTATCTGCCTTCTTGGTTTCTTAGGATGTGTTTAATACTTCTTCAGGTTTCGCTCAGCTTTCCCTTGTCTGTCCTCCCTTTGGCCATTTTTCTGTTAGTTTGACCTCCTCTATGCTTCTCTGAAGAACTCTTCCATCCTGAGTGACGCTTCCTCACGTTAGTCTCTCCAGGCTGCCGTTTGGCTGGGTCGGTCTGTGCAGGGAGTCAGACCTCTTCCAAAGGTGGCTGCCCATCCTCCTGCTTCCCCCTGCCCTTTATTCCCATCCTGCACCTTCCAGCTGGCAGAGAGAAGTATGTGCTTGAAATTATTCAAGATACAACCCGTAAACTTGATACCTTTTCTCATTGTATTTTGTTGTGATAAAAACTCTGCATTTCTTTCTTAAATACTTCACTTTTATTTTCATGTGCTTATTTCTTCTGTGATGTTTTCATTTGGGCATTGCTAAAGACTTGCTTCTATTCAGAACTAATGCTAATAACTCCTTGAATTATACAAAGTATTACTGTAAAATGCCAGTAAGGGGAAAACCACATTTAGTTTATAGTCTTATAAAGTAGATCTGGATTTCCAAACTCTGCAGATAAATCTGCATAATGGGTAGGAAATCTGTTGAATTTTGCTGCTGGATGGAAGTGGTTCAACTCGTAACGGAGTTGACTTTGCTATAGCCGATTTCAGCCATGGTCAATCTTCTTAATGTGCTCCCAGTCCTCCTTGACCTCCTGTTTTCTGTAACCACAACAGTATTTGCTGTTGCTCAGCCTCTTGAGGATGAAAATAAGCATCCAAAGGGTATTATGTATTCTCTGTAAAGACCTGAAAATTGCTGCCTTCTCCTTCAACTGTTGGTTCCTTGTCTGGAGAATTTAGCTTAATGCAGGTATCCATGAGGGAGAAGAAACAGAGACAGAAACAAACATGAAGCATCAGGAGATCTTCTAAGACTTCTTTAACAAAGAGGTCTCAAACCAGAAATAGGAAGCGAAGACTGGAGGAGGTGAGGTCTTGGGGAAATAGTGTTGAACTGCAGGTCCACAACTCAGTTGGCAGGTCACGTGAGCAATGAACAAGTTACTTTAATGGATGGCCTAAGGTATCTCTTATTCTGCTGCTTTGTCTTTTGGGAGTCATCCCTCCCTTCTGTTTCCAGGATAACTCTTGCCAGCAGCTGTGGCTGTGTCTCTTTACTGCATCTCTGCTTTGCTGGCTTGTTCACAGACAAGCGTTGTCTTGGCAGCAGGACATTCGAAGGGCTTGGCTAACAAGCCATCTTCATGCTCACCTGACATAGGGATGTGTCTGCAAACCATTTCCAGTGATGCAGAGTTGAAGCACAGGGAAAACCGGCTCTTGGAGGAGGCTGGCAAGGCAAGGAACGTTAGGATTTATCTCTTGAGTTTTGGCATTGCAGCAGCAAAAACTGTTACGTGCTACTAGAATGCCAGTTTCTTTAACTTAAAGAGTCTTAAAACTTTCTGCTTTGCAATGCCTGTATTTAGCATAATCCTTTCAATTTTTTTTCGTACCAGATTACCTGTGAAAGTTAAAACTGTGACTAAGATCAGTAACCAGCAATGTCAGATATAATGATGATAATCCTCTTTATGCCGTTTCCTAGATGTAGCGGCACCACAGGGAAGCACCAAGCTGCTTGCCATGAAGGCACCAGTTGAATTTCGTAAAATGTTGTCTTCTAGCTCTCTCCTGCTGTCTGCAGACAAAGGTGAGAGCATATCTAGTACCAACCTCAAGGAAGCTTCAAAACCTGCTGAAGACACAAGGATGTCCATGCCAAGAAAAACTGAGGTTGCATTTCCTCAGCGAGGAGTTGTTTCCTCCCGTGAGGAGGAAAACCTCACTACACCTGCCACAGGAGGACGCTTGAGGAAGGAGTTAGTTGAGGAACAGACTTCATCTTCATCCAGCTCAGAGTCAGATTCTAGCTCAGATTCTGAGGATGAAAATGTTCATGATTCAGAAGTTGCCATTAAAACTAAAGTTGAGTTTCCCAGACGAGAACCCATCTTTTCTGAGAACATAGCAGTAAAGGCATCAATGGTGGCAAAAGAGAAATTGTCCCAGAAATCCTTCAAAGAATATGGAATTAAGAAGTTGCCACGCAAACCAGAAATTAACGTGTCTCCTGTAAAGCAGGTCAAATTTTCTAAAACATCAGTCAGCCAGGAAACATCAAAATCCAAAGCAAGAGACCTCAAAGTAAAATCCACTCCAAAAGAGGAGAAGTTGGTCTTAGAACCACGCGTGTCGAAAAGTCTAGACCTGACAGATATCACTCATAAATCTGATCGTGTGGAGGAAAAGTCCTTTGGAACCCAAGTAGCAGCTATTCAGCTGAAAGCCTCAGCAGTGACACAGGAAGACAAAAAGCAAAAACTGGTATCCGGGGGAGAGAAGGAAAAGGTGAAGGAGGCACAGGAATTGGAAGCAAAAGAAGTAACTGCTCCTGAAGTGGAAGAGACTTCTGGAAGTACAATGTTGGTGATGGGCACCACAGCAAAGGAGGAGACCACGCAGGAAGCAGGAGTCCCGGCTGGAGAAAGCAGCACAATAGAGGGTACAGCTTTAAATTGTTTGAACTGTATTGATTCATCTGGGCTAGGGTTTGACTTTTTTTAAGGGTTTCCACATCTTCTCTGATCTTTGTACTGAAGCTGACAGAGTGGCAGTGACTTTCTGGAAGATAAATTGTTGACAGCTAATTGTTGTAAGCTGTCAGTAATAGTCTCCAGCTATGCTGTGAAAGGAAGCGGTTTCATTTCTCTGTATTTTTAGTTTCATAAACCAGTTAATTATAAAATGGAAACAAGATTGTTTCCACTGTGAGCAAAATCATGGGTTTTGTATGACAACACTTGTTTTCATTCTTCTCTTTTCTCGGAAGGATTTGGTAGCTGCCATTCTTGTGAGCCACATTTGATGCCATCTCATTGTTGCTTAAACTCTGCTGTCTTTCTGGTTTTGTTTTGATGGTTTTTTTTCAATTTATCAGTGTTTCAGATGTCAGTAGACTTCAAGAAATCATAATATAATTCCAGAAATAGGTGATTCTGAGACTGGGAGGTTGCAAGCAACTTGTGTGAAAGTAGTGAGTCATTTTTGAAGTGAGTTGGGGAGAAAACAGTGATGTGTTTTTAGGAAAGACCATCATGCATCATATAATCATCTCCTTAGCTGATCTTCCCTATCTGACTTATTTACTGCCATCCTGTTAACTTGCCTGCTGATCTTATTTTGTGTATCTCAGTGGCAGCTGCCCCTCTGTCCTGATCTGTTGTGATTCTGCCTTTCAGCTTCGGCAGTATAAATCTGCCATTCTTGAGACCCCCATTCTCATTGCTACTTTGAATAAAAGAATTTGCTTACATGGAAGTAAAAGCAGCATAATTGTAAAGCTGCTGGATAGGATATATCCTTCAGGAAAGGCCCTGGGGGCCAAGGGAACAGCAAGCTGAATGTGAGCCAGCAGTGTGCCCCCACAGCAAAGGCCACTGAGGAGTGTGAGGAGCAGGCTGAGGGAGCTGCAGCTCCTCCCTGGTGAGGTGCACCCATGGTGCAGTGTTCAGTTTGGGGCTCCCCAGGGAAAGGGAGGTGTGGGGCTGCTGGACAGAGTCCAGCAAAGTGCCACTGAAATGATGGAGGGACTGGAGTCTCTCTCCTGTGAAGAAAGGCTGAGAGAGCTGAGACCGTTCAGCCCAGAAAAGAGAAGGTTCAGACAGAACATCATCAATGTCTGTAAATAAGTGAAGGAGAGTGCAAAGAAGACAGAGGTTAGAGTTTCCAGTGATACACAGTGGTGGGACAAGAAGCAGCAGGTACAAACTGAAACACAGACGTTTGCCTGAACATCAGTAAACTCTTTTTTTACTGTGAGTGATGGAGAATTGCACAGGTTGTGCTGAGATGTGGTGGAGTCTCCATCCTTGGAGACACTCAGAAGCTGTCTGGACAGGGTCCTCGGCCTCCTGCTATAGCTGACCCTGCCTGAGCATTTGGGGTTGGACCAGGTGTCTTCCAACCTCAACCATTCTTTGACTCTGAATTGTTTAACCAGGTTAAGTGACAAAATAATTGTGTTTGTATGTCAGCTTCCAGGAGATGGTGCTGAGAAAAAGAACTGCCTTCTGTTTGAGGGGTTAGTTGGATCATAATTTGATCTGTGTTCTTACCCTCTTTGATGGCAACTCAAGTGACTGGAAGTGGCACTTTGTGCTGTGGTCCAGTTGACAAGGTGGTGACCAGCCAAAGGTTGGACTTGATGATCTTGGAGGTCTTTTCCAACCTAAACGATTCTGCAATTCAAATAATGAAATGCAGCACGGTTTGCAAGTGATATTTTGATTTGCTTGTTCCTTGTTGCAGTCAACAGCAGAAGCTTTCTTTAAAACATAACCAAAATTTAGGAAGGGCTATTTGTATTTATCTACAGATCATGCTTTTCTCACCATTTATCCACAAGTAAAGTTCTAGATGCTCAAACATATTTTTTCTGGTGTCTCCAGATGTATCTTATTCTCTCCTTCTTCTTTGAGAACAGCCACTGCTTTTCCTTGTTTAACATTCACAGCTGACTGTACCACCTATAATGGGTACTTCTGTCTTGTCCCTGTGCCCTTTTCTTTGTCTGCAAACTCTGTAGCAGCCACACAGAAGATGTAAAAGGAATTTTTCTCAATGCAAACCTGGATGTTCAGGTGATGTCATCCCTTTGTAGAGCAGTCAGCAAAAACTGCTGATTTGAGCTGCTGAGTAAGGAACAAAGTTGTAGCTGGTAATCAGAAATAGGCCTGTGATTCATTTCAGAAGAACATCCCGTGAAGTGCTTGCTCTTTAAGAGACAAAGCAGAAATGAAGGATGAAGTATGGGGAGAATGAACTCAGGAATAAATTTTTCCTTCGAGAAGCCAAGTGCAGTGTATTTGGGCAGGAAAAATGAGGCTCCATCTGCTGCTCTTCTTCCTGCGCATCTGTCTCTGAATTTGGAACAACTGTCTCTTGCAGGTTGAACGTACTCTTGCCTCCACTTGCCTGTTCTTGGGGCTGCTTTTGTCTCTGTAGTGTTGCTTCCTGTGAGCTGTGTCGGGGGGAACTGAGCAGTAGGCACAGGGATATTTCCTGTCACAGGCTCTGTGTGTTTTGCTGAAACCGTGACTTACTGCCTTGAGGTTTATAAGCAAGTCTTGCTAAATGCTACGGATATTGCTCTTAATCTGATAGCTTCACATTGCAATAATTATGTCAAAAGTAAAGGCAAATCCTGGTGTTCGAGTTCTTGTATTTTTATTGTAGGTGGATCTATTACAAAAAGGGCTTAATACAATCTAACCTGAACCACCATATACAAATTTGTATGACAAAGCTTTTCACTACATTGTATGTCTTTCCTATTTTTAAAACTCGGGGTATACAAGAATAAATTAATATTGGGAGTAATGTTTTATTTCTTGCAATTTCCTTGGTTGTAAAATCAGCCTGCAACAGGAACCTTTTATGTAAATGATACTGCCTCGATTTGCATAATATTCTCAAAGCATAAGAATTAATGTTGGCTTTAACATGAAGTAAGGAGTTTTAAATAACTTTATTGGGTTATTCTTTTTTGAAGTAGAGCTAATACAAAGTTTAGAAGATTATCTTTACAAGAAAAGAAATTTATACCAAAGGCTCTTGATATATTACTGTTTTGTATAACCACGTTTGAAATTAAATTGTGGCGATCTTGCTAATTCCATCACTTCTCCCCATGGCAAAAATTCAATCTGTAAAGTAGCTCTAATAGCTGTATCTCATGGTCTGACAGGATGATACATCATTTGTACTGCTCCTTTGCCCCTCCTGCTTTGCTAAGAATGTCACCTACTGTTCTGGCTGGAATGAAAACCAAGGCAACTATGAGAAAGCCAGGAAATGCAGACATATGTCTTCCAAAGATAAATGAACTGTTCTGCCCTCTCCACCCCCAGCATTAAGTGGTAGTTTGAGTTTTAAAACCTGTGCTCTATGAGATGCCTTGTACTAATCCCTGTTCCCCCAACTGCACAGTAATGTGCTGCTTTAGGACCAGACAGGGCACCAGCTGGACTTAGTAAACTTCTCTTTTTGTTGTCGTTGCTGACTTTTTTTTCTGTTAAATGTTGACTGGGTGAGGGATCTGATAGTTTATGAAGGCTGACTCAGTGCTTAAGAATATTGTCCTCTGGTGTGGCATCCTCATAGTCACCAGTTACTGTTTGTTTTCACAGAGACCACAGCCCCTGGTGCGCCTGCTCCAGAGAAGTTTGATAATTCCACCTACAAGAACCTGCAGCACCACGAATATCACACTTACACCTTTGCTGATTATATCCTTGACCTCTCAAAGTACAGGCAGCCTCAGCCATCCTCTGGAAGACAATCACCAAGGCACTGAAAGAACCATGTTTAGAACAAACACCCAGACAGGATGATGAATTGTTCTATTTAGCACCGTTGCTTCATCTGTATAATTTAAATCAGATAATAAATACTAAATAAATGCATACTAACTTGGGCTTTTGAACAGTTCTTCCTGGCTCTTTGAGTCCCTCACTTCTTGACTTTTATGAGTGAACTGCAAATGAATCATCACTGAATAAAAGTATCTTTTCTACCTCTCCATATATATTATTTGGTGATAGTGTAAAAAAGTCCTGAATTTTCAGTGTGTCTCCAAAATTTTGATATTGACCAATCTTTCAGGACCATGTCAAAGAAGCCCTTGGGATCCATCTGCCTGTGGAGTATATGCCATGTTTAATTTGGTGGTGTTGTGACTACTGCAGTGGGCTGTGCTCTCGCACACAAACGTTCCCAGCTCTGAAGAGGTTCTGTTTGCTCTGGATTTGGGAGCTGAATCATTGGCTGGGAGCAGCACAAGAAGTATTTGTCTCCTGTGGCAAGAGTGAATGTTTTGTGTTAGTGGAGGAATGCAAGTTTAAGTAATGTGATTGAAACATCTCAAAACCCCTGCTCTTGTAAAGGGAGAACAGAACATACAACTTTATTTAATCATCTGTTGGGGGCTCCAGCATCCAGGTTTTGCAGTAATTGAAATAATTTAAAATATAAGAGAATCTCAGTGGGCAGTTCTTAATGAACTATACTGCATTGATTAAAATCTGAGGAAAAACCTTATTTCTATGGATAGAAACACTTGAATGCTATTTTTAAATGTGATGAAAATATAAGGGTAAAACCAGCTCCTGGTACTAATTGTTGGGAGTATGTTTAATTTCCCACTTCTTTTTTCCCCCCACTAAAAGTTAAAATTGCTGTCCAGCCTCAGTCTTGCTCTGCAGAAAATGTGAGCCATGAGGCACTTCTCAATGCACATTATCAGCAGTTACAGTTGGTCTCAGTAAATTTTGTATTTCCATCCTATTAGTAACAGTCTTCTGCCTTCTGGGAAAATCGACTTGATGGCCGCCAGCTGTTGTGGGTTTAGTTCCATTTTGGCTTCTTGTTCATTTTGGGGTTTTTTTGAGTTAATTGGCCTTTAAGCAGTTCTTGCAATAACTCCAGCATTTTCCATCACCTGTCTGTATTCTTTCAAGCAACAGACCATGCAAGATCAAAGGGAAAACAGAGTCAGCTTTAGGAGTCTATCTGGATATTGGATGTGAATCCCTGGGTGCAATTAGTAAAGCAGATATTTTATACTGCAACTTGGCAAAAATGTGGTAAGAAGGATCAAGAGGCCTCCATCAATTTGCTGCGTAGAATTTTAAGTCAGAAACCCCTGGCAAGCAATTTTATTGTCCTGTAAAAAATAAAAGAGCATGTTAGTGACTCCGACTGAAATTTAGAAATCTGTTAACGTATAAATCCACGTGCTGAGGAATAAAGAGCAGAAAGTGACTCGGAGACACCAATGGTTCCACATATGCTGTACTTGTAAAAGGGAGAGAAATGTGCTGCGAACATTAAAAACATGAAAGAATTGGGGTCTTCCTTTATGAAGGGCCCACAGGAGGGCCCCAATAAAGCCACTGTGATTTGTTATTACCTGAGACTCCACGTAGTAACCTGAGCCCCATAGCTCAGAGCTGAACTGTGCTCTGAGCTGTGCTCTGGGCTGTTCTGTGATTACAGAAGGAGGCTGCAAATTGTCAGACTCTAAGCAGTAAAAGTGAAATGTGTATTTACTCAGCCTACCCACGGTAGCTGTCACTGTTGGCTGTTGGGAGTCAGACTTGCTCACCTTGTGCCCTTTTTATTTCTCGGGAGGGTCGGTGTTCTAAAAGTGATTGAATCAGCCCAGGAGGAGTGGGTTGAGATAGAAATGTGCCTTGCTTTCAATCAACTCCCACCCTCTCCTCAGCTGCATTTCTAACTAAGGAGATTCTGATCTGGTTCTGGGACAGGCACTTTGCTACCCTTGTTTCATGATCAGAGCGAAAATTAATGGTGGATGCCTTTCTTATCCATGTAATCCTGCCTTGGTGTCTTCTGGTGATCTTTCTGCACCTCTAAAATGAAGCTGGAACTCAAATAACCTCATAACTCTTGTGGTGCCTGCCTTAGGTTTGCTCTGCTCAGTGAACCAGTCTGCTCCGGGAAGGGCAGATAATGCAACGAAGGCACCAAGACTTTTTCCCACTGCTGTTTTCCTGGACTTCAATGAAAAAGGCTTCATTTTTTTGTCCTTGGCTATTATCAGATGTTGCTGTGTTTGCTAACATTTAAATTTAAATTTCAAGCAGGATGTGACACAATATGCTCAAATTCTGTAACATTAGTAACTTTGTCTTGCTGTGCTAGGCACTTGTCATAAAAGTCAAGGACCTTGTTTGGAAGAATGTATAATCCAGGATACTTACATAATTCCTGGAAAACCTCAAATGTGAAAGAAATTAAGTCTCAGCTTAGTTATGGTGAAAAACAGCTGTTCAGACTCGGCATAGACTTCAAAAGTGGCGTTTTCAATGTAAATAGCATTACTGGGGGAGTACAGGAAAATCTGGAAAGTGGAATTCACTAACCTCTCATTGAAAAGATGAAGCAACCACTTTCCTTGTAAAAGGGAATGGTTTTCAAACTTTATGTCTTTTTTTTTTTTTTTTTTAAGTGTAGCAAGCTGCTAACAAAACTGCTTTCCATAATTCTCTCACACTTGGATCTTTCAAAGTAACTTTGAGCCCAGAAGGTTCAGGACAGCCACTGGAAACCCTCAAATCTAAGGTCCAGAAGTGGTACTGCAAACACAGCTTGTGATGATCCCTTTAGGTATTAAAAGTTCAGGACTTTTTTGGTCCTTTTGGTGCTTCCTGTGGCCCCCAGTCATGATAAGAACCGAAATCTATAAGGACCTCTTCAAGTTTTCTTTCAAATTTGGGAAATGAGACTTTTAACAGTGCACCAACAGATCTTCCACAGCACATCCCCAATGTTCAACAATCAGAACACATCTCCAGTAAACCCTAAAAACCTGCCCCAGGCCTTTTCTCTCACCACAAGAGGTGCCATCATCTCAGCTACTTGCACTGCTTGTGTGTTCCTAACAGTTTGAATTGCTGGTGGGGCCAGCCAATGGCTGGTGTGCAGTGAGTGAGCAGAAAACACAGTTCCAGTATCCTGGGCAGCACCTGAATATCAGAACTGCAAACTGAGGTTGGAAGTGCTGAGATGATCAGTCCCCTGCTCTGTAGCAGGTGCAATTAGATCAGACCTTGCCCAGCTGAGTTCTGAATATATTCAAGAAACTACTCTAAACTCTGAGTAATATTAATTAAACTCTTAGTATTTTAAACAAAATATCCCATCAAGTTTCTGGATCATCCTTCTCCTCTCATGTGGTTCTATGTAATGGAATTGTACGTATTTTTTATCTTTTCTGTGATTCTATAGTTTCAGTGCTTAGATATTATCCTTACCATTCAGCTCAGGATCACTCTTTAACACAATCTACAAATATTTTTGAGCTCCTTTTTTTCTTTTTATTTCTTTTTTTTTTCTTTTTTTTTGCCTTCACACGTTCAATTACACCTGGAAATTAATACTCTCCTCTGGAAGTCTTGGATATGTGGCAGTTTTGGGGTAAAAAAGTTTGTTTAAATGCACAGTTAGGGACATAAGTTTAAGTACATGTGTTCATAATAAAATATCCCAAAAACTTTGGGTCAGTGTATAGGGTCAGTGGGTCAACTCTCAAAATTTATTTTGGTCTCTCCTGCCCTCTTTACTGCAAAATAGATTGACAGGAACATGTTTCTGTAAATCTGTAGCATCACAGAATACAGCCTACATGCATTTTAACTTCTAACACTCACAGAGCCCATGCCATGTGTCTTAGTTAAAGTCAAGACCTAAAATTCTTAGTGTAGTTGGTTTTGTTACTCTAGTCTGAAATGTGGTTCAAATGGCAGTGCCCCTTCCCAAAAACACAGTTCCTAAAGCAGTAATGTGAAAAATGAGCTAATGTAGATTATTTATGGTTTGGGATTTTTTTGAGGGATTTTTTTGTTTGTTTTCTTTGGGGTTTTTTTGTTGGTTGAGCTTTTTCTTCATTTTCTGTTTCTGTCCATGATAGTGAGGTGCTCTTGCTATTCCATTTGGCCATGGGGGTTCACTTGGTTTCTGAAATGTGTGACAGCATCTCTCTGGCAGGGGAGAGGGAACGTGCAAGCCACGACACACCTTGTGCTACGCAAACGCTCATGTCGTGTCTCAAAGAAGGGAGCAAGAATTACTCTTCCCTGGAGGCATGGAAAGGGACTTGAGAGCACCACCCCTTCATGCTTTCATTGCTCATTTCCAGGTGCTCCTTTTCCAAAAAGCAGCTCTCGTGCTTTTTTTCTTTTTTTCAATTTTAAATCATGCCAGACAAGGCCATTCTGAACTGTGTGGACGTTACCCAAACTTTCCTGGGGTATTCCTGAAAGTGAACTGCATCCTAGTGTTTGGGGACTGGGAGAAACATGAGGGGATCTGGAAAGAAACTCAGAATACAGAATACAGAAGGAAAATGCAGGAACTGAGAGCAAGGATGGTTCTCACGAGTCAGGTGTTGGACTGGCTCATTTGTGAGACCTCTGGCTGCCTGGCAAGTTGCATAAGTCCTTAGGTTCTCATCCTTGTTTTATAGATGAGGAGTTAGTGGTCCCAACTTTCTCTTTGCACATCACATCTATTTAGTGAGCAACTCAGAATAAAAGCTAGTAAAAAATGGGAAAGATTTTTTTCTTCCAACTTCTGTCTCGAGGGCACACATCATTTAAGAGCTCCGAGCTTGCTGAGGTTCTCCCTGGAGATGCAGTGTTATTAACAGCGTGACAAAAATACACTTCAGATAGGCCGGGTAGAAATGCCAGCAATTTTGAAACTGCATTCAGGCAATGGCAAGGCTGTTGAGATACAAAAAAAGCTTTACAACTGTTCCAAATACTTACTAGTGGAAGACTGTTAACAGACAGGAAAAAATGGGGAGGTGTCCAAAACCAGCAATCCACCCTGGTGAGAAATCCAGCTGCTGGGAAGTGGAATGGTGCTGGAATTCATACCAGGTTGTTGTCTCTGGACACCAGTCAATGGACTCCATCTTTTATATCACCCTCCCGTTAGCCATAAGAAATCGGTGTTTTTCAACTCCTTTTCTCTTGGCGGCTGGATGTGGAGAAGGAGCTTTTTCTCTCAAGTCCTTGCTGAAGAACCATTTCAAAGCTGTTGAACTTTGGAGTTCAGGGGAGAAATTTCACTACTCTACCCCATTCCTGCCTCTTGAAGGTCACCATTGGACTGAGAAAAATCGACCAGTCTGCGCTTCCTCCAGCTGCTCAGCTTCTGCTGTTTGGTTTTTACTGCTGGGCCCTGAGCTGCTTATCTTCATTATTCTCCTCCCGTCTGAATAACTTCAGGATTTATCTCTAGAATCAATGGCTTCTTTCTTCTGCACAGTCTTGGAAAACCAGCGTCTTTAGATCTCCAAAAGGCACCCCATTCCTCCCCCCTCCCTGCTTCCATCGCTGCAAATTCGAGATGACTATAAAAAAAGAGAACCAAAGAAAGAAATAATTGGGAATTCTTTTCCTTGGTGTTGGCTGCACTTTTATGATTGTGTTGTTTGAGATTTTCCACGTCGCCTCGAAGAATGGGGAAGCTGTTTCTTTGGACGTTAAGATCCCAGGTAACAGCTACAAGATCCCAGCTGCTGCTCGGGCCTGGGGCTCCGTGATCCTCACCGATTTATGTGCGCTAATGTTGAGAGATTTGGCAGCACTTCAAGCGAGCGGGTGAAAACAACGTGTTTATTCTAAGCTTTGCTCTTGCCCTTTGACTTGACAGCGGCTGTGCGAGTGGCCTGGCTGCTCCAGCCCCGCTCCTCCGGAGCATGGGAAAAGCAGGAGCAGCAGCAGGGAGACAGCTGCCTGGCTGCTGACTTAGAAAGGCATCATTGCGTCACGTCACGCTGGGTGAGTTATCTCTGCCATCAGAAGGTCCAGGATTTTCCCTTTTTTAAAATTTATTTTGTGGGAGGTAGGTAGTCCGCAAATTGATGGTCATATTGAGTAAAGCGTCCCATGCGTCAAGGGCAAAGTGGGTTTTCAGCCCTGAAATGTAATGCTTTTCTGAGCCTTAAAAAAAAAAAAAAGAACTCTGCTGGACTTCTTTTGAATCCCCTTTAAATGAATGGTTGGTAAACTTATTAGGATTTTAGGATATTAGGGCCTTTCTCATATTTAATGTGTGGATTGTCTGAATGGAGACGTTAAAGCCAACACAAGCAATAAAGATGGATTGGCAGTAAAATAAACAGTTTGGCCTCTGACTGCACAGAGGAAGCAGATCAAGTCAAGAAAACATTTCCTAAAAGTCACTTTTCTAACTATAAGGCAATTCTAATGGCTGATTCTTACTTAAACCTACACTATTCTGCAGTTTAATAATCCACACATTTAACTTGGTGTGAAAGTACAGGTTCATTGACATTCTGCTTCCCAAGCAATGCTGGTGTTATGATGGGCACCAAACTGCCATACGAAATACAGAGTAAAAGTGAATGGCAAGCAACAGGGGTGTATTTCTGAGAATCCAAAGAGTTTGCAAACGATGCAAATGAACAAACATGAAATCATATTAACATGCATATGGATCACTAGGAAAATTCTGGCTCTGGATGAAATCTCGTGGGAAATTTATGGTAATTTCTGTCATGCCAGACTTTCGCCTTGTCTCTTTAAAACTCTTATGGTGAAACTCAGAGAGAGGTATGTCTTTCCCAGTTTGCACTTACTGTTGTAAAAGTGTACATATGTAGAGGACTCAGTGGTGGGGAATCACATATGGGGCTCCATCCCTGAAGTCACCAAGCTGGTGAGTGTATTTTACACCTATTTACGTGGAGCAGGCTCAGCAGGTTGCATGAGGAATGTAATGTCCTGGAGGGCTGACTTCATAATTTGTGGCCGTGGATATATTTCCTTCATGAAACCACATTTATATTTCTTTATTGTCGTTATTATTTTAAAGGATTTTAACTACTCGCAACGCCAGTTTCTTTTTCCATAAGCTCTGCTACCCTGTCTTCAGTATTCTGATTTTTTAGATTTCAAATGGCTTGGCTGCAGTGTTGAGGATCAGGTTGCTGGCTGGAGACATCTGGATGGGTCTGAGATCTGTATATATCATAATCAGATCTCTTCACTATACATTTTAAGTCCATGTTCTCATTCTTCCTCTGCATTTCTCATTGTTTTGTATCCTCTCCGTTTGTATGCAGTCTCATGTAATTATACAAAAATGGTTTCCTGATGCACACTATGAGTTTTTATAGCTTTGCATTCACTTTCTTTCTTTCTTTCCATCATTTCATGGTTAAATAGGTAGAAAAGTTACGTAATACGTACACAGGGACTGCTCCACTGGACTGGAGCTCTGAGTATCTCTGTTAACATGTGCTGCAGCCAAAGAGGTTTACAGCATGCACAGGGAAAAGGTTATTGTTAGTGTAACTGAATAAGTATTAGGGTTAATATATAATGTATAGGTCTATGTAATGGATAGTTTTTATTCATCATAAAATGTTCAAATGACTTGCAGATGTCTGACTGCTGCAGCTGTTGCAGACCTTGTAATGGCATTAGGCTCTGACTCAGAGAGCAGCTCCTTTGCCAAGAGATTCTGGCAGTGGCTGCAGCTGTGATATTCCCATTGAAAAAAGGACTGTCAGCAGTGGAGGTGGTGATACAAAACGGAACGGGAGGATGAGAAAGGGGCAAGGCTGGCTCTAGGTATGACAGGAAAATGGAGGTTCTGAAAGCTTCCATTTTTCCATGTTTAACTGCCTCTGCGTTTTCTAGGGAAGCAGCTGGAATTTATAGCCATCACAGATTTTGGCTACATGCAGCTTGTGTTATACTAATTGGGGGAAAAAACACAAAACACCAAACCTTTGATAATGTAAAACTTTGCTCCCAAGTTTTCAAAAAGAAGGAATGTCCCTAAAAGCAGACAGGATTGAATCTCACTGTGCAAACGCAGTCTGTCGCACAAACTGTGCAGCACGGGAGCTCGGCTGCTTGCTGCCTATGGAGGCTGTGGAGTCAGGGAATATCTTCCTTGGCAGCCAAAGGAATGCCAGCATCCTAAAAGTACTGAAGAAAAAAATCCACTGAGTGTTTCATGATTATTTTCCTGTGTCTGACTGAAGTAAAGAAAATAATGAAGATTGACATGCAAAGTAGGCACACGTTTGATACGTGGGATGTTGTACTGAGACAAACACGCTGGGTTTGAAACAGCTTTTTGATTGCTGTGTGACTGGAAAAGCAAAACCATGACCATTTTTAGAAGCGAATTGGAGAAGGCAGTGCAAAACAAAAGCACAATTTTGACTGGGTTTGGTGATAGTTGTCAGAAAGTAGAATTGAGGGAAGCAAACTCTGGAGGCAGCTGAACTGTAAATCCCTGAAATGGGGATGGAGGCAGAGCAAGAGTCACCTCTCGATGAAGGGCAGATTTCATTGCTGCCTTTTCTGTTGTTTTAAACTACTTATGGAGAGCAGGGTTTAGTTATGAAATGGACTGCAGTGCTGGTCCGGCTCTATGAACACCTACAAAGCCAGAAGCAGTACTGTTTCTGGCACTTTTTAAAAGGTCTCTGCTGATTCCAGTGTGTTCTCTCTGACCCTGATTAATATAGTATTTATGACAGTAAAGCTATCAAAATATGTTGAGTGACCTAATTGTGGCTTTCCAGTGCCTGAAGAGAGCCTACAAGAGAGCTGGAGAGGGACTATTTACAAGGCCCCGGAGTGACAAGATGAGGAGGAATGGCTTCAAACTTAGTAGGTTGAGATTGGATATTGGGAAGAAATTATTCCCTGTGAAGGTGGTAAGGCCCTGGCACAGGCTGCCGAGAAAATTTGTGGCTGCCCCATCCCTGGAAGTGTCCAAGCCAGGCTAGCAGCGGCTCTGAACAGCCTGGGACAGTGAAAGGTGTCCCCGCCCATGGCAAGGGGTTGGAACAGGATGATCTTTAAGGTCCCTTCCAGCCCAAACCATTCTGAGATTCTTTGTTTCCTTGAAAATATACAGATTATTAGAAAAGAGATGCAGTCTACATGAACTTCACTTACTAGACTAAAAAAGAAAAATCTTACTGATGTGATTTATTCCTCGCATGAGTAAAAGGGAATGAGTTGCTAGCAGCTCTATTTTCCTGGGCTGTGAGCTGGGATCCCAAGAATCCCACCATGTCCCTGAGAGCTTTGTCAAAAGGCTCCTTGAGCTCTGATAGGCTTGGTGCTGTGACCCCTGCCCTGAGGAGCCTGTTCCAGTGCTCAGCCACCCTCTAGGTGAAAAGCCTTTTTCTGATATCCAACCTAAACCTCCTCCTACAGAGCACTGCTCCATTGTTGCCTGTGCTGGTCAGTAAATCTGGTGTACAATGCGAAAGAATCCCGGGGCTGGATGGGTGCAGCCCTGTCCCAGGAGGCCCTACAGCAATGGCATGGCCTGTGTGGTCTGTGGGGCTTCATGCACTCCTACAGGAGGAGGATTAAGTCTCTCCCTGGGAATCTGCACCTGCTCTGGGAAATAAACAGGATGTTGCAAACTGAAAAGAGCTGAGAAGTCACTGCCCAGTTAGGTGGTCCACGGGGGAGGTGGGTCTGTAGCTGCAAGCATTGCAGATCCTTGGGAAAATGCCATGCACAAAGCATGTCTGTGCTGCCGATCCCCAGCCCAGGGCTGAAGGGGCCAGTCTTCCTCAGAGGAAGAAGCAGAGCTTGGCAGGGATTCAAGCCTGGATCCCAGCACTGCCTTGCCAGGAGAGCGTTCTGTCTCAAGCCAATTTGCCTCCCAGCCCACCAGCTACCCGGGCACAGCAGGAGGTTGGTATTTTTCTGCTGTTTCCAGGTCCAAAGCTATTTCATGCAGAGCCAGTGTGGGGATCTCTGTACCTTATTGCTGTGCGAGGTGTTGACACAGCCTTTCTTTCCTACAATGTTTTATCAGTAAATCTTAGAAAAACTGTCGTGAAAGTCTCTTGTATCTCCTCTTTCTTGTGAGGAAAGCCTGACTTGGGTAATCCAGCTCCAGGAGAGACTTACTGGCAGGCAAAAGGACATTATAGAATTGCAATCTGTTCAAAAATGGGAATAAAGGAATTAATGGAGGAGAAGTCTGTCAGTGGCCATTGAATATGATGGTCTGATTGCAACTTCTGATTCAGAAAGGTGCAAGCTGTGCCAGGGGAGGTTCAAGTTGCACATCAGGAGGAATTTGTTCATGGAAAGAGTTGTCAAGCATTGCAAGGGGCTGCCCAGGGCAGTGGTGGAGTCCCCATGCCTGGAAGGTGTTCAAGGAACCTCTGGACATGGCACTCAGTGGTCTGCTCTGGTTGACAAGGTGCAGAACCATAAAGGTTGAATTTAATGATATTGGAGGCCTTTCCAACCTAAATGGACATGGTGTCCTTGTACTCAGATAACAGCAACCCCTCGTGTTGAGGAAGAGCCTGAAAGCATTAAAGGGAATGCTGCCCCAAACATAATGCATCAGCTGATCCAGAGCCTGATCCACACATCTGGCTGCTCCACAGATCTCGGGTTCAGCCAGATGTGGTGGTAGGAGTGTGTTACCTCTGCGATGTCAGTGTAGATGTGGGACTGGAGGAGATGGCCCAAGTGCTGCAGTGTGGACCATCAGAGACAGGCTTGGCTACCTTCACCCCCAGGGTGGGGGTAGGTGGTGGCTTCCACAAATCCCACCTTGGCAGAGATGAGAAGAGGAATGTTTGTGGAAGGATTCTGCCCTTGGCATTTCCTATTTGCTTTTAGCTCCGTGCAGACGTCTGTGTGGGGCTCAGCTTTGCTTCTGCTTTGTGCCGGGAGCTCAGGTGCCTGGCTAGACAGTTGCATTAGGCAGCAAAGCACCTAATCCTCACTGACGGCCACCTAATCCTCTCAGCCTAATGGCCTTCTGCTCCTTCAGATAGTCCCTTCTTTATTCCTTCCTTCCCTATTTGCTCAGCAGCTGAATTCTTTCCTCTTCCATCTCCAAAGAGCTGGCTCTGCTGGCTGGCCATTCTCGTTCCTGGTTACCAACACCTCTCAGTCCTTCGGGGCTCCAAAATGCAGAAACCCATAAAAACAGCTGGAAGTAAATGAGTAATGGAGAGGGAAGTCAGGTCTCTACGGACTGAAGAAAGTGCTCTGTAGACCAGTGTTTGAGAACCTTTCATTAGTGCTTCCTGGTTATTTTTTCTGCACTTCACTTTGCTGAATCCAAATCCCACTCAAGCCAGTGGGAATTATTCCACCGACTTCTGTGAGAGTTGGATCTAACCCCTGGTCTGAAAAGCAAAACTAGTCTCACTGGTTTTCTTTTATTTCAGTTGGTTTCACTTTCTGCTTCTCAACTCCCAGAATAACATGAATGCATTCATAGTCCTCCATGGTGAGATTCATACAAAATATTCTTTTTATGTTTTTCATAAAATAAGTTGTGTATCAGCAATTCCACCTCTGTCCCTCTGACTCTGTTTTTCAACCGTGTTTTTTGCCCCTTTCCACCCTCCCCATCTTTCCACACAAAGGCAAATACAAATTTCTTTTTACGTATAGCACATTTTTGAAGAAACTTTGAACAGTAAGATACTCTCATCTTTTGACATCATTAAAGGCAGACAGTTTGCCCTCAGAAGGTAACCTGTCTGTAGTATCTCAAGTGGAAAAACAATCCATTGCATTGTGAAAGATGTTTGTTCCATCACCATGGAACTCCTCACACAGTTCCCAGGGCAAGACATGGCACACAGGGAGGTGACAGCAGATTTCTACATCACAGCTCAATCTTCAGCTTTTAAATGGAAGCTGTGCTTTTATTCCTAAAATAGCAGTTTGTTCCAATTAACATCTTTCTGTTAGCAGAAAGGGAGCAATGAGTAGAGTATGGTGCTACAGAACACAGAGAAGGGAACATTATCTTACAGAGCTCTGGGGGTTTGTCCTCCAGATCGCCCAAAATTTTTTCCAAGTAACGTGTTAAAATATTGGTAATGCAGTGACTCAACCGTATAAACAGATGGAGTGAGTAGTGTGCAGCCAGTGATTCAGCTAATATACAGCTCTGGAAAATTCAAATTTCATTTAACATGAGGAGAAATATTGAACACGGCATTTCTAATTTTTCCTTTTATCTAAGGAGACTTTAAGTAGGTTGGTTTTTCTACGGAGCAGAGAGGATGGAAAAACATAAGCCAATAACAGCTGATTCAAAGGATGGCATCCTGATCCCTGCACAGCAACTTCTTGCAGTAGTGCTGCACTGCAGTGCCAGCTCTTGGTCTGAGCCCAAGTCCTGCTGTGGGACACGAGCTCTTAATTTCTCCAGAGGGAGTGTTCCCAGCCGAGTTACGCAGATCTCCATGATCTAGTTCAAGCAAAGCTTAGCATTTATTTAGACTGAGTTAACTCATTAATTTCGGCTTTAAAATCTTAAAAGCTCTATCCACTATAAAGTCACGCATTTTTTTCAGGCTCCTCCTATACCACGTAAAGCTGTGGCTGCAGATGTGAATGTGCTGTGCCTGCAAACAGGGCACACCAAGGCTGCTCCTTGGAATTCTCTCCAAATAGCCAGAGGACATCTAAGTTGTTGACATGTCTTACTACATCCTTTTATTTCCCTTGGAGTGACGAAAGGAGAAACTGGTTTTCTGCAGAGGCTTCCCATTGTCAGGAGATCAACGCTTCAAAACTCACCTGATTTTTATGGAAATCTGGGGGAAACCCTGTTCTCTTTAGATTATTCCAGTCTTATCACTGCAATTACAGGCTTTATTCCACAAGTCATGAGTATAGATTACTGCCACCTGCATGGACGCCCATCCCTTCACCTCTATGTAAATGCTGCCTTTGAAAGCTTAATTATGGAAGAATTGCCACGTACACAGTCGAGAGGCACAAGAAGTGATCTGAACAGGTTAAATGCAGGTGAATGCTTTGTTTTGCACACACTTGTAATATTTGTAATGTGGTAATTGCTGAAGGACGTCACAGGAAGCCTAGTTCCTCTAGCAGCTGTATGTAGAATAGAATTTTGCCCCCCGATACACTTATACAATCCTAGTGTGCCTAAATTGATACTGAAAGTGTATTTCAGAGAAGAGATTTGGGAGAGTCTCATTTGATGAGGCAGGACCTAAATAGTTTAGTGTGCGCAATTATTTGGGCCAGCTGTGAGGAGTGCTCTTATATATCAGAGACTGTTCTCAGTAATCAGGTAATGTCCTGACACCACAAACATATCTGGGCTTTAAGTAATGAGCTATGCTTAATAAGTATATTTAACATGTACAATGTGAAGAGGGTCACAGAAGTTAGAGAATCTGAGTGTTTTGTTTGTTGCCTGAATATTACCAAACCTCATTTTTATGTGTTTGTAATTTGCTATTACAAAATCTTAAAATGGCATTTCGTTCACGCTGGCATGTGGCTCTTGCTTTTTTAGAAAGAAAAGCAGCCCTCTTGCCACTGCATTGAAGTGAGTGCACCCATACCAATGGGAGATCAGAGCATAAAACCTCATCAGCTGTGTAATAATCCTTGTAAGATTTGTAGTATGGAGAATTTCCTCAGGAGTTCGGTCTCCCATCCTATGGACTGGATCCTTGTTCTTTTGCAGAACTGATGAGGGACAACACTGTTTGCTTGGACAATCAGAAACAGAAAGAAAAGGCACCCATCCTTTCCCTTTTTGTTTCATTTTGTTGGGGTTTTTTGTTGTTAGCCTTTGGATCACCCCTCTCAGTTACTTCTTCATTCTTTTCCTCTGCTGCTCCTGTTTTCTTAAGTTGCTGGCTTCTCTCAAAGGCCCTGTAATTTTTAGGCCTTTTCTTAAATCATCATCTCCCGGAGACATTTCAGCTGTGATATTTTACAAATTAAGCTTAAGCTTTAAAAATTAAGCCTGCAGAAGCTATATTAGAGATGAGTGAAGACAAATTGAAAAGCAGGGACCTCTTGACAGTGAGTGGGATCAGAGCTTTCAGTGAGCTCAAAGTCATGAGTTTGATCAGGAATGATTCTTAGGCTACTTTCTTGTCAGAATGAGGTTTATGTGGTCATGTCATATAGGTACAGGTATATCTGAGGGTGTAACCATGTTGTTTAATACTGTTTGAATCTAGTGGTTTACTGCAGATGGGATTAAAGCTGACAGAATAATTTATTTCCTGTGACTTTCATGAAAATAAGTAGTGGAGCAGGGAGGATATATCATGTTCTCCCTGAATTATGGAAAATCTGCAGTGGGAAGTTTTGGGCAATAGCAAACATGGAGTAAAGACCACTGATGAAAAAGGAGCCTTAAGTAAATCACAACTTTGGAAAAGATTTCAGTTAAAACTTGCACCTTACACCCTGAAGTTAACAAACCATGGGACACAGATGTGTGGGGAGCTAGGTATTCTTCATTCTGGTCACACGTTGTAAGATCAAGGGAGTTAAAATACCTGTTGAGATCACAAAAAGTGTAAGAGGCTGAGCAGAGTAATGAATGGAGTAACTTTAACTACAAAGGCAACCAAAAGATGGGATTACTGGGGTGAGGGGGAAACAGCAGATGAGGAATTTCTACACCTGTTGTGTGTGAGGGGGGAGCTCGGGAAGAGAAAGTGGTAGCCAGGAAGGGAAGGAAAAGCAAAGGGAAGCAGGAGGAGAAAAGAAAATTCAAGTTGGGAAAGGCACCGAGAAAGGCTTTGAAGATCACTGGGAGGAGAGATTAAACAGAAACTAAATTAGTTTTAATTTAATCTGTACATTCTCAGAAGAAATCAGTGAACTCCTATCCAAAGAAGTGCAGGCGAGGCAGAAGGAGAACAAAGGGGTTGCAGGGAGAATCAAATCTGAAGAAGAGGCAGGTCTGGGCACGGGAACCAGTTAATTTTAAGCACTGTTTAGTGAATGTGTCACTAATGAATGTGTCAGGGATAATGAGGGCTGAAACTTGTGGTAGAAGCAGCCAACCTGGCCACAGGAACTGTATGAGAGATGTTGTTACACAGCACAGGAGCGGAAACAGAGAAAGATGCTCTTGTGAATGCGACAAACTAAGAGTTTGTTGGGGGCTTTTTCTAATCTTGTGTAAATAAATCATCCCCATTAACACTGAGCTGTGATTCATCCATCTGAGCACTCTGGATTAGCACAGCTCCTTTCCACTCCCACCCTCTCTGCTTGGTGCACAAGTTCCCTCTCTGCTCACAAGCCCAATGTCCACATGGTTCTGACTGTGCAAGGAAAAGTGGCTGGAAAAGGAACTCCTGTGAAGGCTCCAGGCAGTCTGGCGAGGGGATGGAGCAACTGTTTTGTCAGTGGACAAATGGTGGCAGTGTGCACAGGGGGACCAGATTCCTGAAGCAACTGTGTTGGCTGAGCAGGGTCTTGACACAGCACTGACGTGCAGAGGACTCAGGGCAGACCTGGCTTACAAGAACATTTAAGTAGCTGTTTCTATTGCCAAACTATTAGCCAGATCTTTTTAAAGTGGTCTGGCCCAGGGAAGTGTTATATAAAAACAAAAAAATAGCTGACTTGCTACTGGTTAAACCAGGGAGAGTGGCATGGGCCATGAAAAAATGTAGGGTATTCCCAGTTTACTGGGTACAGGATAATCAATCAGATTCCCAGTGGCTGCTTTGCAGAGGGACTACAAGACCTGAAGGTAAACCTGCTTTGGGTTTAAACTGAGCTCCCTAAAATGAGATTTGCTCTGTGCGTGTCGGCTTCTTCCTCCCCTTGCAAACCTCTGCTCTCAAAAACAGTGAGCGGTTGCAGGGATGATCGTTCAGAAGTCTTGAGAATGAGGAACAAGGAGACGACAGATCACCTGTGACATGCATGACTCAAAGGCATTCCAGTCCTTTTGCTCAGTAGAGACACTTTTTAAATATCCCAACAGCAAAACGGCCAAAGTCACAGGGCACCCGTCTGAAAGCACATTCCTGACACTCTCCTGCCCCTTATATAGGAATGGTCTGGGAAAAGGGTGAATATTTAACAGTGGTAACTCATGGGGGAAGGAGCTGTGACAGCGCTGGTTCCTCCCAAATGGAGTTTCAGCACAAAAAACACATGTGCGGTCAGCGCCTTTACTTCAGGGCATGGCACGACCCGAGCAGGACCTGGTCCATGGGCAGCGTCCTGAGGGATGGCGCAGGGTCCATCCTCACTCAGATCCCGCAGTTTGGGGGTTTGGGGAGAACAGGGGAGCACAGGTTTGGGGCTGGAAGGGTCACAAGGATCAGCCGGGCAGTTTCACCCCACACAGGACGGAGGAGAAGTTCCTGGGACGGCCTGTGGGGAGCCTCCAGCGCTGCTCCCGCACGCGGCGCTCCCCGGGGCGACCCCCGCCCGCCCCAGGCGGCTCCCGGGGCCACCCCACAAAGGCGCGGTGACTCGCAGCCCCAAAAACCGGGGCAAGGGACTGCCCCAAGCCCAGGGAGCCGCACCCTGAAGAGACCCCAAGGCGAGCAGCGAGGGCCCCCCGAGCAAACACAGCGGGAGCGCGCCATAGCGGCCCCTTCCCCTCCCCTTATGGCGGCGCCACTTGGTACCTCCCTCCTCCCCCCATTCCCAGCGGTGGTTTCACCCCCCCCGCGCCTCACACACGGGGAGGGGCGTGGCCTCGCCCG
>VZRL01000435.1:102448-232205 GCA_013397895.1 Origma solitaria | reverse complement strand
ACGCGATGCTTAAAGGAGCAGCGCCGTGCTGGCCGCTCCGCGGAGGCGAGGGGGAAGCGGGGGGCGCTCCGGGGGCTCCACCGCCGCCCCTCGCCGCCGCCGCGGCCCCATGGCCGGACCGGGGGCTCGGAGCGCCGCGGCAGCTGCATCCCGCTCTCCGTCCTTCCCCCCTGTGATCCCTGTGCCCCTCCACAGCTGCCCTGCCCCGGGGGCACAGCAGGAAGGGGATGCGGCGATGCCCCCCGGCCGCTGGCCCCGGTTCGGGGGATGCTCCCCTCGCCTCCCCCGTCCGCAGAAAGCGGAGCCCGGTCGGGGCAGTGTACGCAGACCCGCTTGGGGTTTCTCCCTCGTTTTTATCTTCTTTTCGGTGTGACCCCGTGGTCTCTGGGCTCGGTTTTGAGCAGACACCTTCCCGACAGCCAGGCCGAGGGTTCCCGGGTGTTTACGCGGCCGCAATTAGGAGCTGAGACTTGACACTGCCCAGAGGCCCCGCCGGGGATGTGTGTAAACAATAATAAATCAAGCGCTGGTTTCATCCCCAAGTGTTGCCTCAATGAGCCACATGTCCCAGGTCTCCGTGGAGCAGTCCATGGCTTTCCCTTATTCCCACTGCTCCGGAGTCTGTCAGTTAACAATATAACAATATAAGTAGCTAACACGTTTGTGTGATAAATCTCTGTATAGCTTATTGCTTTTTAAAAAATAATTTATTAAATATTTTCTGTGGTCTTAAATGGTGATATATAGTGTAATTTTAGAGACAGGTCTCGGTATTAATTTATTTTTTTGATCGTCTGCTCTTGCAGTTTTTGGTCCCTTTTTGCAGTTTTGTCTAAGGAAATGACTAGTGTGGTTTAGGGAGGGAGAGTCCCAGCATCATTTGGGTTAGAAGGGACCTTGAAGATCAACTTGTTCCACCCCCCTGCCGTGGGTAGGGACACCTTCCGCTTACCCAGGTTGTTTCAAGCCCCATCCAGCCTGGCCTTGGACACTTCCAGGGATGGGACAGCCACAACTTCTCTGGGCAGTTTGCTCCAGTGCCTCACCAGTCTTACAATAAATAATTTTTTAATATGAGACGCTGTATCTGGAATGAAACCCTTAAAAGTGAATGAATTGCTGGTTTGTTGCCTTTTTTTTTTTTTTTTTTTTTTTTTTTTTCCCCCCACATGCACTTAAGAGCTGCCCAGGCAAGATTCATTTTTGTCCTTGCTCTTCTGTGGAATATGTTGTGTGCATTCCATTAAATAGATGACAGGAACAGGGTACATGGGCATTATGTTCTGGATGTTGGAAAACACTTGGGCCAAGATCCTGTGGAGGATAGCAAAAGGGTGTAGGTCGCTATCAAAGTATGCTAAATGGCTCGTTTAATTTAATTTTTTTTTTCACTAAAAAGTCCTTTCTTAGTTTTTACAAAAAGCATGCACATATAGTTAGTTCCTAATTTTTTTCCTGAGTATGCTCTTGCACAAAATTTCACCACCGGTGTAGATTGATGAGGAGAATTGTAACAACTATGGCTTAGGATATCCACACACTGTGAATACACTCAGAGGTTGTTCCCTGTCCTCTATGGGATATAATCTGTTTATGGTCTGCCTGTGCTGTGGGGTTATATCCCTTTAGCTATATTTGTATGTGTGGTTGAAGTGAGATGGCTTCTGCAGCTGGATGGAGTCCTGGTTTTAGTCCCTGTTAGCTGCATGTGTGAATTTTATGGATTACACTGAACCAGGAAACAAATCGTTGTGATTGTATCAGAAATCCATCCTTACATGCATTTCCAGACTCTGTCAATGCTACAGTATCAAGCAACAGCAAGTGCATTTGGAGTGCATTTTCTGTCAAATAAAATTGCAAAATTGATCCTTTTCTGAGTCTGTATGTAAACACATAGAATCATTACATTCAAGTTTTCAAAAATTTCTGAGGAAAAAATCCCCAAAACACTTCGCCTAATCTATTCACAATAATCCTGATTACTTTTTTCATGCTTGTTCTACCTTCAAGTTATTTTATGAACAGTACGGTATATTTTTACTCTTGATTGTCACTGCTTGACATATTTTCTTGTCATCTCAATTAAAGTATCCACGGGAAAACTTCAGTGTAGGTTTCACTGTGTTTTCTTTGCATTATCTCCAGTTGAGTGGTGAGAGGCAGAGCTCAGTGTGCTTCAGTCACAGGGTAAGGATGGGAGGTGTAGGGGGTGTGCTGTATTGGGATTTTGGAAGCTCGGATCATTTCTCATTGATCTCCTCAGTGCGTTTGGGCCATGCATTTTATTTTTAATCTGTGCTTTTGTGTTTTGCTGGACTGAAATTTTTCTTGTTACTGTTTCCTATGTGCTGATAGAAAAACCAAGAATTCTTCACATTTCGCGCACCTTGTTGTTATAATGAGTTGGTGGGGATTTTATTTTGTATTTGGAAGTCTCGCTTTGGCATGTAAAAAGTCAATCTGATATTAGGTAATTTACAGCCTTGATTTGTACTCTTAATCTCAATACAATTTGAAATATTTGGGTTATATAAAAATAACTTTTTAAAGTTAAGTCATTGCAGTCTTCCATGATTAGGACTGAAAGGAATTTAGAATGAATGAAAGAAATATAAATCTAAATTTATTTTAAGGACTTCAGTTTTATAAAAAGGATATGTCTTCTAGAAGCTGCATTTTCTTCCTCAGAATTTTGCTTTCCAACTGTGTTTTTCTCATGCCTTTCCCTGTGCTGTAAATGCAGTGCTCTAATAAAGCCCTAATAATTCTGATTGCTACCACAGCAAGTTTAGCAGTGCTCAGGAGCAGTTCAATTTCCTGGAAAAGAGTAACTCTTTGGTGATATTAAGTGCTGTACTGGTGGCCAAGGGTGAATGATCCACAGTACCACCACTGTGGCAGTGGAACTGCCTGTTCTAATGGCCATGTTAATGTCCTGAATGAAGCAGTCCAAATTGTATTTCAGAATATTATGTCGTGGTCTGGGAGCCAAATGTTTCCTCTGAAAAACTGGCACATATGTGAAAGCATACAGTAAAGCAGATTAATATTTTAATTTTGGTGTAAGTAAGACTGAATTCAATTTTTTTTGTGTGAAATTAAAAATTTTGCAAATGTTACTTCTCTTGCAGCGGTAGCAGCAGCTGGTTACTCAGTCTCCCTTGATCAAAGAGTCTGTATATTTAAAAACCAGAAGTCTCGGAGGGGTTTATTTTGCCACAGCTCAGTGCTATACAAAATGTTAAACAACTTACTGCTCTTTTAAGCAAGAGGATTCCAAGAGCAAGGAGAAAAAGCTGCTGATGGAGTTCTTTCATTTGCTTACTTGGTGCCAGATGTTACCAAAATCTTTTACCCAGACCATTATCGATCTCCCCAAGGTAACTGAACACTGAAATATTCTCACTTGTAGCAGGTTTGTCACTTTGTTCAGTGAGGTTGTTTCATGCCAGAACTCATGTGGAACATGAGATTCATCAAAGTGGAACTGAGGGTAGGGTAGAAAATAAAATAATGACACCACAGATCTTTTTGTTTGCCAGTTTTGTTTTTATGGAGCTGTGACACGTTTTTATGAAGTTGGTGAGGGGCAGTAACTTGGTTCCCCTGCCAGCAGTGAGGGGACACCAAGTCGTGTATGGTACTGAGAGGCAAAAGTTGGTGTTAGAAAGGGAAATAAAATTTAGATCTTGTTCTCGCATGGTTGATTCTCATCCTTCACAGGAGCACATTGTTTGGGGTTTGATGTGGCAGCTGCTCCAGGCCGTGGTGTTCTCATTTTTTAGTACATAGGTGTACAAAAGAGGTATTTGCTGTTAAACCTGAGGGCCACTTAAGTACATAGAGAGTCAAAGGTGATTTTTGAAAATGGGAGCTGAGTGTAATAATCACAGTCTGTCCCTTACCCTGCTGTGCCTAGAGCTCTGCAGCTTTCTCTTCTGCAGCTGATGGGAAATTCAGGCAAAAAAGTAGAATATGGCAGCTTACTTCTGGTGTACTGGAAGAGGGATCCATTTCTTTTAAACCTTCAAATTCCAATTTTTATTTTATTGGTGAGCTTTTGGAATTGCTTGTGTTTTTTCTTGAGGACACAAGGAGCTAGGAAGTGTGGCTATACTTCACATCCTGCTTGGCTTTTTATGAGTTACACAGCAAACAAAGCAAAGGGAAAAGGATATTATCCTACTTACTGAAAAATAAAGTCCTAGCCTTTTATATTCCAAGGAAACAGAGGCAATTAGAGCAGAAATTGGAGCTTTATATATGTTTAAGATGCCTAGAGAATGAGGGAATGAAAATATATGTGCTATGTTCTGTGTTTTTGTAACTAAAGAACTTCTAGGTCAGTCTGATCACTTAATTGTGTGTTCTAGCCCATTTTTCTAGACTATGTGTTCTAGACTATGGTAGTAGAAATACCAGAAGATTACCTGGTTGGTTTTTTATTATTATTTTGAGGTGGTGTTTTCAGTAGCTTATTTCTTAGTCTTAATGAAATTTGTCATAATGAGTATGTTTGAGCAGGGTTATTCTGGCAGCTTTAGGATAAAATGACTCAGCATCTTGAAAATTAAGAGAAAATAAATATGTTGATTTAAAGGAAAGGGGAGATTGTTCTTACTTAAGAACAGATCAGCAGCTGAGTTGTGGCAGAAGTGAAGGGAGCAAAAGCATTCACACAGAGCATGTGGCTGTTCCTTGCAACAGAAAATAAGTTCTTGGAAAACATGGTTTATATATGTTTCTGGGCAAATATTTATTAACTAAATTCCCTGAATATTCCGTGTAACATGAGTGTCTTCCTGTCTGTTGGTCCTTACATGTCACCTGACTGTGCATTCATCACCTGGACCAAGTAGTTAAGCATGATGCAGCTCACAGCAGTAGGTGATTTAAGGTGGCTAAGTTTAATCCTAAATAGTCTTTCTTTACCCCAGAATACTTAGGCAGCAGACATAACTCCTGGAGGCGTGGAGACTGGTCTTTGGGAGAGGTGGGAAACAAGAGCGGGGCAAGAAAGGAAGAGTTTTTGTTTAATCATCTTTTTGAAAAGAAAATAACAGTTCATTTTAGGGCCTAAACTTGGTAGGCAAAGCCAAGTTAGTTGTTCAGGTTTGACCAAATGTTAGAGTCAAAAAAGGGAAGATTCTGGAAATTTAGTGATGGATTGGAACTAGATTTTAACAGAGAGTTGCAGGACCAGGATTTTATGTGACTTTTAAGTTTTTTGGCTAGTCCAAGTTAATGCTTGGTTCATTGATGGGGTTGTTATTCCAGAAATCATAAAAGACATAAAAATGAAGTAATTGATAAGGGGACGTCTTGATCTTGATGAAGTGTTTAAATGCCAAAAAAGTGTAGAGGGCATTTTCTTACCCATTCAACATCCAAAGTCCATTTTAAATGCAGTTATTATTTAAATAAAACTCCTCTTCACCCTTCAACTGTACTTCAATAGCATCAGGAATTCAGCCCTTCATAGAATAATTGAAAAACTTTTATGGTTCTACAGTAAAAACGTTGGAAAACATAACATATGCTTACCCAAACTGCTCACATTGTAAAGTATTCAATAGCAATAAAGGCAGAGAGTCTGGTGGTTATTCTGTGTCTTCTTTATGAAACCACAAAGTATAAACACAAAACAAGATTCATTTCAGTCCTAGTTTATTGGGTGCTGATGCAAATCATGATTGAAATAGGATTTCCTGTTGCTTTGGTTTAATTTGCCTGGAAGGAGATGGTTCTATGAGTGTCTCCAAAATTTGGAACATGCTTGTGTGGGTATTCCAAAGGCTTCAGTGGCAAAGGGATGGAGTTGTGTCTAGGACATAGGCAACCCTGTTTAGCCATGTGGGGAATGCCAGGGAAACAGGGAGGGTGGTGCAGTTCTCATCTTTTTCTTGTTTATTGATTTTATTTTTTTTAATGAAGTTGTGTTTGAAAAAGTAATTAAATACCATTGAGTAGGAAAGTTGTACAGGATCAGTTCCAGCTGTGGAAGTGCTGATACACATCCTCTGGGATATAAGGGGTATTTAGTCTTTTCAATGCCACCCTTTTGCTACGAGAGCAGCAAGGCAGACCCCACACTGTCTTCCTAATTTTTGGGTCCAAAATGTTATGACAGCCCATTGGGTAAAAACTGAGGGCAAAAAATCCTTCTCTGTCCTGTAACAAGAAATATGTGTGAGGATTCTCATGCTGGAACCATAAAAAGTCCTTCAGTTTGTAGTGTTAAGAATACAGAAAAAAGGAATCTTCATTTACAATGTGAATATTGGTGGTGGATGAGGGAGTGATGGGAAATACTTCTGCTCCCTTGTAGCCTAATCCCCCTGGAGTCTCGGAGCAATTAAAGAGGGAGGTTTCCTTTCCCCCAAGTTTTGTTTTTCTCTTGCCAAAATTGCTGTTTAGTCCCCTGAATTCCTATTACTTTATGGGGCTAATAAAGCAGGGTCAAATTACAGTGTGAATTGGGCAGGAGAAGCTGAGATGCTGCAGGAAGTTCCTTGAATCTGAGGATCTTTCCATAGTCAGAAGAATGAGGATTCCATTTTGCAGGAGGTAGGAAAGCAACCTGAGGTTTTCCTTCAAGAGCTACCTGGGGGCAGGTTGCCTGGCATACCGAGGTGACATCATTTTTTGACTGGATTGGGTAGGATTCCTCATTTTTCTTGTCCTGTTAAGAAGGACTGTGGTAAATTGATGATGACATGAATCAGGAACGTGAACCGTGATTATGCACCTTTCCCAAGAAATATGCTGGTTTTCACACAAAGGATGTGTGCAGAATTAGGAGCTGGAGTTCTTCGCAAGACCCAGATCTCCTCAATTTTACATCTCTTCTTGTGCCTGGACAAATTTATATGATCTGTGCATCCTTAATATCCATTTTATCTGTTAATTGCATTTGCAATTTTAGATTATAAAGTGGCACATTTTTTATAATTTTTTTTTAAATTTGGTACTTGCAAATAGGAGAATTTACAGAATTAAATGTATCAAAAGCAGAGTTTATGCAAAGAGTGAGTTGCTAAAGGAACACAGACCTTTTAATGAAGTGGTTTGTTGTTGTCTTGCTGTGTGACAATATCTGGTGTGCTTGGGAGGTGGTCTGTGATATGAATACTTTGTATGGCTTGTTAAGATCTGAAAAAAGGATGCTATGAAAGCTTAATGGGACAACAAAGCTGTAGATACACTGTTGGAAAGGACTTGCTGAATAAAGTCGCTGTTACATAGCATGTATGTTCCAAATCCTACATGCAAAGCAAGGTTGATGGTAGCTTGGAGTGTAGCCTGTATTTCTGCAGAAATTCAACTTCAGTTTTGTTTTTTAATTTATTTTTAATTTTCAGTTTCTTAAAGTATAATTTGCATTTTTTAATGTAATCCCATATTCATCGAGATTACCATATAAATAACTCTATTGCACCACCAAACAATAAAGGGAACAAAGTGACACAAAATAAATCTCATTTTACTGCAGCCAAAAATTCTTTTTGTGGCTTTTTAGGGCTTGACTCCCAGGGCAATTGACAGCATCGCTGTTGTATAGTAACTGAGTGGCTGTGTCTGTGTGATGGAGCTCCCTGAGGCTGGTATTATGTTCCTGAACAGGAACATTGTCTTTCTTAAAAGTATAATATTCTAAATAATGACTGTGCTTTGTAAGTACATGAGATAGAGGAAATGGAAGGCACCTTGGTGCTGAATGACGAGAACATTCTCATTTAATAAACTTGTCTGCATCAACTTCATATTGATTTGTTTGTCTTAATTTCTCTGAATGACTCTGCGTGGGCAGGTCGGTGGAAATGGATAACCACTGCAGCAAAGGTGGAATCAATCCTGGATGCCATGTGTATTCTACTTACTGCTTCATTAGTGGAATCAATTACTACTTCTATTATTATTTGAATCTATAAAAATACATGGATCTTAATGTCTGCTCGTATTTGTACATATGAATGTACGCACAGGTCTTTGCTTCCTACACGAGCTGAAATGCAAAATGAGAGAATGACTCAAAAGAGGGTTCTTAGATGCTTGAATGAACAAGTTCCTACTTTACTTTGTAGTAAAAACCTTAGTGGTGATTCACTTTCTAAGAGACAAAGCAAGTTGCCCTTTGTTTTGGTTTCGTAGTTAGGTATTTTTATTAAGGTGGCATTACTTTAAAGCTTGTCTGCCAGAGGAGTAAAAGGAAAACATGAATTGGCAATAGCAAGTCCAGGTTAAGACTCCTCAAGTGCCTTGGTGTTGTCTCCACCCTTTAACAGGTGTATCTGCTGCCATTTCTTGTCCCCACTGAGATGTGCAAGAAGACAATCTGCAGACTCAGATCTCTCTTGTGTAATATGTTTTAGGGTAGACAGCAGTATAAAATGTTGTCCAGTGTCTCTTGGAAGAGGAAAATACAGCTGCAATATCCTCTAGCTCCTTCTCAGCCGCACCTTTCCCTCTGCAGCATCTTTCACCTGGGCCTGTGTTTCTTTAGCACCTCTTTGTTCCTGCCCTCGGTATCTCGTAAGCTGTCCAGAAAGTTGTTATTTCCAGAGTTTCAGCTAAAGACTTCGCAAGCAAGGCTATGCATTGGATATTTTTAACCAACCAGATCTGGCAGCAGTGGCACCATTGGTTCTTGGCTGCAGTTGTTTCTGATTTTCAGGTTTGCAATAGTCATCCTTATGTCTAACCAGAGACAAAGGAATGGATAATTTATCTGTTTATCTAGCCCAATTTATCTGGCAGTAACCTCTGTTCTGAAGGTGCCATGAATAGTGAGAAATCTTCTATTAGAAAGGAGGTCAGACAATTGAAGTGAGACTGAGTACCAAAATTATACACAATACATAATGTGTGAAGAAGGGAGTAAGAGGGTTATTCTACTCTGTCCTGAGAACAGAATTAAGAAGCTGCAAAAATGAGAGAAGCCCATTGTCTGTGGACATAGATCTTTGATAGTTTAAGGAAAAGCGGTAAGAATTTTTAATGTACAATCTGCTCCTTGAGCCTTCAAGACCAGGTGTATCACATTGGACTGAACCTCCTTCTTGCTCCAGTGTTCAATCCCTAACCAGTGGCTGAAATGTAAACTGCCTTAAACTCCTCAGGTGTCTTCCCTGCTCTATTTAGAGCCAGGTTTCATGAACCAGATATGGCATCTAGACTGAGTGGCCCTTCACATTTCGTTTTTCTGTGAACTTGTTTGAAAACCATCACTTTTTGAAAAACAGCACACACATAAATTTTGGTTCTCAAATCCAAAGACCAATTTCATCTTGCTTTCAGAAACGGAGTTTTCTCCAGTTCTTACTGAGAACATAGTGTGAGAAATAGAGATAATCTGATTTGAGTTCTCTGCTGTGTTTTAGCCATCATATAAGTTCTGGAGGCTTCTGTGCAACCTTAGTGTCTGGAGCTTCCCTGAGATGGTTTTTTAATGCTTTTCAGCAGTTATGTTTTCTAAATATGTTGTCACAATCTTTGCTACTTTGCTTTCACAATCCTTACAACTTTTTTTAAGTAGCTTCAATGTATCAGATGGGTGCTATTAAATATAATTAAAGTAATTTTAAGTGGTAATTTTTGGAAAGCTTTTTAAAATTGCCAAATAATCCTGTAGCAGAACCTGTCTTCACAGAACACAGGATCCTAACAATGGCCCATTTCTAGCATCATGCTTTGATTTTACCATGGACTGTATTCAAATGATTGTGATGGGGGGGGGATCTCTCACCTTTCTTGATTTCATGCTTAATTTTCACAACACTGGTGAGTTATTCCTATTTGCATTTCGTAGTTTTATTTTTGGGATGTGTCTTGTCTAGTCTTAGCAGACAGACACCAAGCCAGAGAGTAAAATATGGAAGTTGAACAGCAAGTGAGTTATTATCCAAATGGAGCCTTCTGTTAGAGGTGTCAGCAGAGACAAAGGTGAATGTGGAGAATGAATGGAATAAGATGAGAAAAAGATCAAATAATGGGATAAGAAGTTCAAGCGTGGGATAATGGGTGTGATTAGAGATTATTAACAATGCAAAAATTTGCAAAACGTGCAAAAAAATCCTGTCTGTTCATTTAAACTTGATGAGGGAACCAGATAATAAACCAAGTTTTCTTTTTAATCATATTCAGTGTTAGAATGTGTTCTCAGGTGGTGTTTTCTTCTGACTATTTCTCTGTTGGTTTTTAGGTTTCTGTCTTCCACATTGTACATCAGGGGGATCTCTGCTGGAACAAGATAATGTCTTCTTCAACTCACTGAAGGAAAGGGGTGAGCAGCTTTCTCACAGCCAATATTTTATCTCCTTTAGCAAACAGCGTGTTCTGAAAACAAATATCATCCTGTATTGTGTTGAAAAGGAAGCCAGTTCTAGATGCTTTTCATGTGTCAAAGAGAATTGATTGTTATTTCTTTATAACTTGGTGTGTGAACGTAAGGATCTATGTTATACAGCAAGTGCCAGGACTAAAGTTAAATAAGAATGAAGAAAGAGCCATGCTGAATCTGCCAGTCGTGCATTTCTCTCTGAAGGGCTTCAAAGAAACATGTATGAGGGAAAATTAGAAGGAATGATTACTTGCTAACAAGTCTGTTGGGTAGTTCCTTCACAACCCTGAGAGGGTTGGTGGTTAGTTTGTAGCCTGAAGCATAACTATTTATATCTCTTACAAACATCTGTTGTAGCTTGTATATGTTAAAAATGATACCACTGATCTCCAGCAGCTCACTTGTACCTTCTGTTAACATTACTGGGTGGTCCCTGTGCCCTAAATTATGAAGGAGTAAGTGGAACAAGTGAGGAGTGATGTATTTAAAGTGATCACTTTGTGTGTGTGTTTCAGCTCAGCGTTAATCTCTCCTCTTACATACTCAACTTGCACAAAGTCTCCACATTTCTAACTATGTTTACCCCTCCTCATTTAGCTTCCTGTCTGCTTTACATTTTACCTTCATACTTAATTTTATTAAAGGCTTCCTTTTTTTATTCCTTTGCTTTGTAGACCACAATGCTTTGAGGAATTCCTTTTCGCCGCAGTATCAGTGGAGTTTCTGACTGCAGTGGAAGCGTCAGCTTCCACTTACATGACCTTAAGTTTTTCCTTGGGTTTTCCACATGCTTTGCTTTCAAAAGAAGTAGAATGAGTTACTTCTGTTCTGCGTGAAGCAGACTGGCAGACTCACCCTCAGGTTATTTTTGTTATTTGTAAGTCTTTGAATGTAACACAAACGCACAGTTTTCCCTCTGCTCTCCATTTCTTTCACGGAGAATAATTGGCATTTTGAAAGCTAAGATGTCCAGAAGCCATGTATTCTTGGGTTCACCTCTGATGCCACATATTGTGTGTCCTGAGGTAGAGTGTGCTGGTTCGAGATGGTCCTGCTGTGAGCTGAGAATCGACACCCATGAGCCAGAAATGAGCACACGAGTAGGTCAGCCAAGAGCTGGGGTTGTTCGAGTGCACAGCATAGCTCCGGAGCGAGTCGGCTGCTTTCCATCAGAGCCACCTCTAACAGGGAGAGGCCTGAACCAGCCTGCCTGACTCGGTGTGAGCAGGATCAGAAACCATCCACGTGTTGTGGGAGCTCCGTGGAGGAGCTGTGGAAGTAATTAGCTGTGGCAGGGTGGCAGTGACAAACATCTGGGAGCCATAGCAGCGCCAGCGCTGTCTGCAGCCTGAGCATCTGCTGAGCTGTGCCTGCTAACGAGCCCTGTGCTGCATCCCAAATGAGCTCACAAAAGCCAAATCTGTAAATACCTTTTCGGTTACTTTTCTTAAAGTTTAACATAGTTTGTTTCTTGCTTCTACTGAGTAATGAGGAGATGTTTCTTTTTAGTGAACCGAAGTAATTCCTCAGTTAATTGCTTCAATTTAAGTGTGTGATTAGCTCAATTTGTTCTTCTTGATTTGCAGTGGTTGTCTTCACTAAATCTCATCAGTTCCTATCTTGCCTAATAGCTTAATCTTTTTTACTGTAATTATAAGTCAGAGGGGAAGCTCTTCTGGGAAATAAAGGATATACCCATGTAGAATTCTTTCCAGCCATTCCTCTGGGAGAAAATAGGGCAAAAGTCCTTCTAGATGAAATAATCTATGGATCTAGCTCAAAGCTGTGCACCTCCTTTCTTCTTTTGTGTGGCCTGAGGGCCTTCCAGATGTGAAACGTCTCTTCCTTATGGAAATCTGGAAGGAGGGATTGGTCCAGCTTGTCTTGTTCCCCAGAAATTCTTGCCATGTCCTATTGTCTTTACCAGTTTACATGTATTATCTTTGTGGCCTCCCTCTCCAGGTTTTTCTTCATGCTGCTAATATGGTCTCACATGCCTGTGAACTCTAAGAGATTTTTCCTCTTCTACAACTGTTTTACTTTTTATTTTCTCATTTTTGCCTAAGAATTTCATCTTCCTCCCACAGCCAAACAATTGCTTTAGGAGTGTTTTGTGTGGAACTTATTTAGCTTTAAAATAATCATTAAATAGTGTTTGCTCTTTCTTTGTTAATCATTTCCACTATTCTGCTTTTATGTTGAGGGTAGTCTGGTCCATGCTTTGGATGTCACAGTCATAAATTAAATGTGTGCCTTTTGAGAAGGAATAAAAGCAGCATTTTCTATGTGCCTGTTCACTCTATCAATACAGAAGGACACTTGCCCTGGCTGTCAGCTGCCATTTATGAAAGAAAATAAATGTTTAAACATAAGGCAAATGCTTGCAGTGCTGATGTTTTACAATATGTTCCCTTAAAGTATTTTGAGAGGTATCTCACTTACTGTGGCAAATGCTGATTTAACTTTTAACAATGATTCATAACTATAAACAAAATTTTAGAATCTGAAGTACTTCTATCAGTGAGTGCACTTACGTTGTTCCCTTTTTAATTTTGGCAGAGAAATCAGTAACATTTTTGGAGTTTCAAGGAAAGAATACTGATGTTCTGTAAAAACAGCTATAACCTAGTTTGTAGAGGAAGCCATGCTTACATCATCCTGGTGAACTTCTCTGGTCTTTGAAGCTGTTTAAAAAAAGAATTTAAAAATTGCATTCGTACTTAGAAATTACACTGAGTAGAATTTGTTGTAAAGTAAGGCTTGAGGTTTGTGCTGAGGAGTTTGATTTGTCTCTGTGCCTGAAACTGTTATCAAAGAAGGGAACCTTGAAATTTGTCCTGTGTTTGCAAAATGAAACACTCACTTGAGACCGCTATAATCTGTAGGGGAAAATATCCAGAAATGTAAAAATTGCTCTTAAAAATGGTCGTATGCGGTAGTAGTATGCAAAGGGAAGGACTTAAAAATAGCTGAAAATTTGTAGTGATTGAATACATTACAAAAAAAAAAAAAGATTCTGTTTCAGATCTTAAACAGGTGAAAATTTTAAAATTTAGGTTTTTAATACTGTCATAAGTGAAAAAGAGCAGAAGACTTGGAATGGAAACCTGAGTGTAATCTTTTTCAAGACATGAGCTCCAACTTCATTTTTAATATGGATTTTTTTTGTAGTAGCTAAACATTAGGACTCCCACACGTCAAGGAAAATTGACTTCTGTGGTAATAGTTATTGGTAATAGCTTAATGAGTTGTGTGATTTCAGTTGTAATTGCTGCAAATCTGACAAGAAAATGAAATGTGAATTAGTAATTTGATGAGTACCCTCTATCTGGTGGTGGTACTTTGCTAATTTTTTTTTTTGCTAATTTTTTTTTTTTTTTAAATTACTGGATGTCTTAACTTAAAAATGTTTAACTCATCTGGGCGCCAAATTCCAGCTAATGCCTAGAGGGAATAGCATGATGCATTTACTTGTGTTTAAATCCTATTGTAATTAATATTTCCCAAAGTACCAAATGTCTCTGAAATCAAGACTTCTGAATTCCTAGGGCACTTTTGAAACTTTATAATCACATGGACCCAATTGTTTAAAAGTTGTTAGATATTGTTCCATTCTTTGTTGAACCTTAAATGGCTTGGATGGCAAATTCCTGGTGTCAGAAGTGATTTGAGCCTTGGGTCTCTGAAATTGGTTCAGAATTCTTACTTCAGAATTTGGGATTCACACTCATTTGTGAACGGAGGATTCCTTAACACTTTGCATTTGGTTCATCAGTTTTAACTATTATTATTATTTCAGTTACAGTAATGCTCAGTGGGTTGGTAGCCTTGCCAAAACAAAGAAACACAAACCTGCCTGTTTCTAGGTTTCATATGCTACCTTAGAATGTAATTTAAATAGTGCAGAAATAAATGCTAAAGTTTACTTGAAGTTTCTGAGTGTAAAAGGACCTCGGCCTCTTATTAAAAATTTTACTTTAAAATATAAAATGATACAATGAACTTTTTGCTGATAAAACCTGTTACATTTCCAAACTGAATTTTTTGGTTCTAATATTCGCATGGCCGTTGTTGTCAGTAAACTCTCTGATAAGTGTGTATAAATCTTAATTTTTACCTTTTTTTTTTCTTCACTTTTTCGAACTGGATTCTAAGTGGACACTTTTGTAACTATTTTGTTTTCTCTTTAAAGAATATTTGTTCGCACTTATGATGATTTGACACAATTAATGTCTTAATAACCATGATGGCAACACAGACATTAAGTATAGACAACTACCAAGATGGACAACAGGTAGGTGTGTTTTTCTTTCTCTAGGAGCTAAATACAATTTGAAAGATAAAAAGAAGCAGTGACTTTGCCCTTAATCCCTGCTTTGTAATTGTTTAAGCTGGAATAATAAAATATACTCATGTATGTCTGGTCATGATGTTGCTTCTTTTTACAACAGGCCCTGTATTTCTACACTTTAATTGCTAAATTAAAATGCTGTTAACTGGAGACAAGTCCTGAGGTGGTCTGTACTCTGAAGACCCCTTTTTCTGTTACTCTGTGTCAGCCCTAAGTAATCAATACAAGTACTTCTGTCAGCAGATGGCAACAATGGTGAACAGTCAGAAGAAAATCAGCAACTTTCCACGTCTCTTACAAAATGTTCATCTGAGCACTGTCAGATTTTTTGTTTCATTGTTTCTTTTATTGCAATTCTAATTTTTCTCTCTCCTCTCACCGACCTTATGTATTGTACTTTATTCCCCCAGCAAACACATAGCATCCTGTGGCATTGAAAGTAAAATATATTTCTTTCTAAATAACAGATTGGGAAAGAACTTTTTCTTCCTATTTGTTTTGTATGTCAAGCTCTCAGTGTCCAAGACAGGTAATTTGGGTGCCTGCTCTTTTTCTAATCTGGAAATGGCCCACAGAAAAAAACCTTGCAGTTTTAAGTGAGCTATTTCCTCCTCCCAGTGAGACAGAAATCTAACTGAACACACTCTCTGCCTTCAAACTCTACAGATGTATGGCCAACATTTATAATCACTTGTCTGAGTCATCCCCTTTTAATTTGCTCCTCCATCCTGTCATTAGCCAAGAAATGAGTCCATTAGTTGCATTTTTTTTTTCTTTTTTGCAAGCATTCTGGCTTGAAAATCATCTCTGCTTGCTGAGGAAGCTCTTTGCAAGGCAGGCTGCTCTGTTGGGTGGGAGATGCTGGATTTTCTGTTTCTGACTTTGGTAGGAGATGGCTTGGCCCCAACAGGTAATAAAGCACAAACCTTTTGGTTCTCCCAGACTGTGTTCAGAACAGTAAAAATGTTTCTGCTCCTGTGGGGTGGAAATAAATTAGATTCTATCAAAGGCAGGTTCTCTAATAGTTTCTGGAGGCCTTCCTCTCTGCAGCTCTCAGTTCTGGCTTCCTGGAGGTATCTAGAACAGTGTCTGTCCTCTACTTGAGATAAAAGAGAAGGAAGAGAAAAGATTGCAGTGGTTTCATGTCTTTCTGCAGATGCTCAAATAGGAAAAAAGCCAAGGAGTTTGGGTTGAGGGGTGGAAAATGTGGCCTTCACAGTTCAGGTTCCTTTCAGACCTTTTAGTCCAAAAGATATTTAGCTGGAGGTGATGGAAAATCCACTTTCAACCCTTCAAAGCACCCCAGAGGTGTTCCCAGCCTCCTAATGCAATTTAGGAAGCTGTGGCTCTGTGTTGCTTTTCCATGGTACGAACGTGGATTAAATGGATGAGTAGAAGGAGTTACTGCTATTTGGTAGTCCTAAAATAATTGGTTCTTACAATATGTAAAAGGAAGCAGTAAAGGTCATGAGAGGTTATGCTCCTATAATTGAAGGACTGAAGGGACACAGAATATTTCAGATATTCTTAAGAAAATGTGCATTTGAATGGAAAAAGATAAAGAAGATCCTTTTCTTCAGTATCCTGATACAATGTACAGTAAGAAATAAAAAAGAAAACTTAAGAGGGTAAACTTTTCTTTATGTTGATTTGATCCTAAAGGATTTTTATGCAAACATTCCCATGAACATTTTGGAGCAATGTATTGTAGGCTGTTCCAAAAACAGCCACTTCAGAGTTTAACAGTTTAGTAATATCTGTCATTCCCATTTTAAAGCCAAATGCTAAAACTTGAGGTGACCTTTATCCATCAAAAAATGTCAGGGATTAAAAGAGGGGTTTTGTTACTTCTACAACTTCTTGTGTCACTGCCAAGTCATACCAACCTTCTGGCAATTTAGGAGCCCTTTGCACTGCTCTTTCCTTAAAACACAGTACCCCTATTTTACGTCAGGGCTGCAGATTTACTTAGAACTTACTCTTTTTTTCTACAGATGCAAGTGGTAACAGAGTTAAAAACTGAACAAGATCCCAACTGCTCTGAAACTGATGCCGAAGGGGTGAGTCCTGCCCCCGTAGAATCTCAGACTCCAATGGATGCAGACAAGCAGGCCATTTACAGGTAGTGATGGACTCGTGTTCTGTCTTTTGAAGGGTAAAGGATAGGGTAGAGGACTTATTTTTTTTAATAAATAAATAATAAGTAGCTCAAAATCAGGTGATCTCTTGGCTGTCTCTGCAGTTTGTAGGGAAAGAATGAGATCAAATAGACTTCACTGTCAAGTCATCAGCCAAAATAAAAAAGCCTGAGATTGTGGGATTCTTCAGTTTCAGCAGAGTTTGAAAGGGTGTTCTAGGGGTTGCTGCAAAATTCAGGAAGCTACCTGAGACTTTAAACTGTGGTCACTATTTGTCACGCTGTAGCTTTTATCTTCAATACAAGTTTTTAATTTTATTGTAATTAGGTCAATCTTTACTCCTTTTTCTTTAGGTATAACCACCTATTCCCCAGTAATTAGCTCGAAAGGGATTGAATATTGATGTGTGAACACAGTAATTTGAGATTTTTCAGTGTTAAGTGCTGTGCTAAGCAGTTTGCTCTGTTTTAATGGGATTAAGTGTTCTTTAACTGCTTTATAAAGACAGAATTGGTTTTCAGGTTCAAAAAAAACACCAACAAAACCAAACAGGAAAAAGCCAAACAAAACACCAAAAAAATCCCAGCCTGAGGCAGAAAGATGTATCCATTCATTTATAGACTTGTGCTAACAAAATCATCTTTTCCTCAGAGCATGATTTCGTAGGAGGCCTCTGAGCACAGTCTGAATACTATTCTCAATTTTTTTAAGTTATTTTGTGATGTATAGGTATGGCCCACATTAAAGAATGAATTAATTTTATCAGACTTCATTTAAATCTGTATTCATCCTGTTTGTAAATACTAAATCTCATTTCTAGTGCACTGTATTAATCTATCTCATGTCACTCAATTACAGTGAATTAAACAGAGCTTTTTTGCTTGTGATTGTTCTCTTTAATTGAATATATACATATTTTACTGCTGTATTTGGATCTAGAGTGTGGTAAATCAAAATGAAAATAAACTTTTATCTTATTTTGCTCTAGCCAGTGGTGTTATATGCAATCTCCTCCAGGACTTGTCACACTTACCTGAGTGACTGTGACCTTATCTGAGCTAGATATCTTAATTTTCAGTGGTGTATACCTAAGTGAAAATATTTATTTATTCATGTATTTAAACTTTTTTTTTCTAGGCACCCACTATTTCCCTTGTTAGCACTATTATTTGAAAAATGTGAACAATCTACACAAGGCTCAGAAGGCACAACTTCTGCCAGTTTTGATGTAGATATTGAAAACTTCGTAAGGAAGCAGGAGAAAGAAGGAAAACCCTTTTTCTGTGAAGATCCAGAAACCGATAATTTGGTAAGTATTAGCTTTTGGTTTCATTTCTGAAACAATCATCACATTTGCAGCTTCTTCCTAATTTCTGATCTCAACTGGTCCTTATAGTTTCTCCTCACATTTTTCTGCCTATGAGAGATTCTGTTTTAAGTTAATGCTTAAATTTTTGGTTTTTTTAAAATTTCTTCTGACCCACTTTTCCCTTTTATCTGTAAATTTACTCTGGGCTCTTCACAGTTGTTTCCTGTTCTCAGCTGGGTGACATGAATGCATTGGAGACAAAAACAAACAAATCCTTTCCCCAGCCAGGTTGACTCTGCAAATTAAGTTTTGGATGGGAGGTGTTTAACATATTTATCAAAAACGTGTAATTGATGTAAATTTTTTCCAATTTTTTTTTCTAATTTTTCCTATTTTTTTAAAATCAGGGTTCATCTAATTAATGAGGGAGAAGAGCTATTGTAAACTTAGAAAGTCTTTAACATATACAATTTTTGTCTTTCATGTCAGGGACTCCTTTAGGCTTTCTGAACCTCCTTCTTGTGATGAAGCTGTGATTTCCCTATTTTGAATATACTTGCCTTCAATATTTTTCTCAAAAATTAGAGTTAGCTCTGGTCTGCTGACTTGCTAAGCCTCAGGTTATTTTCTTCATTTGTAACTCTCTGAATTCAACACAAAAACACTGTTTTCCCATATCTCTCTAATCCAAATTTCTTTTCAGAAGTACAGCTGAAAACTACCAGTTGGAACATAGTAGCTGTGGCTCCGTGGAAAGAGCAGTGGTTGTGGTTTTGATTGACTTTTGATGTCTCTCACAATGTTCTCATAGACGAGCTGATAAAATACGGATAAAAGAGATAAATGAGCAGTGAGATGGACTGAAAACTGGGTGAACTCCTGGGCTCAAGGGATTCTGCTCAGCAGCAGGAAGTCCAGCTGAGGGCTACTCATAAGTGATGTTCTCCAGGGATTGATCATGGGACCAGAACTGTTTAGGATCTCTGTTGGTGCCTGGGATGATGGGGCAGACAGAACCCTCAGCAAATTTGCAGTTGTTGCAAAACTGGGAGGGTTTTTGCAACTGATCCAACAGATGGCTCTGCCATCATTCAAAGGAACGTACTGCTTTTAGAGAAACAGAAAAACAGGAATCTCATAAATTCAAAGGGAAATGCCACGTTCTAATGGGGGAATAAGGAAGACAGACTCTGACTCTTTTTAGTGGTGCCCAGTGAGAGGGCAAGAGGAAATGGGCATGAATTGAAATGCAGGAAGTTCCATTAAAACCTTTTTACTGTTAGGGTGATTGAATACTGCAGGCTGCCCAGAGAGTTGTGGAGTCTCCTTCCTTGGAGACAGTCAGAACTCAACTGCACGTGGCCCTGAGGAACCTGCCTTAGCTGACCTTGCTTTGAGAAGAGGGGTTGGATTAAAAAATCTCCAGAGATCTCTCCCAACCTCAGCTATTCTGTGCTTTCTGTGAGCCTCCAAAAATTGGTTTCCCAAAGATCCTGCATGCCTTCGCCTGTTCCCTGTTCTTTTGGTCATACTTAAACATTTCCTCAGATCCAGCTTAGTTTGGTTGTAGTTGGGTCTGGTGTGTTCAAGTAGTCCTTCCTGTCACTTGACCTGTTTGTGGCTTCACTCTGTGGTTTCAGTGACAGAGTCTCTTGGTTTATGTGGTGTTCACCTTTGCTGATGGGCTGCACAAGTCTGGCTGATTGTGCTCGAGGTGGGTGAGGAAGTATTTGTCCATGTGCTGGATTCCGTGGCTGCTGAGGTCAGTCGTGGCTTAAACTCGAATCGTGTTGCAAAATCAGAGCTCCTTGGCATCGAGCTCCTGTCCTGTGGTGGTATTGTTAGCTGTGACTTTCTGTCACTGGATACCAGCTGTAACCTGAGAGCAGCTTGTCCTCTGCCTGTCCTGCAGCCTGGGAGCTCTCAACAGCTGACGTTCTCACAGGCTCTTCGTTTTGTCTGGGGCAATAAGCACAACTTTCTGACAAGTTGTGAAGTGGCTAGCATGGTTTTCAGTCTTTTTTCAGCTTGACGTATTGGTGCTTGCCACAGGGAAGGCTTTAGATGGGCAGTTTTTTCTGCCTTGTGTCACATATGTTTTTTTATATACATTAAAAGTCTTTCTTTAGTAGAGAGGAACGCTATTGTGCATCTTTGCTACATCTTCTGCTCTTGTTGTCTTTCCTTTTTTAACTCCAGCATTAACCATCCGCTTGAAAGGAGAAGCTAAGACTGATAATTAGACTGGGCTAGAGGGGTAAAGCAGGTAGGCCAGACAGAGTCAAACAAATAAGGTGTAAATGCTTGCTCAGTAGCATCAGCTTGGAGCCAGACCTAAACTAAGATGAACTGAGCATCACAATACTCTAAAGAGCCAAATTCAAGTCCTATCTGAGAGTCATAGGCCTGCTGCAGTAAGGAAATGGTCAGCTGTTTCATTTTTTTCCCTTTTACCTCGTTGGGAAGTGGCATGTAGAGCTCAACCAGACTGCAGTTTCTGTGACAAAGCTTCAGCTGATAGCTCCAAAACAGCAGAATATCATTCCATGCTGCCTGTGGGCTAATTAAGTAGATAGCAGAAATTATGAAGGGTCACAGATAGCGATTGTAGGGTCACTTACAGCCCTGGCAACGTTCCACATTGCTCACTCACTTGAAACGCCTTGGATACTCCACAAGAGGAGTTTGGAGTTCATCCAGAGGACCACAGAATGTTAATCTGGGTGGCACAGGCATTAGATCAGTTTGACCAGAAAGGAAGTTCATTAAGAGCAGTGGATGCGTGTTCCAATTTGAGTAGCTCTAACTAAGCTATGATCTAGATTATCTCCTTACTTTGGTATTATAATTTCCATTCTGAGTTAATTGGTGGCTTCCTGCATTAGTATTAAAAAGGATTTCAGCACTGCGAAATGCAAATAGCATCCACCTGGAACTTAATTTTAAGGATACTTATATATTGCTGAGCCTGGCCTGTAAACCAGGTTTCAAACCCTTGTTATTGTCTAGATGGAGGGATTCTGTTCCCAGTTAAGCTCTCCAGCAGCACCAGTTGGTGATCTTGAATCAGCAGGAGAAAGGGTTGTGGTCAATGCAGGAGAGTTGTTACCAGACCTTTCACTTGTGCAGTGTCCTTCCCGAGTCTGGGTGCAATCCTGTGCCGTGTGCTCTGGGATGACCCTGAGATTCCGTGCTAAAGAACTCCTGTTTTCAAATCCTAGTCCTTGTGGGAAGGAAGCGCAAGTTGTAGATTGTGTTCATGTTCTTACTAGACTGGAAATATGCTTTCCTAGAGCTTTAACTTCCTCTGTATCTTTTTGGAATGTTGTTACTTGCATCCCCCTTAGTCCTTATATCAAGCATCGGTGTTTGCTGTCAGTAACCAGATGGTCTGTATTGCCAGTCAGAGGTTCTGGAGTGCACACGCCTCTTTCTGGAAGTGTGATCAGCTGTATCCACCTAACCTGCAGTATCATCTGTTGGAGCTCCACACCTTTTGCCCCTTACCCTTTGCTTTCTCTGCCTCATCTTCACAGATAAAACAGATCTTGGAATGAACCACGGCACCAAGTGCTCTTTGTTCTCCTTTAGTCTCCTTTGGTGCATGAGACACACCGATTCCTCCGTGTCTGAGGTGTTGTTCAGCATGAGTGCTTATAGAGAACTTTTTTAGACCTTTCACAGGTTATTTTATGTTTTAAGACACTCATTGCTTAGCACTTCTTTGTTGTTCACTGCCAACCCTGATGCTGCAGAAATACCCCATTGCCTCGGGGTGGTTCCTACCTGTGTAATTTCTGTTCAGGGTAAACTCTTCCCCCATATGGGTGGTTTTTTTTTTAATTTCCCCACATTCAGGGGGCCACAGGATGGTTTGGGCCTGGACTATAAGCTCAAGAGGTTGGTCCAACCTCCTGCACAAAGTAGGGTCAGCTGTGAAGTCAGAGCAGGTTACTTATGGCTTTGTCGAGTCTGGACACAACACAAAACAAGGAGTGTTAAATATACTCTCCCTTTTGTATTTGAACAGGACACTGCCTTTTTTGAAGACCCCCCAAGTTTTTTGTTTCATTTGGGGTAAGGATTTTTGGTTCAGTACCCTCTTCTCAATTCTGTTGAATTCTTAGTTGTGTCAGGAAGAGGTGCAGTGGTGAAGTCAGCTGAACAAGCCTTTCTGAATAGTGGTTTTGCTATTTTAATGTGCAGACCCATCCCATAAACCTCAGTTACACCTTTTCTAGCTATGTCTCGTAGCTGGGTACTCAAAACAGAGGAGAGAGGTTATCAAATCAAAACAAATGAAAGCAAAATACCCCTTCTCCCAAAGTTTGTGTTCTTCCCCTGAAAATCTAAATTGCCCCAGGAGGATTTGGGTCAGGGAGGTAGGTGATCTGTGAATGTACATATTTTAATTGGGTTTTTTTGCGAATGTAAAGAGTTGTTTGAGTGAGAAGATTGTGTGTCAGTGTATGGAGATTCTTTCATGTGTGTTGCCCATGTGTAGTTGCTGTGTGCTCTGAAATCCATAAAAAGCTGTGGCTCTGTGTTTACATCAGCAGAGATGAGCTGGGGATCATGACACAGACTGTGTCTCTGCCTCTGCACCACAGGCTTGAGACACTGGAGACAGGGCACAGGCACAACGTAAAGCATATTTGGGGTTAAAGATGCCATTTCTTAAATTTAGAGACATATTTATGTATGAATAGGCTCTACATAGCAAGAAATGGAAATTCTTCAATAACTTTTCTTTCTCTGCTTAATAGTTTCCCATTTTCTTTACTTACAACAATTTCAGCAATCGTGGAAGGTGGCCCTGCCCTCAGCAGGGAGGTGGAACTGGATGGTCTTTAAGGTCCCTTCCAACCCAAACCGTTCTAGGATGCTATGGATATACACAAATCTCATGGTTGCTTCATCTTCGTGCATTTCTCTGAAATGACGCTCCAGGTTTATTTCGACAGCTGAAAAGACTAAATCAATTGGGTTATAAAATCCATTATTCTTTGGCATATTCTTTGCAGCAGCACTGAATAAATGAAATATTATTGCTGCTGTGATATATCTGAAAACACTTCTTTGTATTACTTTTGTCCAACATGGGTGATTTTATCAGCAATTCTTGATTTTTGTGCTTTTAAGGAAAAAGCGAATTTCTGCTAACATTTTTTGGTCCACCCATGCTGTAAGAGAGCAAGAGCCATATGGGCACAATAAATGTAGTTGTAAATGAATTAATAAGTCCTGGTGACAGGCATGGCATATTTACAAAGTTTTGTTTGCCACCTAACCACAGTAGCACAACATCCTGCAAGAGTAGTGTGACACACTGGGGCTCTGCAGAAACCTGGGTAATGTTACTGAGTATGGGTTTGTGGTTTATTTTTACTTTAATTCAATTTTCACCTCAAATATCAACCATCAATTTTAAACTAAGTCTAAGCTGAAGAAAGGACTTTCATTTTTCCTCCAAGCACATGCTGATAAATAAATAATACAAATATGGGTAATGTTTAAAAAACCCTAACTCTCTTGACTAAGCAAAAATAAACTAATCTCTAACATGGTCAAATATTATGTGTCCAAAAGCCTATTTTGTTACCTCAGTTTTAGCTGAATGTTTAAAGCACTCACTAATACAATGTGCAGTGTGTTGATCTGTCACACATGAAGAATTTCCCCTTTTAAGCTTCTTTTAATCTCTGAAACAGAATTTCTTTTAACACAGATGACCTTTGTTTTGTGTTAAAATTTAGTTAAATTTGCTTACTTGAACTTTGTTGTGTTTAAAGGTACTTAAGCACAGTTTAAACAGCAACCTGGGCTGGTTTAGGAGATCACTGGTTTGTGTCTCAGTGCTGGGTCACTGCACTTAGTGTTTCAAAGGCTTTCAGTGTCATAGGTCAAAAGAGTTACCAGATATTAATTTGGATCAACTCCCTCAAATCTACAGCTCAGATTTTTTTTTTGCAACTCTTTTTTGAAAGTCATATGGGTTTGATTTTTTTAGCCCTGCGAAGAAATAATATTCCCTTTTTTTCTTTTTTTTTTTCCCTTGTTTATTTTAACACACAAATGTGTACACTGGGTGAGTGTCCTACAGCTGGAATAACTTCTGCTGAGAAAATAGGGAAAAGATGGATCACAATGAAAGCTAAAGTGTCATGGTGGAGAGGGGAGCACACACACACAAGTTTTCCTGCCTTGATCTCCTTTGGGTGATGAGCAAAGGCATCTTCAGCTACCTGTTGGCTTCTTGAGTTGGTAGATTAATTAATAGGTAGATTAATTCATAACTTGTCATTTCTGGTCATTGGATTCAGTGCTCTGCTCAGGTAAATAATTCGTCATATAGGACAGATTTTTCGAAATAATTGTGAAGTCAAGTTCTGCACTACACTTCAAAATTACAATTACTCTGTTTCATAAAACTGAAGGATATTTTTCTCACAGATCCAGCACAGCACAGAAATGTTGGGGGTGGCACATTGTATAAAAAATAATTACTTTGCTGGTGTGTTGTGTACATGTTCGAATGTCCTGGATTTCCTACTGCTTTTAGGCCATCTGGATTTGGTTTTAGCTTCTGATCTTCTGCCATGACCCTTACAATCACCTAAGCTATTTTTATGCAGTATGTAATACCATTGGTTATCCAGGCTTAGTGTTTTTCTCACAGTGAGCATGACAAGTATTCTCCTCACATACATATCTCCTGTACTTGGATTTTGATTTAAACATGGATTTTTGGTTTTTTATTTGGTTTCATGCTTTGTGTTTAATGTTTGGTATTTCAGAATCAGTCTCTTCACCTGACAGTTCTTAAAAGATTTTACCTGAGAGTTGTTCATCTTTGGCAATCACAGAGGAACTTAAAAGCTCTAGGGCTGAAGAAATGTTTGATTACTTCAAGCTTTGCTGAACAGTGTGACTAAATTTGGGACGTCTTTATTCTGATTTTATTGTAAAATAAAAGCTGTTTTCATCCTCTCTAGCAATCTGTGGAACACATTTAGGCTTAATGACAGGAAACTCTCCTCACTGTATCTTCAACTCAGCTGTACCCTTCTGGTTTTCTTGGGTCAGGGTGTAATGTGGACCTGCACCTGGTATTTCTGATTTATAGAGCTCAAGAGAGCTGCTGCTGGCCCAGCCTGTTCCAGCCATGCTTTCCAAATAATTTGTGTGGATGGGATTGCTTTCCTTCACTTCCAGCCTTGTGTGGTCTGTGACCCAAGGTTGTACAAGGGTGTTAAAGACCACGTGGACATCCAGGCTCATCCTGTGCCCTGTGACACCTGAACTGCTCTGTCTTCCTGATGTGGCACATGTGACAAAGATCACTTTGTTGGCCTCTTTTGTTTCCCCTGTGTGGCCGTTTACTTATGTTTCTTTCACATTCCAGGATCTAGCAATTAGTTCCTCTGCTTTAATTGGGTGACCTTATGTTACTGGAAAGTGGTGTTTGTTTCAAATCTCACATTAAATATTTTTTTTCTAATGAACATTTATTTTGTTTCTAATTTTTTTTTCCAATTCTCTCCCTCAGATGGTAAAAGCAATCCAAGTTCTACGTATCCATCTGCTCGAGCTAGAAAAGGTTAATGAACTCTGCAAGGATTTCTGTAGTCGTTACATTGCCTGCCTGAAGACAAAAATGAACAGTGAAACTCTATTAAGTGGAGAGCCTGGAAGTCCTTATTCACCTGTGCAATCTCAGGTGTGTTTCAAATACTGTTCCGTGGATTTTTTGCTTAGATTTCCATAGGAACTTACAGCTACTTTTGCTATCAGTTTGCAAACAGAGTTTCTACAGTTTATTTTCTCAAATCAGTCACTAAGAGTAGAAAGAGCTATTTTCTGTTTTTTGGGTTTTTTTTGTGCACACGTGTGCCCCTGCCTGATGGACAAATTTGTTGACATGTGCTGGAACAGAGAGTCCGTTTTTTATTATCTCTCTTCCTTTTATGATTTTCTCTCAGTTCAGCAAGTGGAGATACTCAGAACAGCCTGAATCTGCTATTTTGTTGGAAGGAGGTTAGGAAACAGAATTAACAAAGAAGAAAAATTTTTCTTGTTAAGGTCCTTATTCTGTCTCCTTCATTAAAATATTGAGATGACTGATACATTTTATACACAACCTGTATTCTGGAATAAATAGACAATGTCTGATGGATTATAGTTGCAATATTGCATTTTCTGTATTAAACGGACCACAGTTAATTACCAGCAGTTAATAGGTTATGGTGATGTTTTTGCTGTCAGATGCTGCAGAATGAGCCCTGCCACCCCAGTACCCCCTGAATCCTGAGTCTTAGGGGATGGCCCTTCTCTGAATTTTCATGTGTCTGATGCTCTGTATTCAAAAAAGCCCCATGGCTTTTCAATTTCACTTTCTGGACTCCTTACTTAAGTTTTGGTGTCTGGAAATGTGGAAAGGGGATTCCAAAATCAGGAAAAAACAGCTTTTAAATTAATTTTTTTTTTTTATGTATCATGGCTTTCTGTAGAGACAGAAGGGACCCATTTTGCATTTGCTATCAAAAGAGATCATTCATACATACTAAGGAAATGTGTAAGAGTTTGCCTGGTCAGGGTCGAGTAAGAGCTATCTTGAGCAGAATAAAATATATTGAATATTTAATAGATTATATTGAAATTGAAGGAATTAAGGTAGTAACTAAAATTCTAAAGCTTTGATGCTTTTAATAAGAGCATCAAGGGTCATTTTATTTGTCCTTTTTCCCTCTTGCCTTTGGAAACTGTTTCTCTTATTCTTTATATACCTAGAACTAAAATTTCTCAAGATAGTTTTACATCTTTTCTAACAGTTGCTTTCATGAGGGTTTTCAAAGGTAATGGTTGGTGATAATGAGGAAGTTAATGTAGGTAATGATGAACCCCTAATGAAGTATCTTTCTCTTTGAAGGTAATTCTGTGATTAAACTCCAAATGTATTTTAGAGCCAAAAATATGTAATACAAATTACAAAAATACACAAGCATGTTTTATCTCCTTACAAAAAAAAGATGTTTAAAAACATAAGCAGCTAATTGTTTTATTTTTCTAGCAAATTCCAAGTGCCATTGCAGGCACACTCAGTCCCCAAGGGATCATGGTGCCAGCATCAGCATTGCAGCAGGGAAATGTAACTATGGCAACAGTGGCAGGTATGACACACTAAAAACAACTGGCACCTTGCTCTCCATCTTGGTGTCTTTTATAGTTGTTACAGAAACTACACAAATACTTTTAAAACTGTGTTTTAATACCTGGAAAGTTGTTGTAATACAGTCAAGTGCTTTACTGGTGTATGAATGTTTGTTTAATTTATGTGTATACCAAGTATGCCTATGGGAGTGGCAGTTACATATCTATTAAGAAATCTTCCTGTGCAACATTACATTTGTTAAAAGACACTCCAGAGACTGTGGTGTTTTACTTTTTTCTTTTCCCCTTAAAAAGAAGAATTCTATTTGACAAAACCTTGTATTGCCTAAACCACTGCACTTGTTGGCTCATGCTCCCTGGAGTTTGGAACCACACTTCCAAGTCTGTGAAATCCTTGATGTCCTTGTGACCCTCCTTCCATTACAGGGAAATGACATTAGAGCTGAAGTGTTTTATCTTACTTCTAAGCAATGTTTTAAATCAAACCCAGCTCCCTGCCCTAAGCACTGCCCACATGTAGGTGTGGGCTTGGTGTTGTGACCCTTCTTGGTTGAACACATGATGAACTGTTTTATAGCCTGATAATCATGGCATTTTCCTTTAAAAATAGATTTAAAATGCCTAAAATACAGGCAAATAAAACCAAATTTTGTACAGTTTTTTGCGGATGGATGAAAATTTTAGTGTAGCAAAGACCAAGTCTTGCATGCTGATTAGAAAAGAATAATTGATATATTATCAAAAGTCTTGTATGGTCTACAGTGCTGATGTATTTAAAGAGAATAATACTTGAAGAGCTTTTTCTTCCCCATAACCTGTGTTGCTGTTTTGCTTTAAGGGGGGACAGTGTATCAGCCGGTCACTGTGGTCACTCCTCAAGGTCAAGTGGTGACACAGGCACTGTCACCTGGGACTATTCGCATCCAGAACTCTCAGGTTTGTTTCATGGGCTCCACAGAACGGTGTTCGGGGTGGAAATAAATCTCAGTGGTTTTAGGAATTTTGGCTTCAATCTGACACATTGGCAGAAGGAGCTCTGTGTACCCACAGAGTAATTAATGGTAAATTAGTGCAGCCACTGCTGTAGGAATTACAGGTTCCTTTAAACCCAACAAACAAAAAAACCCAACACCAACGCAAACCAAAAACCCCTCTGAATTAAATGAACACTTTTTCAATGATTATAACTTTTCTAATTGTTAAACCGTGTTTATGCCTGGATAGATTTAAGGTGTATTGCATTAAGTTGCCACACTGCTATTGTGGGAAATTTGATTTTTTTATCATGATGGCAAGCACTAGTATTGTGAAACTGTATGTATTTCAGAGTTTATCCATTTTGAGAAGCGTTTTTCTATAAAACCTTAAAAATACTCAGTTGAGACTGAGAGATCCTCAATTTTGGCTGTTTATATCCTAAAATAAAAGGACCAGCACACTTTTGAGGGAGGCTCTTCAGAGGTGGATCTGAAGAATTCGAAGAAACAACTAAAGAAAAGAAAACATGAAAACTAGAACATCTTCTGTTACAGAAAACCTTGCTAGCCTTCTCTGGAAGTGATAAACCAAATCTTCCTGGAATCTGGATTTAATTAAAAATGGGAATGAGGAGCTCCCATCTCCACAGCATAAAATCTGTTGGTAGTCACTGACTCACTGGCTTCTCTTTTTTCTCTTTCTGGCCTTTCAAATTAAAAAAAAAAGTATGCACAGATTGTTCTTTTAATTGGCAGGAGCATATCTGTACTTGCCCATGTTTTCTCCCCTAGAATACAGACAGCTCTGTCCTCACACACTTCTCAGAAAGAAATGTGTAAAATTACTCTCCTGGACTGAAATGATTTTGAAGAAAAATGGGGTTTTTACCTCTTAGGAAAAAAATAAAATACTGAGAGGAAAATAATGTCTCTAGCCTATAAATAAAAGAAGGACTTGACCTTCTGTATACATCTGGGACTACCCTTGATGTTAGTAGGAGTTTCCAAACCCACCTAAGCAAAGGTCACCCTTAGAAAATCCCTCTTCAATGTTTTCTTTTTCAGTGTTTCAGAATGCTGTGGAGGCAGGGAAAAATACTGTGGAAAAGCTATTCAAAGTTCATTATAAAACCTCCATATGCAAGCAGGTTATTTAGAATGTAAGACATTACTTCGGAAATTAAAATGTGCTCCAGATATATATTTGTTGTAATTTGATAGCTTAAACCTTGTTTAAAACTAGTTTCCTACATATTCATTGGCTTAAGAAATTGCTCCAATTTGTCTGGAAAACCTGATTGAGAATTATTTCAGTTACAATTGTCTGAAATAGAATCTTATATGCAATTTATGTTATGTTTCTTTTTATTTCTGCATAAGCATTTAAAAATGTATTCCCAAATGTTCAGATAACCAATGTGAAATGATTTGATGAATCCATAGGAAGTGAAAAAGAGAAAGAAATAGGAATATTTAAGAAGTAGTATGAGTGTTGTAAAGTGTGTTGTAAAGTTCTGCTGTGTAGATCTAATTGCTCTTTGAGAATTTAGATGCGTTTATTTAGCAGGACCTTTAGCATCTTTGTTTGCAACCCTAGCATAATAATTAATTTTAGTTTATCCTTCATTTAAGTCTTAAATCAGTAATATTTTACAGCTCCCGTAGTTGTTTATGTTTGCACACAGTGAGTATATTCAAGATATTCAAGCCCAATTTCTTTTCATCCCTTCTATAAATGAGTTGTTCATTCACTGATACAGAATTGCCATTACTATGTTAACTACCTTATTTCTTCTAAAATTGCATGTGCAGCTCCAGTTGCAATTAAACCAAGATCTAGGCATCTTGCATCAAGATGATGGCTCATCAAAAAACAAGAGAGGAGTTCTTCCCAAGCACGCTACAAATGTGATGAGATCTTGGCTTTTTCAGCACATAGGGGTAAGGACTGAGCACGGTCAGGTTTTTATTTGGCTCTTTTATGTGGTCTCTTATGATTTTCCTTCATAAACAAGGTGAATTTATTCTGTTGTCATTTATGTAATCTCAGTTCAGTATTCCCTGGAGTCATTTGGAGTCGTTCCACACTCTTAATGCCAGTTGACTTTTATTAATATTTTAATAAATATGTTTCATTTGTAATGCATGGTCTCAATAAATGCTGTTAAAAGGAAACCTCCTTCATTTGGCTGTCTTGAGAACTTAATGCTCTCTACGCCCTGGTTCATGGCACAAGGGAAAATAATTCCACCCCTTTTTGTGGTGTGTTGGGGATATTTTTGATAGAGGAAAACTTCAAATATTCTGTCTTTATCTCCTTTCCAACAATCTTTCTAATGTGGACCAAGCATGTCACTGTCTGCTTGTGCCTTCAACTGTCTTTCTTTTGCATGAATACTTTGAAAGGATAAATGGGTCTCAATATTTGATTGATATTTTGCCTTTTACAACTGTTTTGCAGCAGAAAACTGATACAGGGAAACGGCGTGTGCACTTCTTGTGTTACGTACCCCGTCTTCATCTGCTTAGCTCAGAGCAGCTTTATTTAACTGCAGAGCGCTCCTCAGTTCTCTCATATGACACTGCCCTGGCCAGCAGAACTAATCAGAGCTGCTCACATGCTGTGCTGCCCAGGGATCACGCTCTTTAATAAAGGCTGTCAGCCATGAGAAGCTTTTCCTTCTGAATTACACAGCGGCAGCTTCGTGGTGCCATAGACACTTCCAAGGATAAAATCAGTTTTTGTGTAGTAAAGCACTCTTTGTTAAATTATTTTCATCTATAAAAGTTGGTGAGGTTTCTAAGGTTTGTGTTTTAATGAGTCAGATGGCCTTAATCCACCATCTTTAATCAGATGTAATAAAGGAGTTCTTATTTTTGATGAGGAGCAGCTTTAATCAGTTGTAATAAAAGAGTTCTTATTTTTGATGAGGAGATGAAACAAGCTTATGCCTTTTTTGTTTGCTTTTTTGGCCTCTTTAGCATCCATATCCAACAGAGGATGAGAAGAAGCAGATTGCAGCACAAACAAATCTGACACTACTCCAGGTTAACAATTGGTAAGACCAAAGCCCTTCCTTAATATCTGTCCTTGTCCCCACATGCTTACAACTTAGAAACAGTGAGGAGTAAAAGTCGGATATCTGGAGTTGAACTTAAATATTCTACATATGTTACAAAATATGTATAGAAATACAAGAGTTATGCACTAGCACACAAGCGTGTTATTTTTATAAGGAATAATAATACTCATGCCATTTAAATTATATAAGGACTCCAGAAAACATCGCAACATTAAGGAATTGTGTTCTGTTCCTTTGCTGAGAGAGATGGAAGTACTCTAATACTCTCATGTCTCTTCTGCAAGTAAAGAAATTGAAGTCTAAAGACATTTAGTGGCGTGGTGGCTGCAGATGTTTAAGAAGTTACTGCTAACAGATTCTGTCCTTGTATCTAAGGATGCTCTCCTGAGAGAGATGAATGGAGAGGCAGTTCCTCAACGACACTAGTCCGTGGTTCAGCATGTTTTGTCATGTCTTATCTTCCCTGGAGGTGTAAGATAAGACACCTGCCCCTGCAGAAGAGAGGAGGGAAGGTGCTGACACGTGTCCTGTTTGCCTTGTGGCATCGCTTCCTAAAACTGCTGCAGCAAAGCCCCACAGGGATCTGCCTCAGATTTCAAAGATGGCACTGGCTGTGAGGCTGTGGAGGGGTCCAGGGGGGAAATAGTCGAGATAGTGACAGAACACTGTTCCAAAAGTGGAACAGGGTAACTGTGCCTGTGTGACATGTGGTCACGGGGCTCTGTGCTCTGGGATCTGACTTATGTCTTTGCAGAGCATTGTATTTCTACTTAGGAACCTGCCAGCTGCACCTGATTTCCTTCCATTGCAGGTAAAGCTGGGTCCTGGATGTGTTTTGTAAGATTTTGGGATGATATCTTCAGTCACAACTCCTTGCCACAGCATACTATGTTGAAGTTGATTTAGTTTAAATATTTTCTTGTTCGCTAGCAGAAAGGGGAAGGGCAGCAATTAGCATGCTAAAGTAAGCAATTGAAAATCAGAGAATTAAATGAAATTGGGAAAGATCTGAAAAATGCATTTGCTGTTGTCTGCTGGATCAGGAGGCAGACCCTGGAAAGCCAGGGAGCCTCTAAAATAAGTAATGCAGAAGCCTAAGGGAGTAAATGAAACCAGACCAAACAAACTAGGTTAGACAGGGGCTGGATTTTAGGTGAACCCTAATGAGAGGAGTATCAGCTTTCTGAGCTGGGCTGTCAGCAGGTTTTCTGGTGCTTAGTTTTTAATAAGATCCTGAAGGGTACATCTGTTGTGCTGTCTGGAGAATTTTTCCTTCTGAGGTGGGGGAAAAATGCTGTTTGCTGCAAAATGATAGAAGTGCTTTTTTAGCTGGTTTGCCAAAATCAAAGGGTGCTGGTGTTCTAGGGTGGTTCTACACTTTAAAAAGGATGTGAAGGCCAGCTGATAGAAGATTTTATATCCCTAATTTTTTTTATTTTTTTTTTGCTGCATACTTTGTGAATGTAAGAGAGAGAGGGAATTTGCAGCCAACTGGTCCTAAGTTCACCTTTCCCTCAATTGTGTTTAGGTTTATCAATGCTAGAAGGCGAATTCTTCAGCCAATGCTGGATTCCAGTTGTTCTGAAACCCCAAAAACAAAGAAGAAAACAGCTCAGAACCGACCAGTCCAGAGGTTCTGGCCTGACTCCATTGCCTCAGGAGTTGCTCAGCAGCAGTCGAACGAGCTCACGATGTCAGACGGTGAGGAGAGCTGCCTAAACGTGGATAATAAAGTTAATTCCTCTCTGACAGGGAAATGGGGGGTTTGATCCTCTGGGGGAACGGGAACTTCTGGACATTTCAGCGTAAATGTGGTTTTAATCTGGAAAAAAAGTAACAGAAATGTGTCACTTTTTGCCTCTAACAATTTTCTATGGTTTAGGGAAGGGTATTATATTGGAATTTATGTTCATAGACTGTTGCTCTTGTTTCAAAAGTTATGAAATGATAGAACAAAAGATGTACAGCTGTGATGTCCAGCTAAGTTCTCTCAGTGTGCACATCAGGAGTGCCCTGTTGGGTGAGCAGCTCTGCGCTGCAGCTTCAGCTTCATGGCTGAGCATCTGCAATTCCACATCTGCCTCACGTGGTTCAAACTGAACAGTGAGAGGCAGAAAAATGTCATAGAGCCTCCAAAGACTTTGAAGTAACTTCCTCAGCATCAAATCAAACAAAAAGATTTAATTTAAGAAAGATGAAGAACTTTAATCTCAGGATGATTAGCTTTAATGCTTCTGCCTGGTGCTTTATTCTTTCCAGCGTAACAACTTTTCCCTTAGCCTCTGCTGGATCTGACCACAGCTTTATCCATTGAAGTTACCTTGAATTTGTATGAACACTCTCATTTTTCTGCAATGAATTAAGCTGGGATACTTGGCAGAAATGGCCTTGTGATGACTTGATGGGAGAATTGCTCTAGTGGTGTCCATAACACAGATTTAAAGATTCACAACACAAAGTTTAAGATTCCTGACCAACCTAAATCTGGCCTTTCCTGGTATTTAAGTGTTTGACAACCTATATAACTGTTATTTTAATGCAATTCTCTTAGTTTTCTTACCATAGATTAGAAACAAACTCTGTTATATACAAGCAGAAGGCAAGAAAGGTCCTCAAGTGCTGTGATTGTGCTTCTGCAGGTGCTGTTGTGACCATCACAGCCCCAGTGAACATGAATGTAGACAGTCTGCAGTCCTTGTCGTCCGATGGTGCTACCCTGGCTGTGCAGCAGGTGATGATGGCAGGGCAGAGCGAGGATGAGTCTGTGGACAGCGGTGAAGATGATGGAGGAGACCTCTCGACAACAAATATCAGTGGGCTGGTCTTGGATAACAGCGATTCTCTGCAGTAGGAAGCGAGAGAGAGTGTGGAGAAAAACACTTAGGAAAAAGAATGGACTGACTGACTGACTTTTTATAGTTTGCACAGCAAACATTTTACACAAGTTTTATTTCTAATATGTTTTATATGTAGATATAGAAGGGTGCACTTTTTTGTATTTCATAGTAAGCTTAAAGAGTGTTTTTGCAGGTGCAGCAACTTCTTTCAAATGTGTTTTTTTTTGTTTCTTTTCCTTTCCTTATTTCAGAAAATTATATCTAGTAATATAAAGAACCACGTAAGCACCCCTTTGCTCTCTGAATTGGAAGTGCTGCAGTTTCTGATGAATTATGCAGTTTCAATTAGTGCTGTTATTTAACACAGCTTTTGATGGGCAGGTGATGTAAATTTAAAGCATGTGACACTAGTGTGTGAAACTTGATTATTGAGTTAGATGCATATATTTGAAAGATGCTTCTGCACCTTAAAAACTGCTAGTCTGAGGTGGACAGCAACACACATAAAAAAGAAACTGTTGATGTGTGATTCAGTAGAGAATGTATGGCAATTTAAATAAGTTTAGTTTCTCTCATAGTCCGTGAGCCTGTTTTATCATTTGCTATAAAAACTCCTATTTTTACCTTGCTGGGGTTATTGGATAAAAAAAAAATATTTTTATAAATTCACTAGAAATTGGGATGACAACTGTATTAAGCAGGAGGAAAAAAAAACTTCCAGAGGGGAAAAATAAATGTTTACTATTCCTATTTGGAAGGTCTGAAAATTGACCCACTTTAATAAACAAGCCTACAGTAGCATTCTATGATTCTCAGCTATCCCACAGTGATATACTATATTTGATAATAGCATAAGAAGGGCCCACTGTTTGTTGGGATTTTGATATTGTCAAACATTGATTTATATTATGTGTAAACTAATATTCAAATTGCATAACTCTGTATCTAGACTTGTATCTGAAAATATTTGCTAAATGAGTATTCAGGTAAGTAAGTTCAAATACCCACAACTTTTCCAATTATTAGAGAAATTTAACAGTTTATAGTTTGTACAACTGAATCTAAAAAAATGAAAAGTTGCCTACTATACAGTCATGAATTCTGCTATTTTATTGCATTTGAAATATTTTCCCCTAATACAAAAAGAAATATAACATGGATTTATATAAAATTTCTTCAGATCTGAAGTCTACTACCAGAATATACAGCAGGCTTTGTTAGAGTAGGAAATCCTTGTGTGTCATTTAAAAAATGAAGAGCTGGTAATGAAAACAGCTGGTTTTTGGTTTTGTTTTGTTTTGTTTTGGGTTTTATTTTTTTGTTGTTCATTTCTTTAATTTTCCCGAAGTTTGAAGTCTGTGCTTGTCTATCCATGAACATTTGCGTTTGGAACTTTGTATTTCCCATTGTTGAGTACAAATAAGATGCTCAAGAGCCTCATGGTGTGATCAACATCCTCTTTTGTCCCTGTCCATTTGTCACAGTCTTGGGTTAGATCAAAGCCAGAAATTCCTTCTGATTTAGACCAAATCTGGGTGTGTTTCTAACGTGACAGGGAGAAAGGTGGGAGCTTTTAGAATTTTTAGGCACTGTATTTGAACAAAGCCCTTCGGCAGATGCAAATATATAACTGAGTACTTAATTTCTGCTTCTCAGAACACTCAGGCATGTGCTTAGGTCCCCTTGATTTCAGGAAGATTAAGGAATGTACTGCTGGACATGCTTAAATGGTTGGAGCTGCTCATGGCAGATTGTCTTCCAAGGCAAGGCTGAGTTGATAGGAAGAAAAACTTCAGGAAGAAATATCAGCAGCATTGCCATCCATACCTGGAGGATAAAAGGAGTTTCCAGTGGCTGGAAGTTATTTTTTAAGAAACGGTTTTTACTCAACACAAGTGGTGTTTCTGCTCTGGCTCTCACCGAGTCCTGGCTGAGGATCTTCCTTAGTTCAAGTGCTGTAATGCTCTGCCCCACTGGACTGGTCATTTCTAAAGAATTCATTTTCTTCTGACTTCTCTGCTTTGCCACCAATGTGCCACGTTTGTCTAACAGCACAGTAAATGAATAAGGAAAGATTTAATTAGGAAGGCTTTGACATAGCATGACTATCTCAAAGCCTGTTGTCAAATCCAGTTTGACCCCGAAACACTTTAAAAAACAAACTATGTATAAATCCTGCTCCTTTGGAAACATTCAACCTACCGCCCTTACAAAAGACAGATTACTGGAACTGAGAGACAGATTCTGTATTTTTGGTTTTAATTGTTTTTAACTCCAAAAGTGCTTCATCACCCCCACAGTTTCCATTCTATAGCAGGTTATATTCATTGGTTTGTTTGGGGTTTTTATTGGGAACTCAATTGGAAACAACCAGGCCTCAGGGTTTGCAAACTTCTGAAAGTTTATTTTTCAGAAAGAAGCCATTTTCCAGTTAGCTTTTTTTAAATTGTTATTCCCTCCCCCGTACATGCAGCAGAAGTTTTATTCTTCCAAAACATTTGTGACCTTGTCTTCGTGTACTTCATCAACACCTGGAGACTGAAGTTTACAGAGTTTACTATGAAAGGGGAATATGGAATAATTTCACTGTCAGTTTAGAAACATAAAAAAAAAAAAAAGGTATGTGAATTCCTAAAACTGAAAAGGCTTCATCAATATAAAAGTATTGCTTAACATACGAAACTCCAACCTCTTCTTTTAATTCAGTGAGAATTCTGTAGTGGGTGTGAACTGCAGGGAAGTGCTTGTTCTTTTCATTATCTGAAAAAAGAAAAAAAACAAGTGGTCCTTCATTTTCTTTGCTGTGTAAGAAAAATTGCTGGTTTCAGCGAAGCGTCACCATTCAGGAAAAGTACATGTTTACATTAGTAAAAAAGTCTTTATAGGGGACCTAACTTCAAGTCCATGTGTAATTCCCCCTCTGCCCCCAATTAAAGTCATATTCATATACAATAGAACTAATTTGTTTTTCGAATCAACATGATTCTCCTGCAAATACTATTATTGAAACTTTTTATTTTTTTTAATCTGACCCAAAACAGGGTTCTCAGTCCAATTTTTTCAAGATTTCCTGGAACAGGCAAGGCAATTTTCTGGGGTTTTTTTGTTTTTTTTTTTAACTTTGGAAGCATTGCAGTTCAGTAAATCAATTCCAAAACAATCGGGACAAGTTTCTGAATGACTGTTACAAAGAAATAATCACGCTGGAAAATATTCAGAATCAACTCTGGCTCTGCAGAAGGTTTTCTACATCTGGAGATTGTGCCTCAGTGGAGTCCTGCTGACCTCAGGGAAGCTCCATATGGATCCACGGCAGGCTGCGTTTACCTGCCAGGGAATTGGTTCCTTTTTCTGGTCCCTGCTCTCTGTCAGGAATCTTTTGGAATCTTTCTGGAGGAATCTCCAGCTCTGCCTTGCCTGCATCCGTGGCTCTTCTTCCAGTGCAAACCAGGCTATGGATGAAGGGCTTGGCAGGGCACGATTTCACACTGACCTGGGCTACAACAAATACTTTTTTGATGTTCAAAATGCTGCCAGAAGCCAGGCCCGCAGTGAGGAATTGCAGTTCCCAGTTCCCGTGCTTCCAAAGTAGCTTTAGGTTTTTGGGTATTCGAATGGAATTGGAGCACACATGGCTCAAACCCCAGCCCCTGACCCGAGATTGGCTCCGATGGTCAGAGCACAGTGCCAGTGACACCAAGGGCACAGACCTGATCCCCTTGGGGGCCATTCAGTGCAGAGTTGGACTCCTTGAGGATCCCTTCCAGTGTGCTGTGAAATCTGTGAAATAATCCATGGATTTGTTTCTGGAAGAATCAGAAGTTCATCTTTCTGACTTCATGAACTTGGCAGCCCATGGGATGAAAGAAAGCCTTTCCAAGGGACGATAGTTGCACTTAAATAAAAATCCAGAACACCATGGTGTTTTGAGAAATTGGAACACATGTGTTTAATTGTAATTAAAGTTGATTTAACATTTTATTTTCTGAAGCTGAGTCGTCTTGGGAGAAAAAAAAATGAATAAGTATTTGTCTATGCAAGACACAAATGTCAAAAATGTGTGAATTACCCATTTTTAGGTACTGTATTGTTATTGTCTTTCTGACTTCTGTTTCTTTGATTAGTCTCTTCAACCTTTCAGCCTTACACTTGGCTTAGAGTTGAATAGGCAAAATGTAGTTTTGAAATCCTGTTGGAAATGTAACTAACCTTCGTTCCCTCATGAAAATCTCGCATGTTAAACAATTAAGTGAAATGTTTTGGTTTCCTAATAATAAATTCAAACTCTCACCACCTCCTGAAAACAGCATCTCCATGAACATGCATATCCATGAATACGAACATGTTTGAGTGTGGTGTGCAAACCATCAAAGCATCAGCTGGTCGCACTTCGCTCTTCGTTCTGCGGCAGAGCTGAGGAGAAAAGCAGCTTCATTTTGCCAGGCTCAAACTCAGCGTGGATTCCTCCCGCCCCTCCACTGCCCTGGGCATGCTAAGCTCCTTCAAAGACCTTTTGGGTTGTTTAATTTTCAAGTCCTACAGTAACCTGATGGTCCAGTGCACAGTGCGGTGAAATTGGCACTGCTGTGCTTTTAGGCGATTGCCCAAATCAGGTGATTTGTTCATTCCTGTCACCTGGAAATACAAAATCTGTTCCTTTTCTGTGACTCAGTTCTTTAGGACCTGCTGAGTGCTCGCAGCTGGCTTTGCCAGAGACATGCAAGGTGTGAGAAGGCAGGGAAATGCCTTTCCAACCTTGTAGACACCCATAAAGATTCATAGTTGGTGTTAATAGAATCCAGTGTTTGCAGGTCGTGACGGAAGTGGCCATAAATCTGCCCAGGGATTAGCAGCACTGGGTCTGTACAATCGACAATCCTTAAAATGTGAACCCCATAACTTTCCTTGGTTGTTGAGGGATTTTGAAGCAACTGATCTGTCAAGGGATAAAATTTAAAATGAGAATATGGTTCATGGATGATTTGTTTTTACATTGCTGCTCTCTGTGAACAGAAAAAGCACATTTTTTAAGCAAAGCATTTACATTGCTTTAACAGTATTGTTTGGCTGGAAGACAAATACATTTTCAGGAAATCTTGAGCATAGTTTTAAACTATTTAACCAGTTCTTGGCCAGGGAAAGTCCTTGGCCTTTGTATTTGTTTGGGGTTTCTTGTTTATGCAAATGAAGAAAAATGTTTACTAGTTCTTACCAGTGTGGGGATTTTTATTACACTTTTGTAATGCAGAAGCAGCTTTGATGAAGGAAAGAATTAGCAGGTAAATAGTCCATAATGTTTGTGACTTTGGGTGGGTTTTTTTTTTGGTTGTTGTTGTTTCAAAATGTTTAATTAAAATAGCCTGGACGTCAAACTTCCAGTAATGGTTCCAAGCATACATGGTAGTGACTTCTTTGAAAACACTTCCTCTCTGCAAACCCCATGTGTTAACTTGTTCAGCCAGATTGTAATGCATTTCTAAAATCACCACGTTCTGCTAAATCGGAAACCTTCGGAAAATGAGCAGCTCCTTTATTATAATACTCTCTAGCAAGAATCTCAAATTCATTTCATATCCAGCATGCGAGTCCTGCCCAGCAGGGATGGAGTCAGACATGGGCGCTCTGTGGGTTCACTTCTGCTCAGCACTGGAGCATTATTTACTCCTGCTGGAACATGATTTACTCCTGCTGGAACATGATTTATTCCTGCTGTCTCTTCCCCAACATCTGGCACGGTGACATGCACGTGTGCCTCTGGAAGGGAAGAGGGCAGATTTTGGATGGTATTTTGTTGTTAGAGGGTTAATCTGTGGATAGCTGAGTAGTTTGTGTTCTTGACAAAGAAATATTTATCATTTCTTTGTCTGACCTTAGGAGAGTGTCTGAGAGTAGTGCCAGTAATTCCTGGTGATATAATTGGAAATAATTTTAACTCCACTGCTGCCAGGGAGCGATTTTTTCCTTAATCTGAAATGAATAAGCAACCTAACAAACAAACAAAAAAAAACCTGTAAAGGACAAAGGGCAATGGCCTTGAACTGAGAGTAAGTTTAAATTAAGTGTTAGAAAAAATTCTTCCCTGTGAGGGTGGTGAGGCCCTGGCCCAGGGTGCCCAGAGCAGCTGTGGCTGCCCCTGGATCCCTGGCAGTGTCCAAGGCCAGGCTGGACATTGGGGCTTGGAGCAGCCTGGGATAATGGAAAGTGTCCCTGCCATGGCAGGGGATGGGGATGTTGGAATTGGATGATCTTTGAGGTCCATTCCAACCCAAACTATTCCGTGATCATATGATTATATCACCTAAACTGGGTCCCACATAGAGTGTTTTTAGTTGGATGGTTTCAAATTCCACTGGAAGGTGAATCCCCTCTTCAAGAAGCCATTCCAGCAATCAGAAGCTTAGCTTGGTGATCTGGTTTGCTTTTGTGAAACACCAGCTCACAGAGTCCTTTCGTCTGCAACAGGGCTGTTCTAAATAATCCTCTTTGTAAAAACCACAGCAATATCCTCAAGGCTAAAACAAGGGAAAATAAACTACACAGAAAGTGTAAAACAAGGAATCTGGGAAAAAAACCCCCAGCAATAACATATTAGGGACACATATTAGGTATTTATTTATCCATATATATAAAACCATGCAAGTTCAGAGTGTGTGAGGTATGTGGGATTACCTCTATTGTGTATTTAAAACACAAAATGGTAAATCACCATTTAGAGACTCTCCTAAAATCTGAAAGCAATGTGACCTTTGCAAGTGAAGTTTGGTTTGTCTTCCTGAGGGAACCGAGGTGTGATCTAGGGCTTGTGAAGTAATGAGGGAAAATCTGTGGGTATTTACCTTCTCTGCTGGACTTCGGTGTCACCTCTGGCACGAGGCAGGAGCAGAGGCCCTTGGACCTACTCCTGAAAATTATTCCTTGCACATCTTTTGCTAAGTCGATCCTGAATCCTAAATACAAACTGATGCATACATACCAAACGTGACTGTGGTAATAAAAATTAATTTAGATTAATTTTTGCTAAGAGCCAAGAATTTTTCAGGTTAGACTTTTAGCAGTCGTGGAGAAATACTCAGATTGTACTGCACAGCTCGAGGGCTGTGTCCAGTTTTGGGTTCTGCAGGAGAGCCCTGGAGGGGCTGGAGGTGTCCAGGGCAGGGAACGGAGCTGGGAAGGGCTGAGCCCCAGGAGCGGCTGAGGGAGCTGGGAAAGGGCTCAGCCTGGAGCAAAGGAGGCTCAGGGGAACCTTGTGGCTCTGCACAGCTCCTGCCAGGAGGGGACAGCCGGGGGGGTCGGGCTGTGCTGGCAGGGAACAGGGACAGGAGGAGAGGGAACGGCCTCAGGCTGGGCCAGGGGAGGCTCGGCTTGGACACCAGGAGCAATTTCTCCATGGCAAGGGCGCTCAGGCCTTGGCAGGGCTGCCCAGGGAGCTTTGCAGTGCCCATCCCTGCAGGTGTCCCAGCAAGGCCTGGCCGTGGCACTCAGGGGTCAGTGACAGGTTGGGTTCCATCTCAGAGGACTTTTCCAGCCAAAAGGACTCTGATTAAGAAACTGGTGATTGACTTCTTGCCTTTTTATCTCAGTGTGTCCCTCTTCCTGCAGCCTCTAACTATGAGCTACAAACTGTGGACACTTTCCTTAATTTCTTAATGTTCGTCAAATTCTGTTTCCTCGCGTTTCTGCGTCGCTCAGTTCATGGCCCTCTTTGGTCTTTAAGATTTACATTTCTTGCTTTCAGCAGGGGCTGGCACACAGAATAGACAAGCGGACTAATTTATATGTGCAGTTACAAGTAATTACAAATTCAATTACTGTGCAGGTACTGATTTTTCTAAGATACTTAGTATATATGGTTCTGTGGGCAGGATCTCAATTAAGGCCAGGAAGGAGAGAGAATATTTCTCTTGATTTTTTTTTTTTTTAAATACACAAAAGGACTATTTTGCACAGCTGATTCTGATTACGTTTGTTAACTTGGTACTGTAGCTGGATTGAGACCTAAAAGCTCTTCAAAATTTTAAGCATCATCATCAATGAAACTCAGAATGGCAAAATTCCAGAGATTTTGTGGAACTGGGTTGGCATTTGTTAGGTAGTACCTATGCTGCTCTCCCAGATTTTCAGATGCTGGGAGAAATAATGTTCCTGACTCATTTATACACACAGGGACATTTTCAGCAGCTACAGAAATAATAATTTTCCTCTAAGCTCCTGCATTCTGCTTTCAAACGACTGGTTTCGTGTTCCTTTTTTTTCTTTCCTTCCCACTTCCTTTCTTTAGAAGCTGACAACAATAAATCCTTGATTACATACCCTGGACTTTTTTTGTGTCTCTTGAACTTCTGAACTGTGAATAGCCATGAGCACTGACTCTGCAAATCACTCCAGGATCCAAAGCCAGCTGCTGGAAAAAGCCCAACAGCCTCAGAGAACTGAGTTGTGGATGCTGCTGTGGATGCAGTACCAGAATGATTACCAAAAACCTGTCCTTGGTGTAGATGCACAATAGTGAAGCTAAATGAATCACAGAACAGAATGAATTAAGATGAAAAGACCTCCAAGATCTTGGAGTACAGCTTTGCACCAAGCACCAGAGCTCTGAGTGCCACATTCCTGGGACACCTCCAGGGATGGGCACTCCAAACCTCCCTGGGCAGCCCCTGCCAGTGCCTGACCACCCTTTCCATGAAGAAATTGTTCCTGATGTCCAACCTGAACCTTCCCTGGCACAGCTTGAGGCCATTTCCTCTTGTCCTGTTGAAATAACTTTGGCCTTAAAAACAATTTGTACGTTATTTTCCCAAATGAATGTGTGTCACTTTTGTCACATACAGGCTTTTTTAATGATGTTTATGGTTGCTCCAGTAGATGATCTTAGGCTTAGAAATGCATCTTTCAATATTCTGCATCACAAAATGTGCACAGTTTAGGGAAACATGCATAACCGTTCCCTATTAAATCATAAAAACCCAAATACACTTGTGTGTGTGGTTCCCATCCTTGTGCCATTTTCTGGTTAATGCATTACACCTTTAGCTTAAAATTTCCTATAAGGAACACAGCCAAAAATGTCAAATGTTACCTCTCTCCCTTCCCCCAAGTTTTAAACTATTTCAGGAAGGGTGTATTCAGTCCATTACCAACTCTGAGTGGGTATGTTCTAATTAAATTAGGGGATCCCCTAAGAAAACTCTGTCCTCATTCTGATCAGAAATCACCAGTGCAGAACCTGCCATGGATCAGGATGTCTGATCATGGAAGAGCATAATACCTAGGGGAAAAAAATGGCAGGCAGCCATTCCCCCACTCCTGGGCTCTGCAAATGTAGTCTGGGGGTGCCAAAGCTGTTTGGTGAAGCACAGCTAAGGAATTCACTTCTGGCAGGTTGTTGGGAGAGGCAGAAGGACTTGGGCAAACACTTCACCTTCTTGACACAGTTGTGCCCAAAGGAAGCCTCCTGATGGGCTTTCATTGATGAATATTTTAATATTTTACAGCCTCATGAGGCAGGAACTGAGAGGGTGTGTTAAAAGGACTGAGGGGCAAAGCGTGGTTCTATTAAAATCAGTCATTTTATGGTTAACACAGTGAAGAAAGGTCCTGTCCCTTCCACAGCTAACTAAACATCAGAAATGCTCTTTTACAAAGTTACAGGCGCTGAAGAACACCAACAGCCCCCTCAAACTTGATTGCACTGCATGCAAAATGAGTTCTTTTCAGGGGCTGGAAATTTCTGCTTTTGTTTCAATTTTAAGAGCAGCTTTAGGGAAGCACAGGAGTCTGTGTTGCTTTGCTCTTGAGAAACACAAACAGCTCCTTCCCTGCAGACAGTGCCTGGCTGTGATGCAAAGTGACAGGGACCATGTGAATGAGCAGCCACAAAGCTACACCCCTGCCCAGACTGGGGAAAATCTGACCTGGAAAAATATAAATAATGCCAGCAAAACGGTGTCCAAATTGTAGAAAAGCACAATTTGCTTCATGCTTAATACTGGAGAAGCCAGGACAACACCCATGCAAACAAAGCATGCCAAACCCCAGAACATTGAATTTAAGTGAATAAATTCTGTCAACTGATCATTGCGGTTTTTTAATCTTCTCCCTGTGCTGGTGCTGTTCATGGAAACAGTAAAATAAAGCAGCTGCTGCTCTCAATGTGATGAAATGCAGACAGAGATCCTGGAGACAGAAGGGATCCTCACATCAGCGCTGGGGGCAGAGCGCAGAAACTCTTCACCACCTCGGAGGAGCAGCTTGCAAAGGAGCCAACGGGGACCTCTTAGCACAGATATTCCAACAATAACTCTTTCATTGTTCCCACACTGACACTGGGTAGAGAAGACAAACCCAGTATTATGCAGGGGCTGCCCATCTGTCGGTCATTCCCGTGCTCAGAGGTTATCAGTCACACAAGGCAGGGAGCAGTGAGACAGATAAGATGTGTGACAAAGGATAGGCACCCCCAGCAGCCCAGCACCTTACCCAGGCAGCCAGGAGTCTTTCCAAATCCCTCAGGAGACTCCCTCTGAATAATCCCTGTGCTTGCAAACCCCAGCACTGCACTCACAGACTCCTTCTGATCTCCTTAAATTCCTGGCAGACACAAAAGAGAGCCGACCCCGTGGACTCAAACACTCTCACCTTGCAAGGGCATACAGGATGTGGATTCCTTCAGCTGTTTGTAAATACCTGGGCAGCACATAATTAGGAAGAATTTCATGTGCTGCTGGTGGACACGGTGTCTTGGGATGTCTGGTGTCTGTCTGGAAGGTGGACAGCGAGTTTAACCTTACAAAAAACCAAGATTTTTACACTGAATGGGGAAGAGCAGAGGGGGAACTGTTGTCAGGTCAAAACCCCTTCCCTGCAAGAGAAACATGGAGCAGCTCTCCTGTGAGGAAAGGCTGAGGGAGTTGGGATTGTTCAGCCCAGAGAAGAGAAGGCTTTGGGATGACCTAACTGTGGCCTTCCAATACCTGAAGGGGCCTGCAAGAAATACGGAGAGAGACAATTTCCGAGGATCAGGAATGACAGAACAAGGAGGAATGGCTTCAAACTGACAGGGAATATATTTAGGTTAGATATTGGGATGAAATTCTTCCCTGTGAGGGTGGACAGGCCCTGGCACAGGGCCAGAGAAGCTGTGGCTGCCCCTGGATCCCTGGAGGTGTCCAAGGCCAGGTTGGATGGGGCTCTCAGGAACCTGGGACAGTGGAAGGTGTCCCTGCCCTTTGGCAGGGGATTGGAACTGAATGATCCTTAAGGCTCCTTCCCCAGGTGATGGAGAGCCTTGCTGCATCCCAAAAGGCAAATTCACCTGCTTCTTCCAACCTTTTCCTGACCCTCCACCTGAATCCCATCTGCTCACTGTTTTTTTTTTTTTGTGGTCAAACAGCATCAGACAGAGCAAGAGAGAAGAAAATTAAAACAATCCAGGGGACACATTTAATGTGTCCAGGTACGCCTGGAGCCAAGGTGGTTGGAGAGAGCCTTGTGTGGCCCAAGTACCACAAGCTAACACAGGAGGGAAGTATATGTGTCCTTATCAGTAAAGTCTTCTAAAGTTTATTGGTAACACCGATTTTATTCAATCCTTAAATAATTAACATGGGTTAATAACTCAGCCTGATGAAGCTGTGGTTTTTATATACAGACATATTTCTATATGTGTGTTTGAGTGTATTTATGTATGTCAAAGCATTCAGACGATCCTGTATCCTCTGCCTGTCTCCAGAGGACACAGCCCCTGGTACACATTTTGGGGAATTCCTGCTGAACTGGGACACAGCTGGGGCTGACAGTGGGGTCAGCCCTGGGTAACACCAAGGTGGCTGTGAAGGACTGAGACTTCACTGCCAACATCCTCAAATGAGTCTGCAAGGCTTTGCTGCAGAGCATGGAGACATGAGAGGGCTTTGCCTCCTAAGAACACAGCCCCGTGCCCACAGCCCACCTCCTCGTCCCACCTCATGGAAAGATTGGAGAGAAGGCATCAGCCAGCCTTCAGTTCTTGGTCCCACCACTTGGAACCCAATGGAATCATAGGGAGAAAAAGCCTGGCTCCTGGGAGAAAGTTTACCCAGCAAGTTTAATATAAACAGCCTATATAAACACAAACACATACAAAAGCAGAATCATCTTCCAAATAAATAAATAGCTGTGTTTGCTCCAGTTACATGCCAGCAGCAGTCAGCCTAAGCCCTGTGGAACAAACCTCACAACCAAGCAAGCTCACCCTCTACAGACACTCTGCCATGGCCTAAAAATGACAGAAAATGTGGCATCTCTCCAGTGCTCTGTGACAGTCCCCAAGTCCTCGAGGACACTTTGAAGCTTCTCAGCAAGGATGTCCCATGGTGCAGGAAGCCTTCTCCTGCCCTCACCGGCACGGAGAGGAGCTTCACTCCTCGCCCTGGCCACCGCTGCACTGCAGCTGTCCTCCCTGGGCAGGGCAGGTGCAGATTTGGGACCCCCGGGTGGTGACGGTGCCAGCGGGCACTGCCATCTCCTCCTCATCGTAGCAGACACAGCGGGGACAGCCATCGGCCACGGGGCTGCCCACGGCCAGGCAGGTGGGGGACAGGCGGGGGCACAGCGGGGCACAGGTGATGTCCCCAGCAGGGTGGCAGGTGCACAGCTTGCGCGCAAAGTCGATGTAGAAGGAGCGGCCGGCGGGGACGCGGCCGCTGGCGAAGCCTTGCATCTCGCAGTCGCTCTCCAGGTAGGGCGGGCAGGCACAGGGTGGGGGACACGGGGGACAGCAGCCACCGGCAGTGGGGGTGACTGTCCCCTCAGGGTCCCCCTCGGGGCAGGGGGTGCAAGCGCTGGGGTCACAGGTGGGTTTTGGGGCCGCGCTGCAGAGCAGGAGGCAGGCGAGCGACAGGCGAAGGGCGCTGGCCAGGGCCATGATTCTGGGGGGAAAAAAGGGGGAAATAGGAGCAGGTGTCACACTGGGCATGGCCACATCGAACCCCCAGCGTCTGGGCTGGCCCCTCCATGCTTTCAAGGGAAGGGGATGCAGCCACATCCCCCTGATATGCCCATGGCTGGAGCTTGGATCACCCACATCCCCCTGACGTGCCCATGGCTGGAGCTTGGATCACCCACAGCTGGCTGGCACCAGCGGGGTTTGCTCTAAAACAGAATCTCTCATCCCCAAAAGCTCATCCTGGCTTGAGCAGTGTCCTCCATCCCCCAGGTGCTCAGAGGGCTGCGACGTGGGCGCTGGGTGAGCAAAGTCCACATTGCAGCACTCACTGAGCTTTGGTGTGGCTGCCCTGACTAGCAAATGGGACTTGTTCCCCCTGATACTGATGCTAACAATTTACATTTAAGTGACTAATTAATTGTTCCTGGGAGGCATTCATGCATGGACGAGAAGGGGTCAAAGAAGCACTGTCTGCTTTGGGGGCTTGTCCTGCAGTTGGGACACGGCTGCTCCAGGAACCAGGTTTGGGTTTCAGCTCCCAGCCTGTCCTGCTGTGCCTCTCACTGCCTGCCTTTTCCAGCCACCTCACTCCCTCACAGGAAGCCAAGGGGGTCACTGCATCTTTATCTCAAGTGGTAAAACCTTTTCTTCTTAAGGAAGACATTTCCAGTGTTAGGCACTCCTGTGGGACTCTGCTCTTTGCCTTCTCCATTTTTTTGCTGGCCTGTTTTCAGGCGGAGAGTCATGAAATTCCCTCCCTGTGTCTGCTCCCTCCTCCTTCTCCACTCACACCTTGGATGCACAGCACCTGGCAGCCCGTGCTGAATCCTTTTCCTCTTCAAAGGCTGAGGACTCTTTTCTCTTTCAGCTTTTCAAGACCAAATATTTCCTTTAAGTGCATTTTTGTGTTCCTTTCCTCTGTCTGAGTGACCTTATGTCCTGCTGTATTAAATACACCTTCTTCCTTCCTGTACTGGGTCCTTCCAGGTCTGATCTCTTCTCCCATTGTCCCAATGCCACCTTTTATTACATTTATATCACCCTCACGGTGTGCATTTAATAGCCCAAATTTCCTACTCTTGCAGACATACAACTACCTGCAATTATTTCTTAATGTCTCTTTAAACAAAAATATTTGCAAATTGCATAATCATAACGAAAAAACTTGAAAGCACAGACTCCATCCATTATCATTTTGAAAAAAAGAATGACTTTGAAGCTTTTCTGGTTTTAAAGCAAACTCTTGCCTCGTTTAGTTACTTACACCCGCTTTATCTTTGCTGGAGTTTACTGTTCTGCCATTGGCAGAACACATTTTAATCTAGTGGTTGTTTTACTGTCTTTCCCAGAGGACTGATGGCTGTGCCAAGCAGAACAGAGCCCAGACATGGTCCCCATGGAAAAGCTGCTGCTGGAGAGGAGCTCCCTTCCCCAAGCCAAGAGCTCCCTCCTGGCTGCCCCAGCTTCAGCCGCCCCACCAAACATCAGGACACCACCACCAAACATCACCCAAACATCATTCAGTCAAAGGTTTCTCACACCCCAACCTCTGCCCAGCCTCATCAGTCCCATCCATTGCCAAAACATCTGACCCCATCCAGCAGGGGAATTGGGCACCTCCAACAGAGCCAATTTCCAGCAAAACCACACCATGGATTTCCCATCCAGCAGCAGCAGCAGCACCATCACCCTCCCTCTATTTCCTAGGGAAATGTTCATCCTCCCCCTCACTTCTGGGGATCCAGGCTGGCCCTGCCCCGTGCCAAGCCCCCGTGGTTCCCGGGATACCTGCAGGTGGCCGGGCAGGCGCTGGGATGCGGTGCCAGAGCTTGGGAGGTGTCCCCTCTCTCGCCCCACAGCCCGCCCAGCGCCTCTATTTATGTGGCTCCAGCCGTGGCCCCACGGTGAAAGCCTGGCGGGGGAAAGGGGAGGCGGGGAAGCCTCCAAGGTCTGGGCAGGGCCAGCAAGATGCTTATCTTGCTCGTGGTGTTGGTTTAGGCTGAGCGCAGACGAATCCGGCGCGTCCCAGAACCTGCAGGTCTGTCCTCTCCCCCCACGCCCCTCTGTGCAGAGGGTTCCAGGGTTCCTGAAGCATCAGCATCCCCTGTGCTCCACAGACTGCTGGGGCAGGCATGCCAGGGTCCACAGGGACAGCAAAATGAGTTAAAAGCTCTAGCTAGGCAACACAGGTGAGATGCAGCCAACTCTGGGGTGATGCACCCCAAAATGCAGGAGCCAGGGGTGGGCATGGACCTTCTCAGAGCTCCTTGACTCCACAGAGCTTCCTGGGATAGGACAGCCCTGCCGTGCCACACACTGGGCATGCATCCTTTAAAACATGGTGTTTGTTTTCCTCTTGGATAAGCTGCAGGGAGCCAAGGCCATGGATCTCAGCAGAGAAGGCGTGCACGATTTTCATGTGCCCTGACCAGCAGGGACAGCCTGAGCTTCCCCCGGGCCATTTGGCCCCTGGTGTAGAAATATCTTATCCTGATTGTTATTATTATTTCTTCACTGGAAATGTGCCCTCAGACTTGCAGAGCAGAGGGATGAAGGGCAGGGGCAGCAGATGGGACTGGAAAGCCGTGAGGTTTTGGGGAGCACACACTGCCCCGGTCACCCTTTGCAGCAGGAGGTGTTGGGAGAAGAGCAGGGGCTGGAGCTGCAGGTTGAGGGTCCATCTCTGGCGCTGGAGCTGGGCACTGCACTCAGGACAGGGGGCTGGGATGCTGCCTGGCCTTCACCCACCTCCTGCCTCCCCCTCGTGGCTCCTGAAGCCTGGAAACCTCCATCCCTCTGGGGGATACACGGGACCCCCATGTCCTGCAGAGCTCCAGAGCACTGAGCTGTGCCAAGCTGAGCAGCTGCCTCTCATGATGGATACATAAAATATTGACAGGGCCCCGGCGGCAAGGGAAGGCAAAGGAGCTCAAAAGACCATTTATCTGCAGGGGCTCAGAAGGCAGCCCCCAGGACGTGTGGAGAAGGGACAGAGGGCGGTCAGGGAGCCACTCAGACGCTCCTGCCCCGATGCTGTGTATGGGCACGCGCTTCTAGGCCCTGCCGGGATTTCTGCAGACGAGTCAAATGAAACGTCCTCCCATTGCTTCCAGAGGCCTTTTCCACCCCAGGGACATGGTGGGCAGGATGGCACCGGCCAGTCCCTCTCATCCCCAACCCAGCAGTCATGTCCTGGTGGGGCTGTGCCCTGTGGGGCACCCTCAGGATGCTGCGTTTGCATCCTCAGGGTCACAGCCTGGCAAACAACAGAAGACACAATATCAATGTCCCTAGGCAGGGCCATGCCACTGTCGGACGTGCCTGCGAAGAGCAGCCCCAAGGGACAGGGCCCCCGGGAGTGCCTTGGTGAGCCTGGCTCCAGCCCAGGTACAGCAATCCTGAAATATCTGGAGCTCACACCCAAGTTTATTAGCTCCTGCACTCATAGTTAACAGACAGAAGCAGTTGTAAATATTCGTGGTTAATACTCAGCAGTTACTTCACCTTTGCTGGAGTGCATCTGCCTGTCCTGGAGCCTGTCTGGAGCTGGCAGCCACTGCCCTGCAGCTGCTCCTGCTGCTGCTGGAAGCACTGGGATTTGGGTTAATCCTTAACAGCCAGGCTGGTCCAGATTCAGACTCAGTTCTGGGCTTCATGGAGTTATGGGGCACTTTAAGACTTATCCATGTGAGTTTGGAATACGTGCATGGATTAACATCCTTCCCTTTGCAACAGAATTGCTAAAATAAATACAATACAATGAGGTTTCAGCTAATCAGTTTTTGTTTTTCTGGACAAATATGGTTATTGCTCAAGCAAAAACTTGAAGAAAATCTGGTAATAGTTCATGTCACTCAGGAAACAACAGACAGCAGAGACACTTTTCCTAAATATAAATACTTCACCATTCTATAACTTAATAAAAGTCTCGTACAAACTAGATTAGATTGAGAATATGGAGTAGCCACTTAGCAGCAAGCTAAAATTGAAATTGGTTGTTGCCATCTTGGAGCAGCTCCTGAAACTTATGGAAAGACTGGAAACCTTTCTGGGTCTTTTGAGAGCAACTCCCCCAAAACTGAGTTTCAATGGCACTTCAGTTTGTCCCACAGCTCACTTTTGACAGAAATGGGGCAGAAATTCTTGTGGCAGAAACGGGGTCTGGCCCAGAGGGACCAGGACAACTCTCAGCAGCTGCAACACAGGCAGTGCACAGGTCCCTGCAGCTGGCAAACTCACCAAACCTCCTCCTGCTAAAATCTGGGCTGTAACAGCCATCCCCATCCCATCCTCACCTCCCCACATTCCCTGCCCAGCCCTGGGAAGCTCTGTGTAACCACACACGGCTATTAAACACAATTTCTGCACTTATCTTCTCTTTAGTGATACTGTGGGTGGCATTTGGCAGACAAATAGAATACATTACAATTTTCACCTCGGCATTTTGAGAAACTATTGGCTGGATTAGGCCAGAGGCTCCCTTGACCAGGTGGTTTGGGCTCAGGGGCACACCTGGACCTGCTGGAGGAGGTGAGGGCAGCCAAGCTGCTCTGCTACTTCTTGTCATTCCTGCTGACAAAGGTGAGGAGGTCCGTGGCTGTGACCACACCAAACACCATCTGCTTCATGAAGGAGCTGCCATTTCCATTGACTGGAAGCACAGAAAATTCCAGCTTAGTGGGAAAAGAAAAAGCAAAACACCCCACCCTCACCAGCCCCACCACCTTCCAGCTGTGCAGAGGCTGATCTTCATTTATTAAAAGAAAGCCTTAACAGGGTCCACATCTGCCTGAGCTCTACCTCCACAGAAATGACTGATGGAGCCTCAGTCAGGTTACTGGGATCACACCTCAGAGGTTCTTGCTGCAAATAATGCAGGTCTCCAAGAGCAGGAAACTTTATTTCCCAGTTGTTTTTACCCAACCTCTGTTCCAGTCCTGCTTCTATCACCACAAAACTTTCCAGGGCCAACTAATGAGACTGTCTGAAAGCAGCAGCGAGGCACTTTCCTACTCTGTTCTCATAACCACTCTTAATGAAACAGCACTTCAAAAATTGCTTTAACTGTCTGATAAATGTTTTCTTAAATAAAAATAAAACTAGCCACTGGAGTCCAAACACGAGATAAATGCAAGCTCCAAAGGTGTGGGGAGAAAGTAATAAATAAGGGGGTAACTGTGACAGCATTAAACCAGCAGCTCTGGAAAAGAAAGCGGGTGTTGTTTGAAAAGTAGAGCAAGAGGTGCTGCATACAGGTGGCTGATATTTTTTGGTGGGAACCATTTAATTTATATCAAAACCTGATATAAAGGAGATATTCCTTAATTTCTGGTGACATAGGTGAGAAAGGAAATTCTGCCTGGCATTAATTTTGGTGACGGAAATGGAAATGTGCATCAAAGGCAGTTTTGAGTGGCCTGTTTTTGTTTGCAACCTGTTGCGGGAACATGGATGGGCTGCAAGCTTCAGAGCTGATGGGGCTCTGGGGAAGCAGGCCCTGGGGATAGAAGGTTTGGGATGTTTGGGCATGGGGGGTTTTGGAGGCCCCGAGTAGAGCAGGCAGCCCTTTGCTGGCAGTGTCACCCACTGCTCACCCTGGGGATGCTTTGCACGCTCAGTGTGTGATCCCATCCAATCAGCATAATTACACCCTTCAGCTCTAATTCATGACAACTAAACCTGGGTCTTCTGACTGCTTTTCCACGTTGCTCACTTCTCCCAACAAAGCAGCTCCCTTGAGGCAAGGTCAAGTTTGTATTTCTGGAAGTCTTATGGTGTAATTATACTGGAAAGGTGTGTCAGGTCAGATGTGCAGGGCAGCACTTGCCACCACACCTTTTTTGGATCAGAGAAGGAAGAAGGGGTGATCCCTGCTGCCCTTGGCCCTGCCTGATGCTGCTGTGGTGCTGCTGCAGGTCACTCTGCTGAGCTGCTTTGCTACACCAAGGGGAAGGTGGCTGTGCAGTGGATTGAGAATAAACCAAACCTGCTTTACTGGACTAGTCTGATGGTGCTCCTGACCTGGCAGAGCATCCCTAAACCCAACCATGGTCCAGGTGAGACTCTCACACAGCTGCCCCAGGCTATACATCAGTGTCCCCAACGTCCCATGCCACAGGGCATGCTCATTTTTTTCCATCTTTCTCTGCTTACATGCCTGAATTCCACCCAGGCTTTACCTCATGTGGCCAAATGATCCTTTTGACCTTGCCCTTGGGATGCAGAAGCCTACAGAGATCCCCTATTTCCTCCTTGCTTGCTTTGCCCCTCTCCCCTCCTCTCTGTGGCATCAGGAAAAGACATGGATGGATAGTCAGCAGCTCCAGGGCTTTGCAGAGCCACTGGGCAGAAATCGCTCCTGCAGAGGCTCAGGGGCTGCACAGGTGGAGCAGCTGCACTGACACCTGCCACACTCAGCTTGAAAATTCCCTTTCCCCTCTCAAACATTTGTGCAAAGCCCGTGGAGAGTTCCTGCAGATACCTACACTGCATTTGCTCGTGTACAACAATAGCGAAGTGGTCATTCTCCAGGATGCAGGAAAGCTTCCCCAGGCTGTCCTCCAGGCCGATCTAAACAGCACAAAAAGAGACATCCAACGTTTTACATCACCTGGCAGTGGCTGGACTCTGATTTCAAAGGGTGCTGATTGCCCAGATGATGAAATTCCCTGTCAGTGCTTGGCTCCTGGTGTCAAAGCTCCCACAGCTGAACCCTGCTGGCTCAGCAGAGTTTTTCCAGGTGCTTGTTCTTACTCTAAGCTCCAAGACGTCACCATCACCCTCCCACCTCTCTCTGCCTTCACCTGTTTTCTCACCAACCTCCTCTCACACCCCAAGGTGGTGGTGCTGCCCCTCTCCCTCTCTCTGTCCCTGGACAGAGGCTGACCCCAGCCCCAGAGGTACCTTTGAGAACTGGTCGTAGGTGACCTTCGTGACAGGGTCTGAGAACTCCGCGTTTCCAGCCAGCACAGAGGTGAGGGTGTTGCTGAGGGTCACCATTCCCAAAATAAGCCTGTAAGGGACAGGGAGTTTTCCAGAAGGTCAGGCCTGAGATAGGATACGTTTTATGTAGGGCCTGAACTGCTCTGGTTGAAGTCAGTGACTAAATTGTTGCTGCAGTCAGTGAGAGGCACCAGGTTTCTCCTCACTTGAGAAGGACAAGAAAGTCTTTGTCCTCATCAAGCTGTTGGTTCCACAGTAGTTAAAATCTGCTGAGCTTGGTGGGCACTGGATGGGGCTTTGACTGGCTTGTTTACAGGAGTTTCATTGATTAATCTTCACAAGGAGGCAGATGATCTTTTTAAAAATATGCATCAGAGTCCGACCCAAGAGCCCCAACTCTGAACCAGTAAATGGGACTTTAGCTTCATCATGACTGATTTTTCTGTGTGAATGGCCTTCTCTGTAGTGAGCAAAAATAGTTACCCTGACTCAGCAACAACAGGAGCTTGGTCATATCCCTTCTCCTGGAGGATCTCAACTGCCTTTTGACAGCTGACTTCTGGGAGGAGAATGAGAGGGGCCGAGAGATTCAGTTTCTGCACCTTGATGTTCCACCACCTGTTGAAAGACAAATGGCAGCACCAAGCTGTGACTCTGCTGCACAGCTGTGGCCTTGAGCAGAGGGGCAAGGCCAGAGGAGATGAGGGATATTTTATGTGCCTGAAAAGCCAGCCCCACTCCTACACCCAAAGCAGAAATGCCACCACGGCCAGGTCTTGTTGAAGCCAAGCTTTCCCTATGCCCAGTGTTCATGCATCTCCAGAGGCAGGGCTGAGACCAGCAGCTGGCAAGGTGCTGAGCTGTCCTGAATCCAAGGAAACTACTGAGGGCTTCACTTCAAGCTCATAAATGGGTGACCTACCAGTTTGACTCCTTTGGTCTGTATCCTTGGTCCTCAAAATGCAGCATTTGCAGCTCCTGCAGGAGAGAGCCTGGCAGAGATGCTCGCGTGACTTATGAGGGACAAACTGAACTTGTTTGTGGGGGAACGTAAGCACCTCCCAAACACCTCAAACCTCAGTCCTTGCAGAAAAGGCAGGGCAATGCTAGAGCCTGGAAGGGCCAAGAGCAGCTCTAACCAGGCTGGAGAGGCCATGGAAATGTGTCAAGTTTTTAGGAAATATTTTGCAATAACCTTTGGTTATAGTAACCCAAAGGAGTGTGTGACATCAATATCTGCTGTGTTTCAAGTGAAACCAAGAGCTTTTCTAAACACCTGGCATTTGCCCAGCATCAGCACTTTGCCTGTGACTCCCTGCCTCAAGGGAACTCTTTCCCCATGGTGTCCAAGAGACAGCAGAGTTGGTCATCTTTTCTGGCCAGCACCTCTGGAAGGTGACAATTTCCTGTCCCCTGCCTGAAAAGACCTGCAGAGCTTTTCGAAAGGGGGCTTGATACAGCAGGGACCCACCTCCCCAGCAGCCTGATGGTCCTTTGAACATCAGCAGTGAAGCAGAGAGAGGTTTTGAGAGGGTTTATGTGGCCTGGGCAATGACTGGATCTGCTACTTTGGGACAGAAATGGCTCCTTTACAGACTTTGATTGGAGAACTGGGGGATAACCACACAAAAGAGAGGAGCTGACATTACAGCCTCCCCAGAGGGGTCTGGACTTAACTGTGTTTTTTCTAAACACTAGAAGAGAACACTTTCCTTTGAAGATAATGATTTCCAGACTCAGAAAGCCGCTTCCCTTAGCACAGTTTATCCCAGCGGAAGTTGTCTTACCAAGGCTTGTGCTCCTGGATGTCATTTAGGAACCCATTTTTTATCATCCACTTATCATTCACAAATTTGGACCTAGAAATCACCAACAAAGAGTGAGTCTGTGAGGCTTCCAGAAGAAGTCGTGCTTTGTTTCATGCACCAGACCACAGCACTGCCCCCGGGGCTCCCATGATTTTTGCAGCTGGCTACTCTCAGCCCCTTTTAAGGTCAACAGGAGCATCGGGTGCTCAGTAACTCTTGGAAGCACGCCAGCTATTTGCCTTCCTAACTTTCGGCATGCAAGTTCAGAAAGTGTGGCTTGGCTGACTCCTGCTCCGTGCAGTAAGTCAGTGACAAGGGGAAATAAACCCCAAGCATCCCAACGCCCATTCCCTGGTGATTGCCACGGTGATGTGCTGTTTCTCCATGTTATTTGTTTTGCTTTTTTCCTGTGATCCACCGGGGGGAGACTGCCAGCTCTGGGCTCACTCCATGTGCCTTGCTATCAGATTTATCGGGGTGGTTGTCCAGAATCCCAAGCACCTGGGTTCAACTTATGTCACAGAAGGCCATGGGAGCTCCCACCCTGACTCTGGAAAGCAGGGGAGGAAGCAGGACACTCACATGTAGTTCCGGACGGAGTCGGGCAGGATGACAACGCAGCGCTGACCTTCCTTCAAGTCCTTGGCAGCTCTCACGGCCACGGACATGGCACTGCCCGAGCTGCCACCTGGATGGGCAGAAAGGAGAGGGACACAAGCGTCAGGGCTGCCCAGGGGGCAGGGCCACTGTCCTGGTGTGGGAAACACAGACTGCCCTGGCTAAGGGTGCAGAGGTGGCACCTTGTGGGATGGTGCCTTGCAATGCTAGGATGGGAGGTCAATCAATCCCGAAGCCTTGCAGGCTTTAGGGTCAGGCAGAGGTAGGGATTGATGGGATGTGTTCATATGGTGGCTCTGGGGCTTTTGTTGCAGCAGAAGAGTCACCTTATGAACTTCATGACCCACGTCTTGCGGTGACCCTGTGGGCAGACCAAGGGCTGAAAGGTTCCATACAGGGACATTCACAGCACGCTGCCCACACCGCACCCTCCCTTTGCAGGAGCACCATGCCAGCTCTAGAGCTCCTGGCTGACATACTTGGCAACCAAAGATTGGCTTTAAATGCACTGTAGAGACTGAAAAAACCATAAACATTACATTCATGCCTGGAATACCAGGCCAGCGTGATGGGAAGGCTTAAACACTCGCTGTGTCTGCGTGCACGCATGTGGTTTGCTGCACGTAGGGAAAGCAGGTCCCTACTTTACAGAGGCAATTCTTCCACCAGTAGTCTGAGTACTGGAAGTCAAGCACATTCCACTATCTGTGTGCCAATTACACACTGTATTCAAGGCAGCACGTATTTTACGGCAGGTTAATTATCCCTCGGTCACATTTTTCAAACAAACAAGGAACGGCCCTGAAAAATGCAGCTCAGGGAACACGAGGCTGTTCACAAATTATAGTTGAGTTCAAACAAATGGTTTCTGTTGAAACACAGTGACTCCGTGCCTGCTAGGTTAAGTCAACACTTAAGTGTTTCATTACATACATATAGCCTGATCTTTTCCAAAACTCCCTGGATATGAGTGCTGGGGGCTTTTATCAGCTATAACTACAAGCCTACGTAGTGTCTGGTGCTGGATGCAAACCTGTGTCTGTCTGCTTGGTGTCAGGGAAGGCTGAAAACACACGGACGCTGTGTGGAGGCTCTTAGGGTACAGGCAGGGTTTGTCTGAGGGCACCTGTTCATTTTGGGAAGCCAGCGGGATCACTTACAGCTTGTTGGCACGAGAGGAAATACTCAGTAAGAACATCTCACACCTTCTTTGCTTTCAAACTCTCTGGGTCCAAACCTGGCACCTCTGGTGTGGCAATGACACCGAGCACGGCCTCGCAGAGCTGTTGGCAGAGCCCACCTGTCCTGCCCTGAGCCCCACTAATCCTCCCTTCAGCCTGTGTAACTCTACACTGCCTGAAGATCCAGTTCCATTGCAAAAATGCTCCAGTAAGAGGAGAATTATTGCTTCTATAATTACTGTGGCCCATGAGTCAGACCCCAGACCAGAGTCAGGGACACACCTCTGAAGTCTGCAGTGACCTGTGCACAGCTCAGCCCTTCAGACACAAAATGCAGAGGGCACCTTACCCTGGAGCGTTTTGTTCCCAAAAGGATGAGGCTCAGAAGATTTGCTAAGAGAAGAAACTGTTGTGCCTGGTGCTTACCACACAATAACCCCTCCTCTCTGATCAGCCTGCGGGACATGAGGAATGACTCTCTGTCGTTGCTTTTGTACCACTGATCCACCACCTGAAAAAACAGCAAGGAGGATGAGTGTTGGCAATGTCATTTCAGTTTGCTCTGGCCCCCTGAGGCACACCATGGGGCTGATGCCCACAACATCTGGCAGCTCTGAGCTGCCTTCCACACTTGTTGAAAGCATTTGTCAGGGCATCCATGGTCTGGAGGGTGTGTTCTTGTTTGCAGACACCCTCACCTTTGCAGCCAGCACCCTTTCCTTGCAGAGTTAGGGATGCCTGGCAGGTCCAGAGTTAGCATGTGGAAGAGGGAGTGGTGTTTGTGATGTCCCAGGCTAGACTACAATAATGGTTGAGATGTTGCCAATATGAGATCCAGCTACAAGAATCAGTTTGGGTTATTACAGGTGACAGTTCCACAGCCATATGCTGACAGCAGGGATATAGTTAACACCTGGAAGCAGAAAGAATCAGGCCTGAGGCTGTGAGGGACCTTTCTAGAACGAGGCCAGGGAATACAGGCAGCCTATGTTAGGGATTAAAAGCTCTGTGCCTGGTGGCAGCTGATACGCTGAGAGGAGACCTGACAACAAGAGGTACAAGGTTCATGATCTGCTCTCTTACAGGGCTTGGATCTTGTCTCCCAGCCTGTACATGGAGCAGGATTTCTGCTCTCTGTGTGGAGCCTGAGGCAGAGTACGCTCAGGAAACAGAAATGTGATGAGGAGCAGCCTCAGCACAGACATCTGTGCGATCACAGCAAAAGGGGCACGCTCTGAACATGGGTGAGGCTGAGCAGAGGAGGCTGACACTTCTGTGTTATATGTCTGCTTTTCTCCTCTATTTGCCTTCTCCTTGTGGGTCAGTTATAATCAGAATTACTCAGAGAGATGCTCCAGCGCTGGGATCCCAGTCCCCCCACAACAACATTCTGCACTGGGATGATATGTCAGGGCCAGCACACCTCTGGCCTTGGGAGGGGGCTGGATGCAAAGCCAGAGATCAGCCAGAGGCCTCTCACCACACAGTTACTCACTGATCTGTCGAGGACAGTAGGGATGAAGTCGTGCCCAATTCCCTCCACCTCAATGGTTGTGGTGTCAGTCCTGTTCATCTCACTGGGCAGAGCGACGATGGAGCCATCAGGGTCTACACCAACGATCTTTGAGGGAAGGACATTTTGTCAAACCAAAATGGGAATTCAGAAACAGCCAAACACAAAACTCAAAGGAAAAGTTACCCCCACCCTTGTCAGCAACGTCTCCCTTCCCATAACATACATTAATATTCCTAACCACTGGCAGCATGGAGAGCTTCCAGGATAAAAGGGTGCTGTTTTTCACTGTCTTTTTAAATAGATCCTAGGTAGTCTTCAGCTGTTGCAGAAGTGACTGGTGGCTTAAAATGTTATCACTCTCAAGGTGTTTGTCATCACCCCTTTGGCAGAGCCTGCCACTTCCAAAGCCCAACCCTCAGGACAGTGCCAGTGCTCCTTAATCTGCTCTAGAGTGAAGCCAGCCAGGAAGCTCCAACCTGTGGAAAGCCATGGATACAGACATCCTTTCTGGATGCAGTTGTGCTGGCTGATGGTGACACCCCCCTGGTTATTTACAGCTTTGTGTCTGGGCTGAGGGTGCCTCCCTCAGCACACAGCTGAAGGGATGGTGACCCTGCTCCACACGCAGCTGCACACAGTCAGGGAGGCACCCTCACACCCCAGCCCTCCCGTGGGGGGTCCACACCTCTCTGGTGGATCAGGGATCACTCACACACTGACCAGACCAGAGAGGCAGCGACTGTCACACCTCCAGTCTGCCTTGAAGCACGAGATCTGCAGGATGAGCATGATGGCTAGTGTCAGCCCTAAAGCACAGAGGGTTTGGCAGTGGCAGAGAAGAAGCATTTGCAGTCTGTGCCCCCCAGAGGGTCCTGCACAGGGAAAGTCACCAGGCAGGGGGAGATTTTAAGTGGGGCTGTGGAAACTTTGGTCTCTAAGGCACCTGGATGGGTCTAGGTCAACATAAGCATCACCAAATGGCTTCCAACGAAAGCCACGATTGCTGTGAATATACAAATAGGTGGAGACAACAACTGCTCCCTCAGGTGAGGCAGGAAATGACATGAAGTTACAGGACAAGGGGGAATGGCTTTGAGCTGAAGGAGGGTGGGTTTAGATTGGGTATTAGGAAGATATTTTTTACTGTGAGGATGCTGAAGCACTGGCACAGGTTACCCAGAGAATGTGTGGACTTCCCATCCCTCAAAATGTTCAAAGGTGGATGGGGCTCTGAGCAACTTGGTGTGGTGGAAAGTGTCCCTGCCCATGGCAGGAGGGTGGAATGGGATGACCCTTAAGGTCCCTTCCAACCCAAACCACTCTGTGATTCCATGAAAACCCCGGCAGTCCTGCCTCCCGCCTTACCTTGCACTCCGGGCACTTCTCCTTGAGCTTCCTGGCGACCCCAGTGATGGTGCCTCCTGTGCCAGACCCAATCACCACCATGTGGACCTTGCCTGCAGGGCAGGAAAGAGAGAGGCTTACAAGGACTCAGCACAGCTCCCAGCACGATCTCCCCTTTACTCAGGCCCCTGTGCAGAGGCAGAGCCTGTGTCCACCAGAACTCCATGTGAGGAAAGCTCAGGCAGAGGCCACGCTGGTGGCCAAAGCCTGGTCCTGTGGAGAAGCTTGGATGAGCTTGCAGGACCTGAACACAGCTGATCCTGCCTCAGCACAGGGGGCTGAAAGTGACCTCCAGATCTCCCACTCCAGCTCTCCATGATTTCTGCATCTTTGGCACCTGCTGAGCAGAGGGAATGGCATGAAGTTGTGTCAGGGGAGGTTTAGGTTGGACATCAGGGAAAGGTTCTTCCCCCAGAGGGTGGCTGGGCACTGACCAGGCTCCCCAGGGAATAGTCACAGCTCCAAGGCTGCCAGAGCTCAAGGAGTGTTTGGACAGCACTCTCAGACACATGGTGTGGCATTTTGGGTGTCCTGTGCAGGACCAGAAGTTGGACTTTGATGATCCTTGTGGGTCCCCTGCAACTCAGGATATTCTGTGACTCTGTGCCTTAAGGGGGAGGGAATATCTCAGCACCTCCAGCCCTTTCAAACCACACCAGGTCAAAGCAAATCACACACATGAATATCACTAACAGGGACAATTTTTCAGCCTGTGTTGGCATCCACAGTGGAGGGAAAGCTGAGTTGTCAGATGTAGCCCCCCTGGCATCACTGAAATGATACAGATTTAGGACTGGTAGGAGCAGAATTGGAGTCTGGCCTTCAAAAAGTGATGCTGCAACTGCATTGGGAAAGGGGGACCTGCAATCCATGGCTGACAGCCAGCTGGAGCAAATCCCAACACTGTAGTGCAGGGAAGGCTGAAACTCTCTTGTTCCCGTTGATACCTGACTGCTTTACTGCTCTGGTAACTGCTCTCTAGTCAAAACACTCAAGTCCTGTTCGTATTTTACACTGCTCCCAGAACTGGCAATAAATTTCCCTTCTATCTGCACAGACATGGCCTGGGATAGTCCTTTATCCTCCCCCAGCCCTCACTTCCAATGTCACTGCCTTGTGAGGTTTCAGTCTGTTTTGATTTGCCAATGAGCGTGCTGGATCAGATGCACCCTGCCATGCCCTGATGGATTTATATTCCCCCAAAGGCCTCGTGGGACATCTTGTGTTCCCAGCTGGCAAGTCACAGAGATGTTGTGCCCACCAGGAGATGTGTTCTTTCTCCTTTAGGTACAGCCTGAATTTCTTAAGCCTCTGGTCTCCTCCCCCAGGCTTTTGCAATGGGAGGGGACAGCCGGGAAGCCCTGCAGGCTGAGGTGTATCTGGAGTGGATTAGGAGAGGTTGCTACACCCTGCGTGTCAGTGTTATTAAGATAATACTGCCTGCCCCTACAGAGGCCCTTTGGGCTGTTTCTAGACATTCAGGTCAATAAATGATGTAAATTAAGCCTCTCAGAGAGGCTTGTAGCCCTCTGCACGTAGGAGCAACAGCACGGACAGTACCTTCACACTGCTCCAGGATCTCCTCAGCCGTGGTGTCGTAATGAGCCAGGGGGTTGCTCGGATTTCGGTACTGTTTATTCCAACAGAGAACAGAGGGAGTTATGGTGTGAAGAGTAGGTTAAATACCAAACCAGCAACAGCTCCTGACAGAGCTGTGCCCAAAGCATGCAGCTGCCCCCTTCTCTCCCTGCCGAGGGGGGACTGCAACCCTGCCAGAACAGGTCACAGGTATTCCTCCTGCTTGTCCATTTAGGACAAATTGCCAAGCACATTTGGGGTTTTTCCACACTGGAAGGTTAAATGTGCCCACAAACACTCACTCTCCAGCACTTTGTGCCCATCAGGTGTGGGGATGGTTCAGAGGATGGGAGCTGTGGGCTGGAGAAGCTGTCCTGATCATCAGCTCTCACACACAGAGGGATTTTGCAGCACTGATATTTGTGCAGCCCACATTCAAACCTATGGACCAGGCTGCTTCTGAAAAGCTTATTCAGACTTTGAGCTCTTTTTTTCTTAGAAGGAAGGAGCTTCTCTGACTTTCCTGCACTCCAGGGGCTCCCCACTCAGGGGTCAGACCAAGTGCCCTCCTGTGCAAGACACAGCACTGCAGGAGCCTCTGGCATGAGTCACCAGGGTTTGCCCTTTACAGCATGAGGTTTATTTTTGAGGCAGAACAGAGGCTGCTGGCTAGGCATATAAAGTGGGGTTTTTTTCAGGTCAAAGTTAAATCTGAAGCAATTTGAGGAGTCTTGGAATTGTGCAAGAAAACCCAGCCTCGCCCACATCAAGGCTTTGGCAGAAGAGATGCAGGTTTGGAAGTGTCCCTTATTTTGTTTCTGTCCCCCTGTGCTTTGCAGAGAAGTGATGAAATTTCAAATGCCATAAAACACTGACTAAATCTGCCTCTGGTGCCAATTTGAATGAAGCCCCCAAACACAGGCACACTTGGAGCACATCCTGTAAACTGTGTTGGGAAAGAGAGTCAGTGGAGGGACAGCCTTTACCTGATCCAGGATGTGAGAGTTTGGGATTTCACTTTTCAGCTTCCAGGCAACACGAATGTTGGACTCCGGGGCATCAAATCGGACGCATGGGGTCCTCACAATTTCAGCCCCCAGTGCCTTCAGAATATCGACCTTTGGGAGGGAAAAGAGGAGATGCAACACAACCGATCCCACACAGGGATGGTAACCCGAAGCTGCGGGCTCAGGGCAGCACCAGATGCCAGAGGGGCTTTGCATGCGGGAGACATTTATCATTTGGAGATACAATGTCCAATTCTGGCCTGTGCTATCTCTGACGTGCCCCTGGCACCCCAGGGCCTCCTGCCTGAAGCTGGCACATGGATTCAAGCCTGGCCTCATGCCCTGTCCTACTTGGAGGGCAGGCTGGGGACAGGGCGGAGGGAGGTGACACTGTGTTGCTCCTTAGTGCCAGGGGAAAAGGGCAGAGGGAGCTGGGCAGGGAATGGTGTCTCCTGTGTGCTGGGGTCTGAGTTCCAGCAGGAAAAGGGGAGATCAAAAGCTCGTTTTGCCTGAAGTTCCTTCTTTTCTGTCACCAAGCACAGGGAAGGAGGAAATCAGCCCTTGGGTGTCTGCACTGGGGGGTGTGGCTGTCAGTGGGACAGGGGGAGTGTCAGGGCACTTGGAGATCAATCCCATGGCAGCTGAAGGTGGCATCTGATCCAGACTGAGCTTAAGTGAGATTTAGGTTGAAATGAGGGTGACACTTTGGAAGAAGGGCTCATGCTTGAGCCAGATCAGGGTCCAGGTGTGGCTTCACTGGGCGTGAGTTCAGCTGAGCAGTCTGTGAGGCTCTTGGCTCACTAAGGAGGGATTTCTGCCATCTCCAGGATCGTGGGTTCACCTGATCACCACCTCTCGTGCAAGTGAAAGCAGCTCAGGCAACTCTAAGTGTCTCCAGGTTAAAGAAAACCATAAATACACCACGAGGCCAAGTGACATGTCAGATGTCAGAGGGAAAGTGAGCAGGACTGGCAGGAGAGCCCTGGCACCTGCCTGCCTCTCCTTCTGTCCCTCCAGCCCTTGCCCTCACAGGCAGCAGACCCTGCAGCCACACACTGTGTTTGGCTATCCCATCACCCCAGCTGCACTTCTGACACCAGGCAGTCACCAGGCCATCACAGGATGCTTTTTTCCCCCTCAAAAGGCAACTTTCTAAACAGCAGCTGTGGCAGTATGTGTGCAAGGCTCGGTGGCCTTTAAAGGAGAGGCAAGGGAGAGAGGGAAGGAGATGTTGCTTGGCTGGGGGCAATACCATACAGAGCTCTGACCTTCTCCATGCTCATTTTCTCTGGCAAGACGATGATGCAGCGATAACCCTTCAACGCAGCCACGAGAGCCAGCCCAATCCCTGCGTGGTGGGGAGCAAAGGGAATTGGTTGACAACAGCATCTGACAAAACTGACTGATGTGTGTCACTTCCTACATTCCTCTCTCCTGAATGCAGCCCTGAAATGTTCACTGACAAGCCACAGGTGAGGGCCATCCTCCATGAGCTGCCTGGGATGTGCTGGGAGCACCAGGAAGTGTGGGAGGATGTGCTAACAGGCAAGTGGAGCTACAGCATCTCCCTCTTGCTCACAGGAGTCCACCAATAGAATGGTAGGGCTGGGGAGAGTTTTCCTCCCCTCACCGAGGCTCAGGCCTCTCCCTGTCTCTGTGGAAACACAGGGCAGAGGTGATTTTGCCTCAGGAGTGCCCTCCCCTCCCCCTCAAGCATGGTCAGTTGTGGGGGGACTGACACACACGGCACTGCACATGTCACCCCATGGCCAGCAGGCAAAGGGCACCTCTGCTCTGATTTCAGTGGCGTGATGGATGGAGCCAGCTGCTCCCAGCTACAGCAGGAAGGTGAGGCTGGAGCAGCGTGGCCCTGCCAGGGGCCGAAGGGAGCCTGGTGCCACTCCAGCTGCCCTGGGCAGGCAGGGAGCCAGCGTGACCCACCTGGGGAACAGCTCTGGGGCAGCACAGATCCCCTTGCTCCATGGCTGGGGGTGGCTGGGGCAGCAAGGGGTTGGCTCTGGGGCTGCCTGAGGCAATGGGCCAGCAAGGAGCAAAATTCCTAGAGATGACCCTGTTCTGCTTGGGTAGTGAGGGTGAGGCAGGGAGCACAGTGAGGGACACGGCCTCAACTCCATCCAGAGCGCCTTGACAGCCTCTGCTGTGCCTTTTTGTAGGAAATCACGCTGTGCACACACACAGGTCCTTATCATGGGGCAGCGAGCAGCAAAGGAACATTGGAACTTGCACCAGTGCTCCTGTGGAGGATGCAAAATGTGGGGGGAGTCTCCTATGTTGTGCCCCCTCATCTTGCACACCACCATAAGGGACAGTGACAAGGGGGAAAAAAAAGAAATCACAATTTCTCTTCCAACCCATGAGGGAAACGTTCTCTGGGAACCTCTGAGAATTCAAAAGCTTCCCAACCTGGGAACACCCAGGGTTGCCCCAGCTCCTGATGCTGTCTGCCTTGCCACAGGGTGACCTTCCAGGCACACCTGTGCAGGTGTGGGACCCTCTCAGGGCCCCAGGAATTTCAGGCACTTCAGCATCCCAGGATGCCCTTGGCCACTGGAGGGGAGCTGAGGGGAGGATGGAGCCAGAGCTGATCTTGTAACTGCAAGTGCCAGAGCTCCTCAAATCCCTGCTCCTCAGAAATGTCTCCCTGCCCAGCACCCAGGCAGAGGGAGCATCCCTGCCCTTCCCACCTGTGTTTCCTGAAGTGGGTTCAATCAGGGTGTCTCCTGGTTTGATAATCCCGGCTCTCTCTGCATCCTCCACCATCCTGAGGCTGATGCGATCCTTCACGCTGCCCCCAGCGTTGAAGTACTCACATTTTGCCACTGGAAAGGAAAGGGGACACTCCATCAGGCACCAGCTCCTTGCTCCCCCAGGCCTCACTGCAGTTTTAAAACACCTATTCTTCCTCTGCAGGATGGTCCCTTTGCTCAGGGGAGTGCATCCACCATTTACTTTTCTGGGATTATCTATCAGCATAATCTGTGCAGAGTCCTTCTTTCCCCCCATGTTTCCTCCACCCTGGATGGGTTTAAAATCAACCTGGTCAGCCCAGGATGGGTTTGAAAATCAACTGGACATAGTCATTGCAAGGTGGGAGGTCTCACACTGGCACAACACTCCTTGCTGCCCTGCTTTGAGGACTCTTCTTGTTCTCCCCCTTCCGTCAGGGGGAGAGCAAGATCTCACTGTCTATCCTGGGCCATTGCAGTTTTGAGTAGATATCTAAAAAGGCCCCCTTTTGCAGGGGTGATCTGTAGTCCTCACTGGGGTGCCATAAAGAAAAACAAAGAATAGAATATTTTCAAGTGTCAGACAAAGCTACAATTTTTTTCACTGAGCTACAAAGAAAAGCCAAGTAACTTTCTAGGGCACATTCAAATTGCAAGGCACATCTTGGTCCTAATTGGGGCCTCCACACCACAGGATTCTTCTTCCCAAGGCTTTGATGAACATCTGCATGCTGATGCTGATGCATGCTGGTGCTACTGAGCTCTGTTTTACAGAGAGGGACAAACAGGGACTTCCAGGGGTCATTCACTTCATCCTAGCAGAGACAGCTACCTGAGGCTGAGAAATAAGCCCAATACCTGAGCAGCCTGAATAGGAAAAGAAATCTTGTACTCATCATTGCATTTTATAATGCAAAGTGCCACAACTTCAGCTGCACAGGGATCCCTGGAGGCACAGAAAATACCAGGCAATGCCATCCAGCTGTAGCTGCTTCCTTGAGGCAGCTGTGCTGCAGGCATTCCTGAGTTTGCTTGGGAAGAGGCTCTGTGCTGACACATCGTGCTCTGCCTGTTCTGCTCTCCTTCCCCTCCTGTGCCAGGGGAGGGAGACACCATCCCAGAAAATGGGATCTGCCCGTCCTCCCCGGCACCTAAGGATGCCACAGCCAGAATCCTCCAAGGGACAGGCTGCTCCAGAGGTGGACCAGGCACTGCACATCTGTCCTGCCACCTCCACCACCTCCCTTGCACGGTGCCCTACCATCCCCCGGGGTCTCATTCCGGGCAGTGGGAGGCAGTGCGATGCAGAAGTTGCAGATCCTGAGCAGGGGTGTGGTGGGAGAGCACAGCAGGCTCCCTGTGTCCATGTGCTCAGCGGGGTGTGGCTGCTCTGTGGATTCCCAGCTGCCAGACAGGACTGCAAAGCTCTGCTGTGCTGTTTCATTGAGGATGGGTGCTCAGCAAGCCTCTCCTTACTCAGCTGTGTGGCACTCATGGCAGTTTTTGCCTCTGAGAATCTGTCTTCCTGCCCAACTTGGATGAAATTAATTATTAGGGTTAGGAGTTATAGGAAGGGAGATTGAAAAGCCCACATGCACAGATCTGATTTTATCATCCCTGTGATTGTAGGGGACCAGCCTAAAACCAATCCTTACATAAGAAACCAGCAGCTCTATGTGAACATCCTGGGGAGAAGATTTGGACCCATCCCCAACTTTAGCCCACATCTGCGCTTCCTCTCCCAGAGGCTCGTCTGAAGCCCCTCCAGCACCACCCCTCACCCTCACCTCATGGCATGGAAAAACCTGCTGGGAAAGGGACACTCACAGAGCTCACACTTGAGCCCATAGGACTTCCCAATCTTGTTGATTCGGACCATTGGGGTGCAGCCAATTTTCTTGAGGACATTGGGCAAGATCTTCTTTTCTTCCGTCCTGAAATAATGCAGGGGGGAAAAAAGTCAAATCAAAGCTACTGTTACGCAGCATGAACCAAGGGGAAATCTGAGTGATTTCCTCAGATCTCAGCAACTTGATCAAGGCCACCAAAAGACACCCCAAGTCCAAGAGAAAAAGTCCCCATGAACAATTAGTGACACCAGGAGTTACTGTTTTCCATCATGAGTTATTTATTCATTTACATTAAAAAATTAATTAATTTTCAGGGTTGATCTGAAATGCCTTGTTCTGCAAGGCCCTAGGCCAGGTCTATAATGAGTGAGAAGATGCTGGCAAGCCTTGGGATTTTATGCTGTGAATAAGGAAACCAGGAGAGCGTACACAACAAAAGGCTCCTCCTCTTTTCCCTATCCTACCCAGCACCACCTCTGCTTCCCACATTTCCAGCTGCCTCTAGGCCAAGGGTTGTTTGCCTGGCCAGGAGTCCCAAACTTGCAAGGATGGCTCCATGCCATCAGAGAAGCCCACACCACAGAGTGTTCTGGAGGGTGTTTGGCAAAGAATTAAACCCAGCTCTGTGATCAGTGAAATCAGTTTTCACTGATTTCAAAATCGGTTTTGCCAGGCACTGTCAGACTCCAGCAGAAGCCAAGAACCACATCACAGCAACTGCAACCAGGATGAAAGAGACCTGTTTGCCCAGCACACAACCCGACTCATCTGGCCAGGGAACTCACACCCCTGAGCTTTTTCAAAGACCGAGGGAAAAGAGGGACGAGGGTTGTGTTTCTTTGGGCCACATCACATTGCACTTGCTCACAAGCCAAGCACGTCTCTCTCCCAGTGGGGTGACAGCCCCCCATTCCCTCACTGCTCAGCTCTCCCCTCCTATCGTCCTTTGACCCTTGAGCTGGAGCTATCCTGTCTCCTGTCACGGCCAGGCAGATGGCTGTGTGCTGGCAGAGAGACTGTGTAGTGCAGGGGTGATACGCTGGCTTACTTAGACACCTCACACCCCTCCCTCCACGTTTTGAAAGCAAAACATCTCTTGCTTTGCAGCAGTACAGGGCTTTAGTGAATGTCTTTATAATAAAGGTCTTTACTCCTTGCATCTCAAGCCCAGAAATTATGGGAAGTGTTGTTACCTCTCCCCCTGTGGGAAGTGTTTGCAGAGACATCACAGCCTCCACTGAGTGCTGGCAAATGTGAGGCAATAACACAATAAATGAGCTTCTTCCACAGCTGCAGCCATTGCCCATCTGCTCCAAAAGCCACTGAAACTCTCTGGAATTTCAGTGGGGCTGGGCCATGGCACCAGGAGGCTCCAGCTCCTTCAGGTAATGTTTAACTGGAGCCTGGTTCTCTTGAGTGACCTGTGTTACAGCATTACACATTCAGATCACATCCTGCAGAGACTGGTATCAGTTCAGGACAGTGGAAGAGGATGGTTTTTCCCTAAGATTCCAGCTTGCTATTCCTTAAGATGTTCAGGGGAAAACCAGTCCTGGCAAAGCAAGGAATTCCTGCTGAGGTTATAGGGGGCCAGAACTGGCTCAAGGGATATCAGAACTAGTCTACCTCTGTATCTTTGAAAAAAATAGAAATAATTAATATTTTTTATTAAAATAGCATCTTGCTTCTTTTTCTGCTTTTACTCCCAAAACTCAATTGGATTTCATACGGGAATCTCAGGAAGTCCAGAGATTTTTTGCTACGTTGGCTGCCATCTGTGGTTTACCCGGAGCAGGGAAACCAAACCACCTCCTCCACACAAAGGTGTGATGTCCCAGGGTATTTTTTCACTGCTATGCATGGGTTGTGTTTCAGTTCCTGCCCTAGCAGTGCTGTCAGGGCCCCCTCAGCCAGACCCCATTCTCAGGGCGGTGTTTGGTGCCCAGTGTTGGGGAACGTCTCTCCATCTCCTGTCTGGGCATGGGATGGGTCCTGGCACTGGCACCACCACAGCACCCTAATGCTAAATTGTTAGAAAAATAAGAATGTTATCCTGCACAGCTGATAATGGAGGGGGAAAAAAATCATTTTGATTGAAAAGAGCCATTTCTACCCTCGGGTGCCAGCTGCAGGGGCTGCACTGAATGCCTGGATGCACAGCTTGCTGGATCAACTCCAGGGCTCTGCAGTCCACTCCTCCCTCCTTCATGGGCCAGACCCAGTGGCTTTTCTGGGCTACCCACATGCTGGGGCTGTGCCCTGGCCTTGTCCTGCCTGGCATGTGGTCAGGCATGGCCACGCAGAGCTGTGCTGCACCTCCCATGGGCTCCAGTTCCTCACTTGCTGGAATTGGATTCCTGGTTTACATCTTTGCACTGCAGGGACGTGTCTGCAGCTCCCCTGACATTTATGGGACAGCCTTATCTTTAGTAGCTTGTCTGTGTCTGGTTTGCAGGGTTATTAAAGCACCTCTTGTCAAGCCTAGTCTGGGCCCTCTGGCAGCCTCACATTACCCTGGGAGGGAACCTGCTGCTCTGAGGGCAACAACAGCTCAGAACAAGCCCTTTTCTCTGCACTGTGTGGCCATTTTCTACTGATTTAAAACCCTGGAACCCATTTTTGTGAAAGTCTCTCAGCCATCTAAAATAAGATGCCCCAAACAAGCAGATGCTTTTAAAAGGGCGCTGAAATACACCGAGCTGAGACTTGAGCCAGCCACATCTTTCTGCAAAACTAAAGGGAGTGAGAAAGATCTCCTTGGAGAAGAGGTATTAAGTTGGTTTTGCTATCTGAAAAATAAACCATCATTAACATAACAACCTGCTTCTGACCATCCTGGTGTAACAACAGTACTTCACCTCCAGGAAAAGGTGCTGAACTTCACTCTGAAATAACCAGCATGGAAGAATTACTTACAAGGGGATACAGGAGTGTGGAGACTTGCTAGCAGGTGTTGTGGCTGTCCATGTGCACTTACTGGGCAGGTTGGGATGGATCCACGTGCTGTCCTGATTTTCTGCACCACTGCCATTTATGAGGAGGCACATCTTGCTCGGCTCCTGTGTGGTGGAAATAGAGGTCACACAGTCACCTTGGAGAAAAACAGCTGCAGAAGGCAAAAAAAAAAAAAAAGGATGTGGGTGTGAAGGCCAGGCTGCTTGGAGCATCCTGCTGGCATTTCAACCACATGGATCTGGGTGGATAAGGAGAATGTAATGATGGAAGGAGGTTGGAAGGAGATGAACAGATGGAAGGATGTTGTAGTGAGGTGGTTTTCAGTCTCTTCTCCCAGGGAGCAAGTGATGTGACAAGAAGAAATGGACTCCAGTTGCTCCAGGGGAGATTATATATCAGAAAAAAACCTAGATTGTACATCAGGAAAAAAATTTTGTGGAAAGGGTTGTAAAGCATTTGAACAGAATTCCCAAGGAAGCGGTGTAGTCACCATCCCTAGAAGTGCTCAAAACTCACGTGAATACAGCACTTGAGGACACAGGCTAATGGTGCACATGGTGGTGCTGGGTTCATGGTTGGACCTGATGATCATAAGAGTCTTTTCCAACCTTAACAATTGCATGATTCCATGATTACATAATAAAATTGCTCTTTCAGCATTCTAGACCCCACGTATCATCTGGGCATCCTCTCTGGTACATCTTCCCCTGCTCAAAATATCCCTTCCTCTAGAAAATTTGATGCTCCTTATTTAATTATTTGGTCAAGAACAGTGTTTTTCACCCTAGCAGTGAAGAACCTGCAGGTAAATCCACCCAGCAGTAGTTGGAGAGCATTTTTATGGTGGTGGTGGGACTCAGAGGTCACCTCTACTCTGGCATCCAAGTGTATTAAAACTGAGAAAAAAGAACCAATAGAAATTCCAACCCAAAGGGCAACAAAGGGCAGCAAAGGTGCCCTGGGGTACAGAGCAACTCCCACAGTAAAACAGCTTAAAGGGAGAAGAATTCATCAGGCTGGAAATGAGACAAGTGGCTGGTGCTGAGAGCAGGCTGTAAATCTGGGGGGAGCTGGACAAGGTGCTTCAAATAATAACAAACAAATAACAAGGCGGAATGGATTATCAGGAACAATTATAAGGGCAGAGTGGGTAAAAAATGGAGCAAGAAAAGGGTTAAACAAGTTTGAAAAGTCTGAGTTCAGTAGCAGGTTTTAAGCATACAAGCCCTAATAGCATCAGTGATCTGTGAAAAAGGCAATTTTCTGTGCAGTTTTCTTTGTATTGCTGGTGCACATACAAACGAAAGAAGTCTGGGTTTAAAGTTTATTCTCAGCATCCGCTACTGAACAGCGGAAATAAGAGTTACGTGCAGGTTTGATGTGACCCTCTCTGCAATCCATCCACCACCCATATGTGCTAAGGAAAAAAGCCACATGGTGAAAAGAGACAATTTTTGGCACCGGGAAATTCCTCTTCTGGCTTGTTCACAGAATGAATTCACCTTGATTCAGCCATTATTGAATAAAGGGGCCTTGCAGCTCTGTAGGGTCATGGATGAAGACTTTGTGGCTTGACATAGGAGCCCAAGGGCAGCCTTAATTACCATTTCTGCCATCCTTCTCCTGCTCTCCACTTGTTTCTTTGGCAGTTTCTTTGCAGCAGTGTGGCAGGACAGCCCAAGCTCCGTGCCGTGATTCTCTGGTGGTTTCCACGTCAGCCGGGAGGATGGGGCTGGGGTTTGCTCCCTGAGGGTTGGACTGTCCCTGGAACACAGAAACACAGCGCACCATTACTCCACCAACACCAGAGGGATGAAACAGGCCCTGGTGTGTGGCTGAACCTTCTCCTTATCCAGAGGCTCCACAGCATCTTTGAAGATGGAGGTCAACAACCTTGTGTTGCAGCTTAGCCCTGCAACTAAAGCAGACAGAGAACTCTGGTCCACCCCCACGCCACGCCCTGAGCCACCTTTTCTCCTCCAGAGACACCACCTCCAGCCTCAGAAAGCAGCAGGAAACCATGAGGGCACAGGGCAGTCACTCCAAAATGCCTGGGATCCTGCAGTCGACAAAAGCTTTCCCACCAAAATTTGCTTCCCAGTGCTCTTCCCCACCACTGGCAAACCTGGTGCTCATTGGGAGGGATTAAAGGGGAAAAAAAGGTTCATTTCCTTGCAAGCCAGGATTTGTGCTGGCCTTGAGTGTATCTCCTGAAGCAAATCTGTGTTTACCTAAGAAATTAGCTGGGAAGGAGCAAAAGTCACCTGTGGGTAAAGAAGAGATAACCCGCAGTGTATCAGAGGTGGTCAGCACGCTTTCACAACCGAGGTCACCAGCTACCACCCAAAATGCTCGCAAAATAGAGTCTATGAGTATATTTTTTTCTTCCTTTTCCTGGTGACGCCCATCTCTACTATAATCATGGTGGGGTGGAAAGAGACAAGGTAGGAGGGTGACATTATTGGGGCTGCAGAGCCTCACCACAGAAGTCCCCTCTCCCCTCCAACCCTGATGAAGGAGGGCTTCATGGAAGGAAGACCATTACCAGCTCCCCACCTTCTAAAATAAGGTTGCATTCTCCTCACTGTGTTCAGTTTCCCTGACATCTGATACCAAAAAACAGTCAAGATGGGGTTTTCATTTGTTCTCTCAGCCAAAGTGAATACAGACATATTTTCTAGGCACCCAGAGAAGAAGAAAACAAGAGCTGCCCTTTGACTAGGCCAACATCTACATTCCTCTCTGCTGGAGAATTTCTCATGTGTCTCCTCAAGGGCTGGGTAATTCCCAGTGCTGCAGGACTGCATGGATGTCCTTCCCCTTACAAAACACTCTCTGCATCAAATCACTGCATTTCTGAGCCCAGATTCACATTTAGATTGATATATGTCAAAAAACCCAGAGTGGCAACCTTAAAAATTGTCTGAAGCGTAGAAGCCCCAAAACAAGGTGGCAGATAGCCTGAAATGGCACCAAAGGATGGGAAGGGTCTGGGTCTTCTGGAAGCCTTAACAGAGCACTGGTGACCTGCTCCCCTGCTGCCAGCCTCAGAGTCATATCCCATCAGCTGGGGAATGTGAGCAGAAAGGAGTCACCATGGACAGCCTGGCTGCAGCCAAGGATGGCTGAGAGGAGCAATGTCCAGTGCAAACATCTCCCCACACTGCCTCCAGTGCAGTTTTAAGTCACCTGAGATCACAAAGCGAAGATACATCCCCTATGGATGACCAAACTCTTATCTGTGTCCCAACACTCTTCCCAGTCCCTGGCTGAAGCTTCAGGTATCATCTGATCAGCCACCAAACACACCTGACCCACTGCAGGTGTCCTGCCACAGCCCCGTTACTCACTGCTGAACAGAGAATCCCAAGAGGGCACAAGGCTGGGCAAAGGATGAATGGAAATCTCCACTGGAGTTGGGAAGCAGGCCAAGAAACCAGGAATGATAACACACAGCTGCTGCCACTTAATGAAAATATATGACAAGGAGCACAGGCTAATGTTTACAGAGCACTTTGCAGATAGGAGATTGCAGTTATCATGTTATCAGGCTGCTCCGATAACTTCAAGGGGGAGAAAATCAAGATGTTTATTAAGTAAAGTGAGGGAAAATGAGATGAACTCAGCAAGGCAGAAAGAGGTACATGCAAGCTCACCCCATTTGAAGCAAAATGCCTTTTTCTTGCTTTATTCTAAAGAAATGGTATTGCTGTGACTGAGCAAGACAAATGGAACATCAGTTTAACAGAATGATGGAGTGACCCAGACTGGAAGGGATTTTGGGAGGTCCCAAACCAGCCTCCTGCTCAGAGCTGGGGCACCACTAAGTTTAACCCTGGCTACTCAGGGCTTTGTCCTCCTTAGATCTTGAAAATCTCCGTGGATGGAGCTGTACAAGCTCTCCAGACACCCCTCTCCACCACCCCACTGACCTCGTAGTGTGAAGCCAAATCCTCCCTAGTTGCCTGGTTTATTCAAGATTTACTGAAAGCACAGCTACTCGCCAGGTCAGAGTCAGCCTTTGCACAGGATGGGGGAGAAGAGGCTGCCAAATTCCAAGTCTCCCCACTTCACCAAGGGCCCCCACTTCCCCAGGAGTCTGCCAGGAGGTACCAGACAAGCCAATACTCACCCCTCCAGCCTGTCAGCAGAGTGCCTGTGCTGAGCCCCAGCCCCAGTTTATATGTGCTGGTGACAGGGGACACCTGTGAGCTCCGGGAGGGACATGATTGGGTCCTGCCCCCTGTGCCCTGATTGCTCTCTGAGGGGAGGTGACTGGGGTATAAAAAAAAAGATAAGCAATTTATTGTTTGTTTTAATTTGTACTTATCTCCAGGAGTGCTCTCAGCCCATCCCCCAGCAATTTGGTGCTTATTTTAGAATTTTGCTGCTGTTCTGGTTTTGTGTCTTGTGCTGGAGCTTAAACCCAGGTTGCCTGTGTCAGCATGGGCCTTGCTGAATCAGGCATAGGTGGTGACAGAAATGATATCTTGTGGTAAGTGCTCTCTGGTGGGGACTCTCTGTGTCTTCTGGCATCCTAGGATGAGTCTCTGCACCACCTCCAGCCTTAAACCTCTATCTCCTTCTTCTCATGCAACTGCTTTACTATTAAACCAGCTGCAAGCAGTGAACAGCTTCTGCTCCGTGGTGATTCCCAAACACCAGCTGGGGATCAGGACATCCCATGGGTGCAGATTTTGCCTGAAGAGGAAGAGCCCATGAGAATTTCAGTCCCTCCTTTCCCAGCTCCTCCCCAGAGCCAGGGCAGCACACAAAGCCGCCTAGCCCAGGGTGGAGTTGTGCTCCTCCAAAACACAGTGCTGAAGGAAACATCATTTCTGAGGTGATCAGGCAAGAAAAAGTCTTGTCAGAATGCTTATTTTGGAATAAAACTTTAGAATACAAGACTTATGTAGGTATTAGCACAGGGATGACTTTACCTTTGGTCTTTTTGCAATAAATGAACTCTCTGGAAAACATTGCCAGAGGTAATCCATCGCAGAAAAGTCTTGTGGGCTATCTGATGTGACACAGAACATGCAGGTTTCTTGTGAAGAGGCTGCAAATAACCCCAGCCTCAGCAAGAATTGTATTTTCTGGGCATTGCAGTTACAGAATAACCCAGCCACCCCTTCCTGGTTGTCTCCTGCAGCAGCAGGCGCTCAAAAATAAGATTCTTCTCTCCAGTGACAAAACTGCAAGAAATGGGGATCTTTTCAGCCTGAAGGGAAACAAGATTTAGATGAGTATTGGAGGGACAGAAGGCAATTTTAAAATAAAATGCTAGGTTAAGAGAAATAATTTTTTTTAATTAAATACTTTCTTCAAAAAAAAAAAAAAAAGCTCTAAATGGCAAGTTTGGGGGACTTTGAAAGAAAAAAGCCCCCTTTTTGGGGAGCAAGGTAACAGCTGTTCGCTGCATCTGACCAGAATGCTCAGGCTTATTTGCTGGCTGGTTTAAACCACAGGAGGTCTTTCTGGCACCCAGCGTGGGGCTTGAAGGGTTCAGGTGCACCTGGAAGCATCAGTGGCTGTGCCTGAGGTCACCCTGGAGCACCTCAGAGTGTGTGGCCATGGCTGAGCCCACCACAGAGCAGGTCCATCCCTGGAGGAACTGCAGCCAGGAGTGAGGCCGTGATGGAGCAGGGACATCTCTGAAGGTGGTGTGGCTCACGGAGAAGAACACGAACCCCACCAGACAGGAGGCTGGGGATGCAGGAGGGTTTGGGAGGAACAGCTGACCCCAACTGACCCAGGGATATTGCAGACCGTGTGGCATCATGCTCAGCATGTAAAGCTTTGGAAGGAGGAAGGGGGACATTTGGAATGATGGTGTTTGAGGGGGACATTTGGAATGATGGAATTTGCCTTCCCAAGTCACCATGACGTGTATTGGAGCCCTGCTGTGCTGGGGGTGGCTGAACAGCCGCCTGCAATGGGAAGTGTGGAATGAATTCCATGTTTTGCTTTGCCTGTGCACACAGCTTGTGCTTTACCTGCTCCTTTAGCTCAGCCCATGAGTTTTCTCAGTTTTACTCTCCTGAGTCTCTCCTCATCCCCCTGGGAGGAAGGGAGTGAGTGGCTGTGTGGGGCTGAGCTGCTGGCTGGGGTTAAACCACAACATTTTCCCACCACCACCATCCCCAGAGCTGCTGTGCAGTCAGACTCTTTGGCATCACCAGCCCTGTGGTCACACACAGAATTGGTTTTGCCCCAGTGGGTGTAGACAGCTGGCTGTCTCTGGCATCCTCTGTCTGAAGAGCTGCCTTGCAGCTCTTAACCTGCAGGATCCCACTAGCTGAACATCAGCATCTCAAGGCTGGGAAGCAACAACTGGAGAGAAAATCAGGCAGCCAAAAATATGCAGGGAGGCAGCTGAGAGCACTGGGATGGCTCCGAGCTCACAAGAGAAGGTGTGACACGGAAGTTCATGCACAGGGAGAGAGAGGGACCCTACTTTTAAAACATCACCAAAAAGACTCTGCAGAAGTAGTTTTATAGTACGTCTCCTCTTTACTGTGAGGGTGGCGAGGCCCTGGCACACATTGCCCAGAAAAGCTGTGGATGTCCCATCCCTGGAACTGTCCAAGGCCAGGCTGGACAGGGCTCTGAGCAACCTGTGGAAGGTGTCCCTGCCCATGGCAGGGGATTGGAACAAAATTATCTTTAAAAATGATTCTGTGATCCGTGTGAGGATGCAACACTCAGGTTTTACTTCTGGGCATTTAGCGAGGAAAGATCTTCCATGCCCACAGTCACCCCCCAAGTGAATTTTTCTCCTAGAGAAGACAATCTGGTTTTAAAATGTTCCTGATTCTGCTGTACTAAGTGCTAAGAAATCCACGTTTTCCTTTCCCATGTAATTTAATAATCAAAATGGCTTTATCAAAGCAGTTGAAGCTCCACATCAGGGCTTGAGAAGATGTCAGGAGAAGGATTAGCAATGTTTTGGGGAGGCCTAGGAAATAATTCAGGGCAGAACAGGCTTTCCTTGGCTTATGTTTCTCGGCTTCTTGGCTTATTTTTGTCCATCAGAGAAAACCTATCTCGCTCTGAGGGCATGAGGTTAAAACTGCTACTGGTCAAGCTGAATTGGACTGTGAGTTGGAATACTGGTGATGGGTTTACTCACTATTTGAACAATGTGGGTAAACTGGGAAAAAAGGATGCTGCCACTTGCTGTTAAACATATTTATTACCTGTTCAACACACTTGGCATAGAAGTCTCACTGCAGTACAAAATGCTTCCAGCTGAAACATCACCATTACAGGGCCAGGGGGTGCCCACAGGCCCCTTGCCCTGTTTTTTGGGCACTCAACCCCAGCTGCTTACCACCGGAGGAGGCAGCAACCTCCCAAAGTCCGGGCTTCAGCAGGTATGAGAGAAGCTGAGGCATGTTTTTACCTCCTCAAAGAGCAGTGAAACCTGTAGCTTAAACAGGACTTGGCTTTTCCTCTAAATAGCGGTGGATTTTTCCATAAGACAGGGTGGCAGCAGGTGAGTTGGCTGCTCTCACTGCCCTCCACGAGTCGGGTCCTGTGGGCTCTCCCCTCACCCACCATCCTCCAGCACGTGGCAAAAGGTAGCAGCGCTTCCATCAGCAACACGAGTGCGGGTTGGTGGTTGTGCTTCTTTTTTTTTTCCCTTCCCCAAAGGGAATTTATTGCTTTCGTAAGGCAGCTCTCTGGACTGAAGTCCTCCCTTTATCTGCAGAGCCACTGGAGCTGATTGTACCCAGTAATTTTCCTGCTGGTGTCCCACGAGGAGGGGCAGCTCCTCAGCTGGGGACAGCTGTGTCCCAGGGGTGCCATTAGGCTGTGACTCAGCTGTCAGGAGGTCTTGCAAAAACGGGGTGTGGGCAGTGCCCTGCTCCCAGCTCCAGCCTGGGCTGCTGCTGGCATGGTGCTGAGGAGGCCCGGCCGCTTCTCTCCATGGCTGCCCTGGCTGCGGCCTGGTTTGGAACCCAGTGTGTGCCTCACGGTTTGGAACCCGGTGTACATCACAGTTTAGAAGCTGGTGTGCCTCACGGTTTGGAACCTTGTGTGCCTCACGGTTTGGAACGTGGTGTGCCTCACGGTTTGGAACGTGGTGTGCCTCACAGTTCAGAACTCGGTGTTCCTCACGGTTTAGAACCCGATGTGCCTCACGGTTTGGAACCTTGTGTGCCTCACGGTTTGGAACGCGGTGTGCCTCACGGTTTAGAACCCGGTGTACATCACAGTTTAGAAGCCGGTGTGCCTCACGGTTTGGAACTCGGTGTGCCTCGTGGTTTGGAACCTGCTGTGCCCTATGGTTTGAAACCCGGTGTGCCTCATGGTTCAGATCCCAGTGTGCCTCACGGTTTGGAACCCAATGTGCCTCATGGTTTAGAACCTGATGTGCTCATGGTTTAAAGCCCAGTGTGCCTCATAGTTTAGAACCCACTGTGCCTCACCAGGGCATTTCTGAACCTGTCCAGCTCCGTGTGGGGCCTGCTGGAAGGTGGAACTCGATTCCTCACGCTTCCTGCAGCTCTGTGTGCCTGAGCAGCCTTTGGCCTTTTGCTGAGATGGTCTCTCCATGCATGGACAGCACAGGAGCGATGTCAGCCTCCTGCCTCTGATCCTGACAGCAGGATCCCTTTTTGCCCCTCAGAGAGGGCTGCCAGCAGGAGAGGGAAGGCAGGGATCTGCTCCTGCTGCCAGCCATGACAGCATTTCAGGTATCACATGAGAAGGATGTGCAAGATGAAGTCAGCCCATGCTGCTGGAGCAGGAGTCAGAATATAAATCTCAGGACAGAGCACTCTGTGTGAGGGGAAATCCTGAACACCCAACATGAGAGCAAGAAGGCCATGCTGGCAGGCCTGGCCTCTCTCCGGAGACATGGAAACAACAGCAGAGGCTCACAGGTCACACACTGAGACCCAGGGCTCTTCTGCACATATTTCTTACAGTGTAACAAACTCATCAACTGGAACTGGTGTTAAAAACAAAAACAAACTGCCCAGAGCCATTCTGCAATCAAACAGCTTTTATCGAACTCTTCATATTGTACATTTGTGAACATCTGTGCAATAAATACAGCTCATAGTGTTGATTTTTCCCAGCTCCTTGAAGCATAAGGAGTCTTCCCTTTCCCTTAGCTGACATTCCACAGTGAGAAAAGCTGTTGGATGACAGGGGCAATGTCAGGAAGCTCCTGACAGTGAGCCTTGTGTGAGATTTGTAACAGCAAGCAGGAGTTTTCAGAAATGAGCTTGGTGGGCAGATGAGACTGGTCTGGCTGCTTAGAGGAACCTCTGCTAGCCAGAGTTCTGGAGTCAGCCACAGCTATTGCATGAAATGGGAGATAACATTGGACATGACAACAGGAAAATGATCCTTAAGTCATTGCCTAGTAACTGCTTGCAAAATATTGTACAGATTTTACTGAATAGTTGTCTCCAGGTGAGAAAATAAAAAGTATTTTTGCAGAGCCAACATTAGGACTGATATTCTCTTACACTGACAAACAAATGCAGCATAAATTGTTGATAAAAATGTCCATGTGCAAAATAGTTCCAGGTTTAGTCAATGCTTGCGTGAGCAGCACAGGTAAACAAAAGATGCAGGCACCCACTTCAGAAAAAAAAAAATATAGTTCTGTTCAGGCTCTGGCCTTCAGGTTAAAGACTGAACAAACTGTAGTGTCTTTCTTGGTCTTCAGAGCATTTGAAATAAAGATGAGCTCAGTTTCAATATAGCCCTACCATGACTAATGAGGACCAGGCCAGCAATGAGGTTCTCAGACATGCAAAAAAGCATCACAGTTACAAGCTTTTGCAGAGGAACTTCAGCCCTGCTGGATTCCCTCTCCCCTTCTCTTTGCTGCCTTCATCCCTCTTATGGAAAAGAGCTCTGGAAAGTTTTTCAGTCATGCAGCAACTCCATTTATTTACCCAATTCCTCTGGTCACACTAGGCTGCTGCTGTGAATAAAAGGGGCTGGTGGCTGCCTTTTCCTCCCTGTGCCAGGTCAGAACAGGAGACAACCCTTGTTCTTAACAAACCCAGGGGAGCAGACGAATTTCTCTGGATCCTTTGGCTTACTTGGAATGCATTAGACTCCCATCCCTTCTTCCCTAGCATTTCTAACCAACCCCTATGTCTCAGTCTACAATACTGCCAGTTTTCATGGCATTACAGAGATTAATGTATGAACAGTGAACTAGAAAAACAGATTCAAATCTTTACACTTCTTTATAATCCATTAATTGGCTGCCCCACCTTTAATTCCTCTCTTGTGCTGTTCTGAAAAGCAGCTTTGGGAACCTCCTTCTACCATTTTCATATTTCTTGCTGAATTCAGTTAGGTCAGGACATGGAGCTTTTGCAGGGGAAAAGGACAAACCTCAGCTACTCCAGCACCTCCCTCCCCACTGCTGTCAGCAAAGGTCAGATAGAAAATGGAGAAAAAATAAAAATCAGATAAAAGCCAGAAAAGTAAACATTCAAAGGCCACAGTAATGCCAAAATCTAGCAGCAGTGACATCTACAATGGCAGCAAACACTTCAGGTCATAGCATCCAGTGAGGTACATGGGTTCTTCTACAAGTGTGGGGATCAAAGGACGTAGTAAAAATAAGTAAGAAAGACGTCTGTCTTCTCTGTAAATTAAGATGTGGAAACGTACCTGACAATAGCATTTCAAGTAATTGGAAAAGGAGTTTAGAAGCTTGGCTGAAATACTGTTGTCTCAAGGGGTACAACTGACCATTCACTGACTCCCAACACTAAGAAATATCAAGGATGTCAAAAGCACAAGGACCAAAGACCCTGCCCTTAGCTGTGGTTAAATTATTTATGACCCCTGGTGAAGTAGCTCAGAAATACAGCTTGAAAGACGAGTTATGAGGCTCTGCCAAGCAGCAACGGAGGTAGGACAGAGCTGTTCAGCCTAGAAAAGCTAATACAGATTTGAACAGGGGATTTTAACACACAGTTACACACACCTGGTACTCACACAGGTTCACCTTTCCACTACTCAGAGCAGCCAGCCTGGGGTTGCTTCTGCAGTGAGAGGCAACAGAGAGACAGAAATCACTGCACAGCATAAGGGGAAAAATGTTTTTAAAAAATCTATCACCCTTTAGAACCTTTCGATTACTATTGAAGTTGTACATTTTTACTTTATAGTCGTCTTTTTCCACAACCTTGGGAAAAGTTGTCTTAAATCTTAAAGAAGTGTATGAATTTAATGGCAAACCACAGTTTAAGGTAAGGATGGCTCACATCCCTTCAGCAATAGCCCCACTCTGAAGGGGTAGCCAATGCAGGGCTTTTCTCCTGGAATAAGGCACTGCAGTGCAGGAGTACCTGAACAAGATTTGGAAGAGTTTACAGCCCTCGACAGATTATCTTTGGCTCTTCTAAAACAGGCACAAAAAAAGGCACTCTAAGATAAGTAAGAGAGTGGGGAAGGAAGAGGAAAGTAATAGATGAAACAGCATGATTTTAAAAAACCTTCAGGCAAGGAGCTTGATCTCACCTTTTAAATCTTCCCACTTGTGTTCACTTATCAGGGCACCATTCGAAAAAAAATATAGGTCTGTCATGGCAGGGAAAGCTGTGCACTGTGTAAAACAGTGTCACTGGTTTATGTTTGTCACTTCACTGCCATGCCTCTCCTCAAACTAGCTTTTCCTAAGAACAGATGGTTGGAGCAAATCTCAGCTCCAGCCCTCAGGATTTTCTCTTGTTTTATAGTGATGCCACCGAAAGGAAAACCCTTCTTTCTTCTCCCCATGCCCTGGTCCTAATTTTGTCTCCACACAGGTAATACCTAACTTAACACCCTTGAATGGGGGGGAAAAAATCCAGAACTTTCCAGAGCTCTCTTGGGCCCCTGCTTCAGTAACTCTTTATTTCAGCACATTTTATGAATCTGAAACATTTTGGAAAGCTAGACTTTAGACATAACAAGTAAGGAACACACCAGTTAATTCAGGCAATATTTTTTACACATACATATATATATATAGGTAAAAAAATAAATTGTCTTGATAAGCAATATTGCTTAACCTGATTAAGAAACAAGTCCCAGAAGCTGTGCAAAACAGCAAGACACATTGGCTGTATAGCTGACACCAGGATAGATAACTGTTTATTTTCAGAATTAAAAAACAAAAATAAAACCAACCAAAAAAAACACCTTAAGACCATTCTACTGAAGACATAAACCTGATTTTTTGTTGGAGATTGCAAAATGTTGAAGAGGCTCCAGGTTGCTGCTTGGCTTTAGATGAATTTCCTCTCCCGCTCCCGTGCGGTCACAAAGTTTAGGAGGTCGATGGCTGTCACAATGCCAAACACCATCTGCCGCTTGCTGGAGGAGCCATCCGTGTGATCTGCACAGAAAAGAAGGGAATTCTGGCTTCAGGAGGCACAAACACAGCCCTTCTTTCTTGGTTTTAGTGGCACTGTTTGTAAAATCAGGGGCCAAGCCATCCCAGCTCCACCAGCCCGGAGCTGTTTTGACTCTGGTGACCCTGGCACACAGAGGGGAAACATGAAGGGCACCTTGGCCAAGAGTCACAGAGGAAGTGACAAAGATTTTCAGCTCAGAAAGGCTCCTCAGCAAAAGGGACACTGAAACATTATGGAAGGAAGGATAAGAGTCCACCAGATTTCTTTTTCTTGACAGGCCCTCTGTTATAAAGTGTATTTTCCTCAAACATGAATTACTTGAAACTGCTACAAGTGGCATTATCCCACTAGAACCAGGGGCCATTTGGATGGCCCAATGGAACCACATTTTGAGGAGGAAATGTGACACAACCATCTTCCTGCATGCCTGTCAAATACAGAATCAGTATAAAAACCACAACACAACATTTCCCCATTTATATCCAAAAAACTTACTAACCATTTAATCTTTGCTGCATTGAGAGCACAGGTTCAAGGGATTTTTTTCATTGTGAGCCTAAGCCTTTGACCTGGGAACCAAGTGGCCCTTTATCTATTGTCTAAATTCCTTGTTCCTAAAGTCTGACTGTACTGAGATGTTTAGTCTGCTTCTATACTCATTTTTTTCAGTCAGCTGAACAGTCCTGGGCTTTTTGTTTACTCAGTCTCGGTTCCACTGCAAGTTTCCAGTGAGATTCTAGGTTTATAAATAGTCAGCCCAGCCAAAAGCACATCCTTAAGGAGATTATCAGGAACTGCCCTAAATTTGATGACTCTTCTTCCAGTTATAATTGAGAAGCTGTCAGATAAATTCATCTGGCAAGTCTTAATATTGTTTTGGCTCTTGTTGCTCAGTGTTTGTCACTTTGCAAGTTGTCTACTCTAAGGAAGATGACACAGGACAAAATATTATTCACATATAAGAGTAAAATACCCCAGTTCTGAAGAGTTATTTGGTCTTACTAATCATGGAATGGTTTGACTTGGAAGGGACCTTAAAAAACGTCTTGTTCCACCCCAGCCATAGACACCTTCCACTATCCCAGGGTGCTCCAAGCCCCATCCAACCTGGCCTTGAACATTTCCAGGAATGGAAGTCACTGTTAGCAGCACACAGTTAGACACAGAAAGAGGATTTTTCTTCTTTGGAGCTCACTTTACACATTCACACTTGCACTTGCTTCTTGCTACCGCTCAAAGATTTGCTCTCACAGGGTGCAGTACTTTGTACTCACATTGAATTTGTTCATGAACCACCAGAGCAAAGTGGTCTATTTCCAGGATATGAGAGAGCTTCCCCAAGTTGTCTTTCAGGTTAATCTGAGGAGAGAGTTAAAAAACTTTATTAAAATGGTCCTTTCAATATTTAATGGTCAATAATCCCCATCTACTTCGTGCAGAACTAAAATCAATACATCAGAATTTGTGTGCTGCTCCCATCTGAAGTATAAGAAAACAACAAATCAAGGCCAGCTTAAAAGATCAGTTTTCTTTGTTTCTAATTTCCAAGAAAACAAAGTACTACATAAAGTTATTAGTTCTGATTCTGTAAACACAATGAATATAATGAAGATTTGAAAAATGCTAATAATCAAAGAAGGTCAAGTGTTCAATGTGTCTTAACAAAAGAAGTTACCATAAAACTCTTTATACTTGGTGATTTTATTCTAAAAGGACTATGAAAAAGTGAATGAATCAGGTTGCAAATCATTATGGAAGTGAATATGATCTACAAAGGCAGGAAAGCCCAAACAAGCCAAAAACGAAACCAAGGGTGAAAGATTACTCAGCCAACACTGTATTCAGGTGCAAATCAAGGAACTGAGAGGTAAGAACTCATTTTTTGTGAAGTTCAACTTTGCTAAGACTGAAAAAAAAGGACCCTGTGTTAATTCTGCAAAAATACAGATACTTCCAAAACACCTCAGCAATTGCCTGCTGCAATCATTTTAAAAAATCCCTAAAATTGTTCATACATGATTTAACACATGAGGCAGCAGCCACAGCTCCATTAACCAGGTGACCCTCCTCAGCACCCTCCATCTGACACACTCTTACCACTGAACTAACATCTGACTTCACAAGGATGGCTCTTCTCTCCACTAGCATTTGTTTGGACTGGCAAATTATCCTGTGACTGCTGATTCAAATCCCTGGAGCACAGTCATACCAGGGACTTTCCAAAAAGCTGTAACCATTCTGCTTCCATTCTAAGAGATTGCCACAAAATCATTGTGGTGATCCTATCAAAGCAGGGTGCTCATGGTACAGAATCACAGAATGGTTTGGGGTGGAAGGAAACCTTAAGGATCATCCAGTTCCAACCCCTGCCATGGGCAGGGACACCTTCCGCTAGACCAGGTTGTTCAGAGCCCCATCCAAGCTCGCCTTGAATATTTCCATGGATGGGAAATCCACAAGCTCTCTGAGCAACCTAAAAAAGCCAAAAGATCCATCTTTCCAAAATATACCCTTGCCCTGGTTTACAGGCTAAGCCTCTTATTTGATGCGTGCTGTGGTATCCCATGTAGGATATCAGAAGTCATTTTGGTGGCACAGATGATTCATCTTCCAAACTTCACTCAAGCCATATCGGCTTGACTAAAGTGGTAAGAAAAGCAAAATCCACAATACTTCTGAGGTTATGTGCATTCCACCATGTTTCTCCATCAACCCATCAATTCAAATGGAAAATAACAATTTTTAGTTAACATGCCAGCAGTACCACCGCTCATGTCACTCCCCTTCCAGCCTCCACCAAGAAAATATCAGAAATAAAGGGAAAAGAAATGGTTAAGCTCTTCTTTACTGAAGAAGACTCAGAAACTCCAAGCTGCCCATGGCAAAAGCCACAACCTCAGAAGTGCAGAGAATTGGCTGATGCAGCCAACACCAGTGAAGGCACAGAAACCATCACACACCACCAGCCCCAGAAACTCTCGAGGAGTCCAAGTGAAGGAGAACATGAACTAAGCAGTTGTGTTACGCACCACATTTCCCCATGATGCTGGATTATCTGTCTGGGGAGGAAAAAATAAATTTACATTTGTCCATAAACGACCAGCACCCCTGCTCAGCCTCAGGGTGGCTCACAGGTTGAACAGAAGCATTACACAAACATCCGGAATACAGCATTCAATCTACTTTGGGACTGAAACTTGAAGCCTGGTGAAAACTAAGTCAAGCATTCCATGTTCTTAAAAGAAAATTCTGTGCTCAATAACAGCTGCTGGTTCCAGGCAAACCTTCCCCAGCCTGTATAGTGTTAGCACACCTACTCTAATGCTTGCAACTAGAGAACCAGGAGCTGCAGAATATACCTGCCTACCTGTTGAAATTGCTTGTAGATTACTTTTCTGACTTCATCAGAAGGCTTAACTTTTCCAACAAGCAGTGAGGAAAGCATGTTACCCAGGGTAACCATGCCCAGAATCACCCTGGGGAAGGAGAGAGAAGATAGGGATAAACAACACAAAAGCCTCAGATGCTCCTGTAGAAAAAAGCATCCTCTCTCAGCCAGCCTGGAGGAGTCAGTTCAGCTACTTCAAGGTAATAATGCAGCATTATTGATGGGATATGTGGATTCTGTGTGTCTGCAGGAGATAGAGAACAGTTCTCAGAGGTTCTGGAGACTCACACACAAATCAGCAGGTGCTGTGGGTCCTTCTGGGCATCAGGACCTTTGTATCTCTGCTCCTCGCGACTGGAGAGTTACCTGCAATCTCAGAGAGCTTTTGGAAAGCACAAACTACTTCCTTTTTTAAAAATCTCATCTGTCCTTTTAAAAGGTGTGACAGCCAGAGACACGCTCACCCCAGTTTGGCTCATTCCCCTTCTCCCTACAAGGATCTACAACAATTCATCCCTCAGCTCAGCACTACTGAGCAACTCTTCAATACTCAGCCTATCTGCAAGAGACCTGCAGGGTAAGAAGGCACATTCCAGCTTGCTGAGGCACCCTGGTTTATAGGGGTCACTGCAGCACTGCACTGTAACACAATGTGCTTGAAGAAACTCTGTGAAAGCTCTGATGGAGGTGGGCACATTTGGGGTTGGTTGTTTTAAACAGGAATTTTTGCTTTGTTAAGTTGAACAGGTATGAGTTAAAAAAACAAAAAAAAAAATTATCCTGCAGAGACACACTGAATAATTATATCATAATAATCATCAGAATCATGCAAAGGGCAGGACAGTCTTGGCATGGAAACACAAAGTCCAGCACTGGTGTGTTCAAGGCAAGATTTCTGAATTGTGTTACTATAAACAAAAAAGGATGAGTGAGGAGGCATTACACTTCCAGTAAGCATTTAAAAGACATCCCTGAGGACCTGGAAGGGAAGTGATACAGATGGATGAAGAGTGATATATGTGGACATACCCAGATTCATCAACAACTGGTACCTGGTCGAATCCCTTCTCCCGGAGAATTTCCACGGTCTTGGCACAGGTAACAGTTGGCAGCACAGTCAGGGGAGCAGAAAGGCTCAGCTCCTGAACACTGATGTTCCACCACCTGAGGATGGAATAAAAAACAAACTCATGCAAGCTTTATGGAGAGAACAGAACCAGTTCCTCATGCACAGTGGCCTCTAGCACTATAGGAATGAAAAGAAGGAAAAGTCAGGATTCAGCCAGAGCCAATAAAGCTTCAGGGCTCTCAAGTTTTATCCCCCATATCAGAAAGTCACTGAAGTGTGAGAAGGTTTGATGACTGAAACCCTTTTCCTTGTTTCATCTGCTTTCTGTCATTACAGATAGTTAGTGGAGAGCACTAATGTCCCCAAATTCATTATTTGTATCTTAGATGGAAAGTGTAGCACTCCTACTCAAAGACCTATCTGTATTTACCATCATTATAGGCAAAAATTTAGGGAAGGCTCCCTTCCACCTATGTAGACTTGCAGTGCTTTGCGCTCAAGAACTCTGGTTTTGGAAGGATTTTTTGCATACTTCCTTTTATTTTAAATTCCAGATATAATGCTTTTCATTTTAAAAAAACAACCGTTAAGTACCAAATTTTCTTCTGCTGCCATACAACTCAAGGAAGGATGTCAACTAATTAAAGCAGATTTGATTAATAGCTGCAATTATACATCAAGACAATAACATGGAAGATCAACTAAATCAAAGAAGAAGTGTAAATTGAAATGAGCTTTAAATTAGCAACTGCCATAAACTCGATTGAGTAGACTCATGAAAATCCAAATGGATCTGACAGGCTTACCAAGGTTTGTTGCCAAGGTCTTCTTCTTTCATGAACCCTTTCTGAATCATCCATTTGTCACTCAAGAACTTGGACCTGCAGAGCACCAGGAAGCAAAAAGCTCATTAGCAGGGGTTGAACATCTGACAGCAAACAGAGGCAACTGTTCACAGCTCACTGTCACCTACAGCTAAAGTGTAATTGGAAATGGACCATCATTTGCCATCCAAGCTCACCAGCCAGGGACATGGAGAAGAAATACCCATGAGAAGAAAAGAATTCCCATAGGAAACAAAACTCGAGCTGCATCAATCCCTTGGAATACAACGGAGACACAGCCTGGACTGGAGATGTGTCTGTCTACAGCTTCTATTTGTCCAATATTGAGCTGGATGCAACAGCAGTCAGGAAACACAGGTAAAAATACCATGTTTTGAGATATGTTTCAATGTGGCTGGAGAAAAAATTCTCAGCACAGCTCAAAGCCCTGGCACTTCCACCTTTAAACACACCCTGAGTGTGGCTGCTGCCGCAGGAGTGCTGGGTCCTGCTGTGGGCAGAAGGACCCTTCCAGGAATGGGATAATACCAGTGATCCCACATAAATAACACAAGGAAAGCATTTCCATGCTAACAACTGATGATTAGCTACTGAAATCAGCTCAGCTTTAAAAGGGAAAAGATCCTCCCCTGCTCCATTATTTTGGACACCTCAGAACTTGTGCCCCAAAGACATTCCTTGCTGGTCTAACTGAGTGTTATAAGGAGGTCTGAGGGACTGCCTCACCCCTTTCCCAGAGAGAAACCCAGCAGGTCCTTACATGTAGTTCCTGATGGAGTCAGGGCAGATGACAACACAGCGTTGACCCTCCTTCAGCTCCTTGGCTGCCTTCACAGCTACCGACATGGCACTGCCTGAGCTGCCACCTGCCACAACACACAGCAGGGGTAAAACTGTCAAATTCTAAGTGAAATGACAATCATCAAAGAAGAGGAGGGAAAGAAGAGACGATCCCAGAGTGAGGAAGACAAGTTCTGAAGTGGAAGGAGGTCTCTGATCTGCACAAGGCTTCAGCCTTCCATGTACTACTCAGAGAAAAGCAAAGGATTCCCATCTGCTCTTACCACACAGCAGTCCCTCCTCTCGGATCAACATCCGTGCTAAAGCAAACGACTCCTCATCATTGCTCTTGTACCACTGGTCCACTGTCTGGGGAGGGGCAGGAGACAGAAACAAGGGTCTGTTTAAATGAGGAGGGAGAGGGGAACTGCACAACCAATGTGAATTCAGCACAGGCTCTTTGAGGGAACAGCTGCCCTACTGAGCCTGGGTTTCCTTCCTCCCCCAAATGCCAGGTGGGGTTTTTTGCCAAGGTGGGACAATCACATCAGCACAACAGGCTCCTTATTGGAACCCTGCAGTGAGAGCAGGCTGCTGAGACTCAGCCTCAGACAGCATCAGCTTCCTCCCCTCTTGGAGGGCTTCCCAGGGACACAGGCTCTGCTCAGGATGCCATCATACCACTGCATCCAGGAGGGGCTGGGATGCTTCATTGGAGGGGATTTCTTTATTGCTCAGTTGTTGGGTTTCTCATTTGTATGTTTTTACTGTGTGTGTTTTGTGGTTGGTTTTTCAGGTGTGTTTTGGGTTTTGGGTTTCAGGTGTGTTTTGGGGTTTTTTTAAGCATAAAAATAAGCGTGTGTTCTAGGAAAATGTTATCTCCTCACAGCGTTTTGAAAAATGAAGGTGGCCAGTACAGAAGCATTTCAAGGGCTGTTTATGCTGATGGAAGAACAGGAATAGCTCCTGTTCTTACATCAGCTCTCCCATTTCTGTTCAAAGAAATACTTCCCCAAGTTTTTCCTCTGCCTTTAACCCCATTCCTGCATCCCAGCAGAAGGCAAAGGGCAGAAAACCAAGCTTCACTTACAGATCTATCCAACACCGTGGGGACAAAATCATATCCAATTCCTTCCACTTCATACATTGTCTTGTCGGTCTTGTTCAGCTCTTCTGGTTCAGCAAGGATGGAGCCTTCAGGATCCACACCTATAATCTGGAGAAGCAGTTTTCACTCAGGCCACCAAGACACACAGCTTTGGAGAGCACAGCCCCTGTGAGCACTGGCCTTATCACAGCTGCAGGTGTCACACAGCCAACCTGTTCATCTCCTCCTGGCAGCATTCACCTTGCCTGAGAGCAAAATGCTCTGCTGCTTCTGACCCCTTGCAAACCCATCCCATCTCCTCAGGCTGTGCACACTGAGGGGCACCACTTGTTCTAACATGGGTTTTGCTTGGTTCAAACAGGAAACAAGGTTTCCCTGGGACAAGATTGCCCTCAGTCACATGTCAGGCATCATTACAGACAACTCATTTTGCGTCAAGTGCAAGCAAATCAGTTTTAGTTTCTTCACCACTCCCTGCCTGTGTAGGAAAATATTCATGATTGAAGCAGGATACCAAATTCTGTGAGGAAATCTAACACAGTACAAGGGTAAACACACAAGTTGTTGTTGTGTGCAGAGACAATTCCACTGGGGACAAGCTCAGCAGCTCCAGAGCAGTTGGGGAAGGCACGGCCAGGGAGGAAACTCAAGGCTGCAGAGCACAGACCAGAGAAAGAAGTTTCCCAGACACCCCATGGAGGGATCTGAGGGTCAGTGTTCATCTGCTGAGCCAAACCTGAACTCTGGTCACCAGTGAGCCTAGAGCATGATGATTTCAGACATTCTGAACTACCTTCTAACTGAGAACACCTGAGAGCTTCCCAGAGAGACCCAGGGCAGGCTTACAAGGAATGGGATGTGGCAAATGGGGAGGTTTGAGGAAACCCTGAAAAGTATTGGGTTTGTCACTTACTTTGCAACCTGGACACTTCTCCTTCAGCTTCCTGGAGATGCCAGTGATGGTACCTCCTGTGCCAGCGGTGGCCACCACCATGTCCACCTTTCCTGTTTAAGGAAGAGAAAGCAGTTGTGAAATCTCCAACAGAATGATGGGTTGGAAGCTCACACCTAACTATGGACTTTCTTCAACAAAAATGCAGAAAGTGGCTGAAAAGGGCAAGATAGGGCTCTTTGCTTCCCAGGAGCTGTTATGAGACCTACATTGCTCAATCATCATTTTCTCCAACAAGGGTTTTGAAATGTCCACCCAGAGGTCTGGCAAGGCACCAGTCTGTGGCACTTTGGACACAGCCAGAGGTGGCCCCCACAGCTGACAGCTGCAGCCTTCCTGTTACTGCATTTGCTGATTTAGATGATTCATTCTCTAAGTTAAACTGAGCAGCCCATTATGTTTGTTAATTAACTGAATAAGTGCCAAAAACATGGGATAGGCATCCCCGGAGAGAACTTTAGCACAACTACTCCCTCCTTTTCACATGAAAAAAGACTGTTTTGGTCACTAGCACTCAGAGTGAGTGTGGATATGATAGTTCATCCCTCTGTCACCACCTACAGCTTCTCTCGTGCATCTACATGACAGCTTTGTTAATTAAAAAAAAAAAAAATTAAAAGGTCACCAATTCACACACAAAATCAATTGCTTACCAGCCAAAAGAATAACACCCCACCAAGCAGGGGTAACTGGACAGTGCCTGGCCTGTCAGGAAAAGCAGATGCAAAGAAGCCTAAAGCTGGAACTCATCTGGACTCTCAGTTTGTGGGATGGCAGCTTGTAAAAGTGTACTCACTTGAACCCAAAGTTTGTCACAGAAAGAAAAGCCAGCCTCCAAACAGCTAGAATTTTAGGAGGGAGGAGAACCTTTCACATGTTCTTCATCTTAACGAGAATGAATTTAATAGCTGATTTTCTTATCAGAGGGTCCCATCAGAAACTGTTTAATAAGGCAGGACTGGAGCTTTCTGTATGACTCCCTCCTCTCCCCTACAGAAATGCCCACATGGCTGCAGCATCCCATGGAATGTCTCCATCAGCTCTCAAACCAACCCCTGAGCTGAGGAATGGGCCCAGCTGAAGCTCTGCTGCCATAGCTCAGCCCCTTCAGGTGCTCAGCTGCCCAGAGCCAACACTGAAGAGATCCCTGCAGAGCCAGGGGGTTCTGCTGGTGACAGCTGTGACACCGAGCAGTTTGTGCTCCTGATGACTCCTCAGTGAAGATGCTTCCAGACTATTGGAGTATTTGGCCTGGGAATGTTAAAATACCTATTTCTGTATTTGTGATCAAAGAATGATCCTGTTTCATACCAGTCTATCTATGGTGCTTTTTTCTGAAGTAACTTAAGCATCACTGCTTTCCCCACCTGCTCACAAGCAGAGGAATCTAAAACCCAAAGAATTCTTCTTCAATGGAAAAAAAATCATTACTATGGCTACTGAAATGAGGTAAGTCTATAATGACACACAGCACATATATGGGGGGTTTGCTTTATCAAAATCCATGCATTTCTCATCCAGCTCAGGGCTCGTTCTCCAAACCAGAGGGCACCACCAGGAGCTTGTTGAAGGGGTCTAGCAGCAGAGCAGGCTTACCATCACACTGCTGCAGGATCTCCTCAGCTGTGGTGTCATAGTGTGTCAGGGGGTTGCTGGCATTGCGGTACTAAATTGAAAGACAAGAACAGCCATGAGGTAAACCAGAAACACAAAAATCACATTTTGAGCCAGTTCAAAAACACTTCAAACAAACCCCAAGCCCCACAACATCTACACATACTCTCTGCAGAGTGCTTCATTGTGTCTTATCTGGACCTAGGCCTGAGGGGAGATAAAACCCTCCTAAGTGACCTAATTTAAGCACAGTGTAAGGTGCCAGCGCCCTCCCATGCCCAAATCAATCCTGTCTGTGGGACAGCTACTCTTAGCAACATGACCCCTGTGTGTCCATTCTTCCTCACAGGATTGCCAATTCAGTGGAAATAGACACGGTAAGTGTTGTAGCTCTGGCAATCACCAGCTCATTGCTGCTCTCTAGTGACTGTAAAAACCTCCTTTCCTACAGCGTGGTGACTGCTGAGCTCCAGCTCCAGACTTGGGGCATCTTCTCCTCCAGAGACACATGGAGAGTGTTGAAAAGACAACCCAGCGCACCCTCCATGCTATACCTGCACCTCTGACACCTTGGCTCTCACCTGGTCTAGGATGTGTGCGTTGGGAATTTCATTCTTCAGTCTCCAGGCCACTCCCACGTGAGACTCAGGAGAATCAAATCTGGCAGTCGTTGGGGTCCTCACAATCTCAGCACCCAGAGCTCTCAGGACATCCACCTGCAGCAAATAAAGGTGATCACAAAACCCCAAAATACCCTCACCAGGCTCCTTCACACTCAGCCCCAAGCCCAGAATATTCACAGAATATTCAAATCTTCAGCACTGCCCTCCTTCACCCTCTGCTCAGCGAGGGACAGCTAACCCAGGGCACCGGTAACCCCTTCAATGTGCCAGGCAAAGCTCAGGTTGTCTTGCCATCTGTGTGTAAAACAGTTATGGGAGTTTTCAAAGTGGCAGAGCTGTGGGGATGGGTCTTAAAGACATTTTCTATCCACGGTTAGCCCGCCTGGATTTCTCTGGGCCCTGGCAGCAGCCCCTCAGCAGATTTTGCCTGGCCAAGAGTCCAACCTTTGTTTTGCTGAAGCCCCAGCACTCATGTGCACCAGGACCTCTGCGAGTGCAAACACGTTTACTTTCAAATCCTAGCAAACAGCAGCAGCTCTGACCTTCTCCATGCTCATTTTCTCCGGCATGACGATGATGCAGCGGTAACCCTTCACTGCCGCAGCCAAGGCCAGCCCGATCCCTGCGAGCAAGCAAAGGCACGCAGAGCACTCGGTGAGCAGCAGCAAAGCACAAAACCCACAGTGTCAGCTTTGGCATGCCCTGCCTTCCATCAGATCTTCACCAGAGGCTTGACTACAGTGTCTCTAGAGGGCTGGCAAAGGGAAAGTTTCTGCCTGTTGTGGTTTATAGATGCTGATACTTGTTTGAGGTTCAGGGCCAAGAGAAAGTTTAGCCAAGGGTGGGGAAACTTGACATGTGCAGACTGCTAGCCTTACCACATACACATCACCTTCCTCCTGTCTCACCCACTTCATTTTTCCAGAAGTAATTTGGGACAGGAATGTGCTTTAAGCTGGAGGAGACCAGAGGAATCACTCTGATTCTGCCAAAAGACCCGTAGAGCCTCTATTGACTCCCTTCTGCATAAATCCCTATTTGCAATGTGCTGAAACCAAATCCTTTCTAAAAAGAAATTATTTAGATGCTGTTTGTGCCTGAGGTTCTCATGCACTATATCAGTTTGCTATCACAGTGAAGTACCCCTGAGAAATCTCATTTCTTCTCTAAAAGTCTGTACCTCCAGCCCAATTCTTGCCTTCCAGCTGGTCACTGTCTGTCCCTGAACAGCTGAGCTCAGAAACACTTTCCCTGTGGAAGAGAAGCTCACACTGCTACCAGAGCACCTCTCTGCTGGACAAGCTGAGCTGATCAGGTTGGCTGAGAGGTGTGTGAGGTCAGGCTGCAGCTCCCCTGCTCTTCTGGGCACCAGCACATGCAGTTCACCCTACAGAGAGACTTGCTTGTTCAAAGCTCTGGTTCTCTGTGTTGCTGATTGCATATGGGAGAAAAATAAACCCCTAATAATTCCTAACTGTTCTTGTAAGAGGAGCATAACTCACACCTCAAGTAATTCAAGTAGTGTTTCATATACTGGAAGGGAAACTATTTTTCTCAGTATATTATACATAAATATGGATGCCCAAATGCAAAATAAATAAGACAGCAAAGGCTTCATTAAAGCCAACGAAGAGAAGCCATCCAGCTCTTCCTTATTGTCTGTGGTGAAGAAAAGATTTTGAGACCTGAACTCTTAATACTTTGTACTTTCTGCTGCTGACCTGGAAATGCAGCAAACATCAAAACAGGACTTTGGCTGAGGGAGAAGTGTGTTGAAGAGAGGATAAAAATATAACACATTACAGTAGCTCTGAGCAGTAGAGAGCAAAAGCCAATTCTCTCAGGTTACTGTGTGCCCCGGCCTTTGCTCTTAAATGACAAAAAAAAACAGCTTTCTGAAGTTATTGTCCTGTATCTCCTTCAGTTCTGTCATTTTGGATTCTGTGGAAAGGACAATCATTTATCAGGAACTGATCCAGAGAGAGGGATGTCATGGTATGACCTTGGGTACTGGAGGAATGCAACACACGTGGATATTTTCTGCTGCACGCCATGGTTCAGGCAGGAGGCACCGCCACAGTCACAAAGGCTGCAGCTGCCCTGAACACCCCCAGAGTCCCCTGGTTCCCCCCAGAGCAGCTGCCGAGCAAACAGCAACACATGGGACTTGCCAGCTTTCTGCTGCAGGCTGGTCACAGTCAGCTCCTCACCCCAGGGCCTCCAGGAACAATGGACAAAATAAAGATCTGCCTGGTCTGTGTCTATCAGAAAGCAACAGCAGCTGGAAGCCCAGGGAGGAGCTCAGGAACAGGACCAGACACCTCTCCAGAACACCTCAGGCAGGAGGGCAGCTTGGAGCTCACCTCAGGAGCCTCCTCAGAGGAGGCAGTATATTTTATATTTAACTCTTTCTATTTAACCATGTCCTATATTTTATATTTGACTCAAGGGGAACATTCCAGACGTGTTTGACTCCCCACCAGCACAGCAGCTTAACGCAACTACAGCAGCTTTGACACAGGAGCCCAGAGCTGACTCCAGGCTGCTCAGATCATCAGAAGCTCTGCCCTGGCCCCTGACTTAAGGGGACTGCTCCTTCCTCCAGCCTTCCAAGGAGGAAATATGGGCCCAAATGGAATCTGTTGACAACCCAGGTGTGCAAGAGCTCTGTCACAGTGCAGTGGGGACGTAGCTCATCTCCCATCTCAACTGCACCAGTGTGGGAAGGGCTGCTCCTCAAACCAGGCCCACCTCACCTCACAGAGGGACCACGGGACATCCCAAACAGAAAAAAGGGGAAGATCCACATTCACACCAGTCTTTTGGGTGCTGTTTTCCCCAATAATTTCAGACTTGAATTCCTAAAGACTCTGATGAGTCTGGCCTAGCATATCTTGTCTTTTAAAGCAAAGTAGCTCTGCAATTTAGCAGAACTCCTCCCCAGCTGCTCTGGTCAGCACAGGACACTGCAGAATTGTTCCTTGTGTGAGATGGAAGAGGCACTGCTCCCTGCATCACACAGGCAGGAAGAGATCCCCTTTCTTCCTTGCACAGGCTCCAATCTCAACCCTGCCTTTTGCAGGAAAACCACCACAGCATTGCCCCCACGCTTTCCTCAGCCTCTCCAACCCCACCTGTGTTTCCAGAGGTTGGCTCGATGATGGTGTCCCCAGGCTTGAGGATCCCAGCCTTCTCCGCATCCTCCACCATCCTGAGGCTGATGCGATCCTTCACGCTGCCCCCAGCGTTGAAGTACTCGCACTTGGCCACTGCAAACATAAAACCAGCAAGGTTGGAAGGGACTTCAAAGCTCCTCCAGCTCCACCCCACTTCCCTGGGCACCTTCCACCAGACCAGGTTGCTCTGAGCCCCATCCAGCCTGGCCTTGAAACCTTGTCTTGCCCCTTCCCTGCTAAGTTCTCCAGCCAAAAAGCTCCTGATCAAACTGGGAGTTTCTCCCCTTGCTCAGGCTGCATTTTCACTCCAGTACTCCCAGCATTAATCCCTTTAGTGGTGCTGAACAACACCTTCCAGGACTCTGATCAGAGCCTCCTGATATCTCCAGAATGGCTGGGTTTAAAACCCAAATCAAACAAAAAAAAAATATATTCACTGATAGTTTCACCCCTTTAATCATTTTCAGTGATCTTTAGTGATAACTGCAGAGCTGCATTTTGCACACATTGATGAATACTCTGAATAGGAGAAGCAGTCCAAAACTTCACACAACTTTAAATTTAAAAAATTATTTTCTATGAAAATCGTTTTGCTTTTTCTACAAAAATTGAAAAGCTGCAGGAAATGTTCTCATGAAGTACAAGCTGAAAGATGTTTTAGATGACCAAATCCTAAACCCCAAAAACAACCAAAGCAACAAAAAACAGCATTTTTTTCTTCACCATTTCCTGCCAGTTACCCGCACTCCTGTGCCTGGGTTATTTGACAGTACTAACCAGAACGACCCACATTTCTGAAACAGTGTTTGTTAGTTTGTTCTCTGCCTGCAGCAACACTCACAGAGTTCACACTTGAGCCCAAAGTGCTTCCCAATCTTGTTGATCCGCACCAAAGGGGTGTTGCCAACTTTATTCAGGATGTTTGGCAGGATCTTCGGAGTCTCTGGCCTGGTACAAACACAAACAAAGTCAGTGCATTCACAGAAGGGCCACACAACAACCACACAGCATTTCTGGTGCTTTTTATTCCAACCAGCTTTCTCCCTCTCGTTTATCAGGAGTTATTCTGGGTATTTTACTTTAAAATACCCACTGGATACAAACTCACAACATCAGGTCCTTGATCCAAAACAAGGGTTAATCAGACCGAGGAAACCTTGATTTGTGCTGAAAAACAGCACATAAAATAACACTTACAGGGTGGCATGATGATGGGGGGAGGCAGAGAGGGGCTTCCCAAGCTTCCAGGTGCATTTGCTGGGTGTATCAGGGCGGATCCACTGCCTTTCCTTCTCATTAGCCTTGCAATTCTCATTGTCCACCCCACCAGAGGTAAAATATTTGGCAGGTGCATGAGGGCATGAGTTTGTCTCTGGCTTCTTCTGGGAAGGAAGGGTAGGGACTCCATTCTTGTGGGAGGGAGAAGGAAGAGAAAAGAAAAAAGAAAAAAAAAGGAGTTGATGTTTCCATAGTACCGTGAGGATGGGAAAGTGTTTCAGCATCATCTTGATTTGCCAAATCCGTATCACCAACACAAGAATCTTGCACTGCAAGTTTGGGAGCAAAAGTTCACCACAGTGCCCTACACAAAGATAATTTTTAAACACACATGTGCTCACTGTAACAAGCCTCCACAGATACAAAAAAAAAACCCCAGGACTATTGTCATGGGAGATATCCCTCCCTCAGCAAAAGCTCTGTGAAATAAAAGCTCCCCATTCCAAGCAGACTGGAACGCAGTAAGATTGCTTGGTGACTGTCGTGGGTTTGACCCTGGCTAAATGCCAGGCACCTACGACGTTTGCTTTCTATGCTCTCTCCTGCTGCAGCTATGCAGAGGAGAGGAAAAACTAACACAAAACACTGGATTTATGAGTTGAGATAAGATCACTGATAAGGGCCGCACGAGATTCAGGGCAAAAGCAGGTGGGAGACTTAAAGTTGCAAAGAAAAGTGATTTATTAATCTAACAGAGTCAGAGGATAAATTGGAGATAAAAATAAGCTCTTAAGACACCATTTCTTCACTCACCCCTCTTTTCCCTCTTAAGGCACCGCTCCTCAGCTCACCCCCTCCCTCCTTTCTAACTAACTAACAACTCCCAGGCAGGGGCAGGGTGTGGGGTTTTTCTCTTAGGTCAGTCCATCGCAATTCTTCTACTGCAGACACTGTTTCTCTAGTTGCCCTCTCTCTCTATTCAACCAACAGATCTGGGCTAGGGCAAGGCATGTGGCTTTTCTTAATCAATCAATCCAAGGCCACAATTCTTCTGCTCCAAACACTGTTTCTCTACGCACCCCTCTCCCTATTAAGACCATTTCTCAGCTCACCCCCTCCCTCCTTCCTTCTAACCAACAGCTCCGGGGTGGGGGCAGGGTGTGGGGGTTTCCTTTGGTCAGGGTCAGTCCATCAGGGGGAAGAATCCTCTACTTAGCCATGGGGGTCCCTCCCACGAGAGACAGTCCTGTGCGAACTTCTTTGGCGTGGGTCCAATCTCACGAGCAGCCCCGCCCGATTGCTGCTGTCCGAGATTCTCTCCAGGCTGCAGAATTGCAAGCCGAGGCCAGGCTGGTTCCATCCCGGGAGCAAGGCCTTTCTCTCTCTTGCAAGGCCTTTGCAACTCTCAGTCTCTGGGACTCCCACTGGATCACAGCTTCCTGCAGGCATCATCTGCTCCGCTGGTGTGGGCACCTCCCCACAGGCTCTGGGGGTTGCTCTGCATCCCCTGGACTCCATGGGCTGCAGGGGGACCACCTGCTCCCCCCATGGTCTTCACCACGGCTGGCAGAGGGTTTTCAGCTCCGGCGCCTAGAGCACTTCCTCCCCCACTTTCTCCACTGACCTTGCTGCCTCCATGTTGTTCTCCCTCACCTATTTTTACCTCCTCCTCCTCCTCCTTCTCTGGCTAAAAAGAAGTGCGTGCTCACATTGTTTTGATTTCTTCTTAAATATGTTTTCACAGAGGCGTAACTAACATCTCTAATTGGCCCAGCTTTGGCCAGCAGCATGTCCATCATTTTCAGAGCCATCAGAGACTGGCTCTGCTGGACATGGTGGAAAATTTCCAGAATCTTTACTCAGGACATGCAGGAGCCATCTTTGTACCCCACCCTGTTCACTGGCAAAAACTGGGCCAGGCAAAACTACCACAGTGACTGATTAGAAAACTGTGCCAAAAGACTCTGCACTGCTACCGATGGTCATGGAGAACTAGTCCAGAAAGGTTTCAACAGCACCTTCCTCCACAGCAGCTCAGAGCCCCATCCAGCCTGGCCCTGAAACCTGATCTTGCCCTTCCCTGATAAGTTCTCCAGCCAAAGAACTTCTGATCAAACTGGAAGTTTCTCCCCGTGTTCAGCCTTCACTGTACACTTCACAGCCTACACTTTCACTTCAGCATTCCCAGCATTAATCCCTTCGGTTTATTTGATTTGATTTTCATTTATTATTCCCTTCCCGCCCCAGAATTTCAGCAAAACAACCTAGAAATCTTCCTGGAAACAGACAGGACTCTCCCAAATCCTGGTGATGGAAAGATGGGCCGACAGTATTCACCAAAGACCTGTGAGTACCTTAGACACAGGAACAGGCCTTTCTGATACAATCTTCTCCATGGTTTTTGGTGGAGGTGATGGCACAGGAGACCAGACTTTCTTCAGGAGAATGAGTACTCTGGCTCACGAGACTGGAATCCTTTTCAAAGCTGCAGATCATGCAAGTTAGAACAACAAAAAAAAACCTGTCAGGAAATAATGTCTCACAGGCCCAAAACCACACACATCTTTTTCAAAAGGATAAAAAAAGAAGCTGCAAAACAAAGTGAAGACGACTTATATAAACAGGATTAAAAATAAATCATGCAGCAGAGGTATTGTGCAAGATTGATGGAGGGTGGCTGACCCTGTCCTTCCAGCATTATTTAATCTTCCCTCTGCCCTCTCCTCCACACTCAGAGCCAGGAAAGCAAGCACAAAACATCTTTTATCGGACTGTCTGCAACTCCAGAAGCTTGAAAGCCACAAAAGTAATAGGAAATACTTAATAGGAATATTACAGGCTATACGGTTCTAGAGACACAAAGGGTGAAAGGGCTTCATGGTGCCATCCCCCAAAGACACAACTTTGTTAAAGGCTTTCCCCAGGAACATTTGCAGAGGCCTCTCTACCCTTGAGGAGAGCAGAATCTCACAAGCTCCTACCCAAATGAATTACTGTTGCATGCACAGCCACGGTGATGCTGGCTATAACACACAGAGCAAACACTTAGTGCTTCTAGCAGCTTTTTGCTCCAGAAATTAGTAAATACAAAATGGAAGCAGTAAGCTCATTTCTCCTACCAGCTGTTCAGAGAGCCTGGCTGCTTCCTTTCCATTAAAGACAAAAATCTGGCTGAAGTCTTGGAAAGCATGAGGGCTCTCTTTTCCTAATATTTGTTTTTCTCAGCACTGTTTTGCAGCAGGGTTCAGCTCCTCCCATTACTGAATTGTGCTGGAAAGGATCCCTGGCCTCGTCCTCCTTCTTGACAGATGCACAGAAAACACATACTTAGATCTCATAGAACTGATGGTCTGGTGAGAAAACTGGAAAAAAATGTGAATCACAGCATGAGTGACCTTTAGTATTTGATCCTCCAAGTTAACAGGGGCCACTAACCACTGCTGCCTCGTGTACAGCAATTCCCTTCCTGCATGCTGATTGGAAGAAAATGCCTAAAGCATTTAAACTGCTCTCCTTTGGGAAAAAAACCTCTGAAAGGATAAACTTTGCAGACTAAGACTTGAAATAATTTTCCTTCAAGATACAAAGATTTCCATGCCACCAAAATGACACAATTCTATTTAACCAGGTTAGTACATGCTCAAGAGCCAAGATGGACTATCACCTGTCATAGACTATTGACCAGGATTAAACTGAGAGATACCAGCATAAAAAAATCAAAGATCCTATGAATACACAAAATCTAACACCAACCAGCCACTGCTAGCAGAAATCAGTTTGTTTCCAGTTCCAGAATGAAACCCAGCCCTCGTTTCTCTTTCTAGGTTCACAGTTCAGAGTATCAGTGGGGTTTTTTAGTAAAGGAAAAATACTGGGGGAGTGTCAAGGTTTCCTGTGAGGCACATGGTGCCTCAGACAGCTGGCACGGAGCACTGGGCACTGACTGCCTCTGCCACAGGTGACAATATTGACAAAGTCCAGCTAGCAAGGGGGCCTTGCTGCCAAAGGATCAAAGCATTTCAAAATGCAGGAGGAAAGCAACAAGGGTTTAGAGACAGGAAACTGCAAATTTTGTTCTGCTTCCAAGTTATCATAAAATAGGAGCACAAAAGCTTTAAAAGCTTTAAAACACCAGCTGTCAGTGTCTTTCAAGAGTGGCCAAAACGGAGATGAAAGAGGGAGAAATGCATTGCAGAAAAAAAAAAAATTAAGAGGTTTTCAGTATTTGTTCTTTGTATTGATGACAGGGAACAAATTAATGCGGCTCTCAAAAAAGCTTCCTTTTGGAGGATTCCCTCTGGATTGGGCAAGGCAATAGAATCTCATTTCCTTTATTGTAAGGCAAAAAAAATCCATAATTCACTAACAGCAACTCCCAACACTTCTTGAACAGCAGAAACTGAGGAAAAGCTGTATTTAATGCCTGCAAATAAGCTGTGAGATTCTCTCATATTTTTAGAATGGCAATACTTAATGTTTGAGCAAAGCATCAATAATGGGGCTTCAACTCTGAGCAAAAACGAGGAGAGTGACAAAAAATTAAACACATGCATTGCCAACAAAAATCCTGTCACCACATACTAACCTAAAGCAACAAAATTAATTGTTTACAGCCCTAGATGACACAATTTCAGCAAAACAGGGCAGAGGTGGTCTAGGACATCCAAATTCCCACCCTGATCATGCCTAAAGGCCCAAAATAGCCTTTTTTTCAGGGCAGACAGGACAGGAGAATGGGAACTCTGCTTCTGGAACTGCAACCGTACACTGCTCATACAAGGCCGAGGGAGATAAGCTGCAGGAAGAGCTGCCCATCTTTAGGAAAGAAATTCTGCCAACCCGAATTTAATTTTCCTGTAAAACAGAACACTCCCAAAACTAGTTGGGGGTGTGGGTAGAGTCTAACTAGAAAAGCCTGACTGGCTCCTGCCATTATATTTTCAGATCACACAAGGCCAAAAAAAAAAATTAATCAGAAAAACCATTTACAAAGCCACTTAAACCTAAGTCACAGACGGGAGTGGGACACAGAGGTGTGAGATCCAGAAAGTCTCATGGGCAAGGCTCACATCCCTGGATCCATCTCCACAGGGAACCCAAGACCTAAACTATTTCTTAGTTCCTAGAGAACAGGACTGCAGGCCAGTAAGTGAAATGAATCCCCGAGCAGCCTGAGCTGAACTCACTCCACAGATGAGTCAGGAGCTACAGTTTCTACAGCTGTTTACAGTGAGTGATAGCAGCACTAATGTACTGTACTATTTAAACATCGCTAATGTACTGTACTATTTAAACATCGTGTGAGCAAAGAGCCAAATGAACTGGAGTCTGGCCTGGAGCACAGATGAAGCTGTCTAAAAGGCAGGTGGAAGAGCTGAATCAGAGCGAGATGCCCCCAGGGGTGACTGCTTAGCATGAGATGAGATGCAGAATTCCATTATGCTGCGGCTTGAGAATGGGAAACTTTATGATGTTAAGCAGGGACAAATAAACCACTGCGGAAGAGTTGTTCTGCTCACCCTGAGAATCACAGGGTCTTACAGAGCTGTAGGATCTTTGTAGATAACCAGATGCAGCAGCACCCATCCAGTTTGGGAACACCACAGCTATAACAGATTCAGGAGAGAGTCAAACCTTTGGGTTGTTTTGCTGTTGTGGTTTTTCTGAGTGCGTGTGTGTCTTTGCTACTTGCTCAGGAGCAGCCATCCCTCCTGTGCCAGGAGGTATCAAATGACCTGAAGTAACAGGGGCATGAATTAACAACACTCTGGCTCTAGGAAGAGATCCTTCAAGAATCCAAAGTCTTATTTCCATCTTCTCCTACAGAGCAGATAAGCACATGTACGTTCTCACAGTGATCACTCTTGAAAAGCCAGACTGGCACATTCATAAGTTCCTGAGAGGAAATGGGCAGTTCTTTAATGCCCCTACCTCTGTAATATTGCAAAAATTAAATTCTGACAGCAAAGCAACTTCTACTGCTGCGGCAATTGTTACTTTAGAAATCAGCGAGGGAGAACAGGGAAATGTTCCACTTCCCCACAGAGGGGAAGCTGCGGCTGCAGCCCTCACACAGGTGTCTTCTGACAGCTCCACTTCCTGAGTTCACTCCCACCCTGCCTGGACTTGACCTGATAAATCTTCTGAATGAGGACTGGTGTCTTCAGGAGCACAACAGCATTAGAGAAAAGACTGGAGAATGTTCTATCTGCATTTTGACCTGTTGCAGTCAGCAGATTTCACTGTTTCTTTCCCTGCTTCTAGCTGCCCCTCCTTAGCACACAGAGATGGACCAACACTGCAGCCTGAGCAGTGCTCTAGATCTGCCAGTTCACCAAGCACAGGGAGAGGAGGGCTCCAGGTAGGGTGACAGAGGCTCAGAGATTAAACAAGTTGCCCATCACGACAAAAAGAGGGAGCTGGAGCTCTGCTCTCAATTTCTGACCCGGTCTGCAAAGCAGGCAGAAGCACAGCTCCTCTTCCCCAGCATTATGGTGCCTCCTGCAAGGCTGCACAACTTTTGTTAGCCCAGGGAGCTCTGATAAAGGCTGGCAGGCAGCTGGGCAAGAAGGCAGCTTTTTGGCTGAGGCACGTTTTGTGGGAAAGACCAGCTGCCACCACTCTGGCTACACCCATGGAGCTTTCAGGAGGATCCCCAGAGCAGCCACGAGACAGCACTGCTGTGTCCCTGTGCTCACACGCAGGCCACAGGCCAGTAGCCAGAGGCCAGCCCATGCCAGCCACCCTGGCAGGCTGCCAGCACCAGGTCAGTGACGTCCCTGAGGCCACACGCACCAGGACACGGGTCCCTCGTGAGCCTGGCTGCCACCAGCCTCATTAGAAGCACACTCTGGCTTCGAGAAAGCTGCGGAATTCACACACAGAGGTCATGGCAGGACACTAAGGGCCACCAGCTGGTATGGAAAAGGATGCCACGTGCAAATGCCCCAATCCTGGGTCTACACTGCCACCTAAACCACACTTCATTGGTGGTGACCTCACTACAGCCGTTTGCCTCCCAAGAAACATCAGGTTCTGAGCAGGTCTCCATTTCCCAGGAAACACCTTTCTTCTCTCCCATAAGATCCCCATGTTTCACCTGTCTCCACGCTCCGTGGTTTTCCACCTTTCCACAGCACAAGCTTTGCAGAACACGGAGCTCTCACACCTCAAATCAGCAAACAGACTCGTTGCAAGGGTAAACAGTGTGAGCAACTTTGCTGGAACAGGGCCCAGCACTCCAAAACCTCCGTGGTCAAAGGCTTTAGGATTAGAGAGACACACAGCAGACTAGATACTCAGCCAGGAACGGGAGAAGAATCACTTGTATTTCAAGTTGTGGCTGGTTCAAGACACCAGGAGCATTATTAACACTGCAACTGAACAGCTCTCCCAGGTCTTAGTCAAATTCAGATCCCTCCCAACTGGGGAGGGGTAATATATGAAATCAAATGTAAAAAATAAGCTTCATGGTCAAATGCATTAGCCAGAATTGCCAAAAAAACTGCAGGAGATCCTCATGGTACCCACGAGAACAATGGGCGACAAGCCAAGACCAGCTGAGAACTGGTGCCAAACCCTGGGAGAAACCAAAAAGGCACAAAGTCATCTTGTACGAAAAGCAGAGAGCCCATCCGTGCTCTGGGCTCAGAGCAGACGCTCCCAGGTCGGTCCCGGGCATCCCCAGCAGCGCCAGAAGCTTCCCGGCTGGCTCCGGGACTGCCCCTATCCGCAGCTGCCTCTTCCCACCTCTTCTTTTCATTACAAAACCAAACCGGGAGCCCAACTGCGTGGCACAGGATGGGTCGGGCTGGAAGGGACCACAGTGCGACTGCGATCGCAGCTCCCTGCGCAAGCAGAGCCATCCCAGAGCACATGGCACGGGATCGCATCCAGATGGTTCTGGAATATCTTCACCCAGGGAGACTCCACAGCCTCTGCGGCAAGCCGCTCCATCCTCCATCCCGTCCGGGATGCGGGGCACGGCCGGCCCCATGTCCCCCCCGCCGCACACATCCCGCTCCCGCGGATGATGCAACCTGCGGCCATCGGGATGCGGCGGCCCCCGCCCGCCCCGCCGCTACGGCCGCCAACTCACCCACGCGATCCGGACGCTGCCCAGGACACCGCCGGCGTGGGGATGATGGGGACGGTGACTGTGATGAGGATGATGATGAGGACGAGGAGGAGGAGGATGAAGATGCGGAGGATGCGCGGGGTTTAAGAGGAGCCCGCGAGCCGCGGCCCCGCCCCTCCCTGACCGCGCCCCTTCCCCCTCGGCCCCCGGGGGCGGGAGCGGAGCGACGAGTGCTGATTGGTCAGCGCGGGGGCGTTGGCGGCTCGGAGCCAGCCAATGGGAGCGCGGTGCGCGGCCGCGGGGCCGGAGCGCTCGGGGATGTCCGGCGGTGTCCGGGGATGGCCGGCGGTGCCCGGCGGTGTCCGGGGATGGCCGAGGATGCTCGGCAGTGTCCGGCGATGCTCGGCGGTGTCCGGGGATGGCCGGCGGTGTCCGGGGATGGCCGGCGGTGTCCGGCGATGCCCGGCGGTGCCCAGCAGTGTCCGGCGGTGTCCGGGGATGGCCGGCGATGTCCGGCGGTGTCCGGGGATGCCCGGTGGTGTCCGGCGGTGTCTGGCGGTGCCCGGCGGTGTCCAGCGATGCCCGGCGGTGCCCGGCGGTGTCCGGCTATGTCCGGCCGGATCGCGGAGGGAAACCCGGGGGAAAACGCCCGGGGTTTACCCCCAGGGCCTTCAGAGACTGTGTGCAGTTCTGGTTGCCTCAACTCAGAGAGGACATTGAAGTGGTGGAGAGTGTCCAGAGAAGGGTAACGAAGCTGGTGAAGAGTCTGGAGCACGAGTCCTGTGAGGAGTGGCTGAGGGAGTGTAGGTGCATATCCCGGAGAAAAGGAGGCTCAAGAATGACCTGATCACTCTCTACAACTGCCTGCAGGAGGGTGTAGCCAGGTCGGGATTGGCCTCTTCTCCTGAGCAAACAGCAACAGGACAAGAGAAAATTGCCTCAAGCTGCACCAGGGGAGGTTTAAGTTGGACATTAGGAAAAAGTTCTTCACAGAAAAGGTGATTAGATATTGGACTAGGCTGTCCAGGGGCCTGGTGGAGTCACCATTCCTGAAGAGACTGGATGTGCCACACACATATGGTTTAGTTGACACAGTGCTGATCAGTCAAAGGTTGGACTTGATGATCTCAGAGGTCTGTTCCAACCTAACTGATCCTGTGACGCTGGCAAAGGGCTCTGCTGGGCACCTTTAAAGGTGTTTCACTCGTGTGCCCGTGGGCAATGGCCATGGTGGGGACACACACGTGGCTGCTAGTGGCTCCCAAGCATGGCCTGAGTTGTGCTGCTTGTCTGGTTTGGGAGAAAAATACCCCCTGCATCAGAGGGGGCTGTGCAGGGGCTTCATGGCTGGGGCAGTAGTCAGGTGCTCCCCCTAAAAAGGCCTTGATGTTGTGCAGGCATTGCCCAAGCATCTCAGCTCCTCCAGGCCAGCAGCAGGGCTGAGAGGTGCAGGCAGCTCTGGAAATGCCCATCCTGGAGCAGGGGGCTGGTCACTCATGGAACGGTTTGGGTTGGAAGGGCATTAAAGATCATCTTGTTCCACCCCTGCCATGGACAGGGACACCTTCCACTGTCCCAGGGTGCTCCGAGCCCTGTCCAATCTGGCCTTGGACACTGCCAGGGATGTAGGGGCAGCCACAGCTGCTCTGGGCATCCTGTACCAGGGCCTCACCACCCTCATGATAAAGAGTTTCTTCCTCATATCTATTCAAACCCTACCCCTCCTTCAGCCTTTCTGATGGTGTCTGAGAATGTGACAATGAGTTATTCCGCTGGGAAACAGCTCAGTGTCACAACAGCTGCATCCACACTGTTGTGAACAGAGCTCGATAATGTAGAACACAGGGTACAGGTGAATTTAATACACTCCATGCAAATTATCTCAGAGCAATTCTTAACAAGGTGCTCTAGATTATGCAGAAAGTTTTTTAAAAAAAGCAAACCAAACAGAAATCCTTGCATGAAAGCATAAGATATTGAAAAGGCTTACCAGAGAGAAATGCCTGGAAAACAGAGCCTGTGACTCTGGGAAGTCCAAGCAGCAATTTCTTCTCTATCTATAAAAAGTACCAATACAGAGAAAAGCAGTTCAAGGTAGTTTATTTCAGGACATGATTCCCCCTGAAGTGTTCCATGTGTTGTAGGTCATCAGAGGAGTTGAGACAACTGTATGTCTCCATCTGTACATTTACTATGTAGTAGGGCTATTTGGAAAGTATTGCATGCTGTATAAACATGGAAAATAAGAAATAGGATGTTTTAATGAAGTGGTAAAATAACAGAAAAGATTTGGCAACTGGATGTGACTGGTCTAAAGCTGAGAGACGAGCTTCAGCATTACAAAGTCAAGGGTCTGTCTCTCTAGTAAGAAAACGGACCATGACTAGAATGCGGAGTGAAATTTATGAAAAAAAACCACAGGAAAAACATTGAGCAACTAAAAATAAATCGAGAGATGAGACAAATATTTTATATTTGCCTTACACAGAGAGACTGAAGCAGCTGTCTCATTACATTGTTAAAAATTCACAAATTGCAGAGAAACAACTGCTGACAAATTATGGAATCACAGAGTCACAGAATATCTTGAGTTGGAAGGGACCCATAAGGATCATCAAAATACAACTTCTGATTGAAATGACACAGTTTTGTCCCTACCCTCTATATCCTATTCTAATTTTTCTAAAGAAGAATTTATTAGAAAATACAGTGCTTAGACAGAATAATTATTTACTCTAAACCACAATTTGCTTACACAAAATTAATTACATCTGAAATATGCTATGAAGTGATGTTTGCACAAGTAACCATTAGCCCCACTGGTAAAACACGAGTTGAAAAAGCATGTGGAATAAGATTGTGGCTTGCATCTGGTGCAGCTAAATTATGGAATGGCAAAAAAGCAATGCAGAGTGTGAAAATGGTGATGTTAAGAAGGCCTGGCCCTTGATTTGGGCCTCAGAAAGCCGTGAGATGCCAGGGCACCCACGAGGCCCAGCTGCAAGTGCAGCTATGCAGAAATCCATGAATATTTGGAGCAGAAGGAGCGCAAGCATTTACGAACTGCAGTCGTGCCCACAGAGCATAGCCAAGGAGGGACATCCATACCTTTCATGCCGTTCAGGAGGGACTGGGGAAGAGGCCCTGAGTCAGCTGTTCCATCTGAAGAAGTGCCAGCCTTGCAGCAACCACTGCAACTTCAGGCAGATGGGCGTTGAGGTATGAAATCATCAGCACAGATGGATGTGCCAGATCCTCAGAAATGTAAAACAGATACCTCAGAGGAAAGTTGTAAGACCAAGAGAGAGCGCCAGGCCTGTTGGAAGCTATCTGAACATAATGTGTGAGGCTAATTAGAAGGATTTGTAATTGCAGCACAGCTCTGCACTCAAGATTCAATCTCCTTCACCAAGGCAGCAGCCAGGCGAAGAATGGTTGGGGTTGGAAGGGACCTTAGAGACCATTTTAGTTCCAATCCCCTGCCCTGGGCAGGGACACCTTCCACCATCCCAGGTTGCTCAAAGCCCTGTCCAGCCTGGCCTTGGACACTGCCAGGGATGTGGCAGCCACAGCTTCTCTGGGCAGCATGTGCCAGGGCCTCACCACCCTCACAGGGAAGAATTTATTCTGAATACATAATCTAAACCTGCCCTCCTTCATCTTAAGGCCATTCCCCCTTGTCTGTCACTACATGATCTTGTGAAAAGTCTCTCTCCACTGCAAGGGAGTTTGACATACAAAATAAAGTGATTTTGAAGATCTCCACAGCAACACCAACCCACACTGTGCCATTGGCATTAAAGGCATAAAAATCAGTCATGGCGGCTGGGAATGAATACACACCGCTAATTAGATCCATTAGGGCTGAGCCCAATCATAGATCCTCATCCCAGCCTAGAGAATAATTCCCATAAATCAGCAACCATTTCGTAAGTAGAGCCACTTAATCAATTTCCTGAGATCTGTCAATGCTTGGGTTTATTTCTCTCACAAGGGACAAGAGGAGCTGTGGTGAGGGTTGGTATAAAAGCAAATTTATGATCGGATCTGCCTAGCAGTGATCTGACACCAGCTGGAATATTAACATGGAAATAAATAGCTTGTTTAGGAATGGCAAGCAGAGAATGATGTTTCCTGTATCAGTGACGAGAAAACATCGACAAGGTCAAGGAGGAAAACCCTGTGGAGATGCACAGTCAGTGATCAAAGAGAGGGAGAGAAAAAAGTAAATGCTGTTGTGGTAGGATCACTGAAGGAGGAGATCAAGTGCAGGAGGCTTTTTGTGAGCAGCTAATGAAGTCACCAAAAGAACCAAAGGAGTTTTGGTGGTACCCAGAGCCCTTTTGGGAAGGGAGAGCACGAGCCTATTGCACAAGTTCATGGAAATTTTTTATGCAAAGGGAGGAAAACACAGCCCAAAAAGAGTCACTCCTTATTTAAACAGCATGGGATAAGCCACAATTTGGAAAGAATCATATTTCAAAATGACCTTTGGCAGACTGGGGAAATCAGAAGATAAAGTAAAATAGGAAGTTGTCCGACATGGGCAAATGCAAAATTTTGCAGCCAGCCAGGAGCAATAAACTGCTCGAGCAGCCATTACCTGGATAGTAATTGTGTGGAGTGGAAGGTATGACTACAGTGCCAGGCAGGCTCAATGTGAGTCAACAAGGCCCTGCTGTTGTGTAAAAAGCAAACATCATACAGGGTTACGCAAACAGACTGCAGGACACATGGCACTCTCTGCAGCCGTGTGCTCTGCTGGGGTGCCTTGGCCCATCTGCAATGACGTGGCCCATGTGCGACGTGGCCTGAGAAACACAAAAAAGTGTAGGGAGAAATACTGCCCAGGAGTAAAGACTGAAAGAAGTGTTCAGAGAAGAGAAAACAGACTCTGTCAGAAACTTTGTTCAAATCACCTACAAGTACTACAAGGACATAATGTGCTGCTTGCTCTGCACTGCAGGTCTATTCCCTTTGCTGAAAAGGTTTGGTCTGTGAGGTGTAACAGCCGCCACCACACGCGTGCTTGAGAATCCCAGGGCTGTCCAAAAGACTTTAAGGCTGGCTTCCTTGAGACTGAGCAAGGAGGGCAATTAGTGTCTCTTTACTGTGGTCAGCATGGTCACACAAAAGGGTAAAAAATAATGAGTCAAACCCCTGCAGAATGAAAAAATGGCCCAGACATTAATGAGACTGTTACTTGGTCAGATTTAGGTCTGTCAGACTTTGGAATTTCCCTTGCCCATCTCCAGTCCAGCACTGCAATAATTAATGTTGCATGCAATCCCCAAGGCAGTAAGGCTGGCTGCTCACTCTCCACTGGTGCTTTGTCCAGAAATCAGTTCTTTATCTTCTGCCTCCCTTTATCAAGTCATCTCTCCAGGACTTTTTTCCTACAACATAAGAGGAAACAATTTTGCATGTTCACTAAAGAGGAAGGAAAAAGGAATGATGGAAGATGCAGGAGTGTTTTGATCTGGGAGGTTCCCTCTCATTTTTCTCTGGGACAGGAGCAGTATTAGCTCTCAAGGAAAATGGGTGGGTAGAGAAGGGAGAAGCGGTCGCTCCCCCTGGCTCTTCCCACAGCTCCCAGACCCAGGAAGCAGGCTGATGCAGTGGGAGCAGCTCCCTCCCTCCCTCCACCTGGCCAGAATCCCAGACAGCTCCAGGAAGAAAGTGAGAAGGATATGAAACACATCCAATATTCAGCTGCATAGGTAGCAAGGCTTGAAATGAAGCCAGGCGCTGGCAAAAGCACAGCAGGCCTCAGCCTGGCAGACTAAAGGCTTTTGCATGGAAAAACAAGGAGGCAGGGAGACTCCATTGCTCCCTTTCTCCCCACTTTGTCTCACTGTTCAAGCACAGCAGAAATTTTGGGTTTTTTCCTCCAGACCTAACTACACGTGCAGTCATGGAAGTGGAGAGCTGGAAGCGGCTCTGCAGACCTTTGTCAAAACCGCATGGGCTTGTCCCAAAGGAGCATCTGGATCATAGAAATTGTGTCTTCCAGTGGGAAGCCCTCGGGGCTGAACGCTGTGAAGGCACTTGGCTCAGAGGGGCAGCCACACACACAAGCTGCTGCAAGGCTCCGGGAAGCTGCTGCCCACCCCTCACTCACACCCCACTACTTCATCTGTTTTCCTAGCAAAACAATCTAGCAGGAAAGCAAACACCAAAACAACACAAATTATGCAAACGTACCGGAGCCGATGCTTATCAGAGCGCCCAGAAGTCGGGTCTCGCATCTGAACGGTCAGAGATAAGCACACCCTGCCCCCTCCCGCCTTCGATACCTCAAACGAGCCGCTGGCTACCTGAGCCAGGCGGCTGGCAACTGACCTGGGCTCTTGGCTGCCACCGTTCCACCCGATCCCACGCATCCCATTTACAGTTGAAACTTGAGATCAATTGAATTAACGCTACTCCTGGCAATAACCACCAGCAGGGGAATGGGACCTTCTAGAGCAGAGCTGCTGCTGAAGAACTACAGGACTGCAGAGTGGGACAGCGCTGTCCTCTCGCTTGTGGCTCTTCTTGCTGATGGTTATAATTTTGTAAAAGAATAAAACAGGGGATTAGAGGTTTTTTGATTGATGAGCACACTGCTGACAAGGAAGATCTACGTAGCTGAGAAGATATACTCAATTTTTCATGCAAGTGCATTTAACAAAATGAAAATCAGAAAGAAAAAAAAAAATAGGAGATACTCTCACCATTGTGACAGCGCAACACAGGCTGCCCAGAAAAGTTGAGGACTCCCCACCCCTGGAAGTGTTCAAGACCAGGCTGGAAAGTGGCTCTGAGCAACCTGGTCTAGTGGAAGGTGCCCCTGCCCATGGCAGGGCAGGTGGAACATGATGGTCATTAACGCCCCTTCCAACCCAAATTATTCTATGATTCGTAAAAAACAACATTGGCTAATTGGATGCATTCAGAAGCACTTGTCAACAGCTTTAGAAAGCACCATGTACCAATTCAACATGAAGATACATTAATTTATTCCACAGGCATCTGGATGTAATTTCAGAATTCTTTTTTTAATTGAAATCCATTTGCTCCAGGGTAAAACTGCAGTAACACAGCTCAGCTTGAGCCTTACAGTAAGTAGCAAATGCAGCTACAAATATTCTCTCCTGTGACAGCCTTGCCACTCAGGCATGACTTCCTTACCAGCTGAAATTAAAACACCAACTCCATTCTGCTTTTCAGCTGGAACCTTTTCTGACCAGGACTGTTTTTAGGGAGTTTTAAGTGCAGCAAGAATTAGAAGTGTCTGGAGAATAGAATGATTTGCCCACACCCTCCCCACCTGCTGTGAAAGCAGTTTCACTTCTAAGGTATTAAAGACAGTGGATGCAGGTTAAGGTGCTGTTGTACAACAGTTAACACCCACAATTTTGCACCTTGAACAGTGTAACACCAGGAGGAATCATCTTTAAAAAGCCGTGACCCACTCTGACTACTCATTTCTCCAATTAAACATGTTTCTTTTGTCAAAAACGAGCTTTCTTGTGCTCTACAGACCACAACAGAAACTAGCAGGTTCTCAACCATAACCAAAAGCCTTATAAATGAAAAGAACCCAACCCAAAACCCCCCAACTCCTAACCCCAAGTTGCACTCTTAAAATTTAACTTTAGCAAGTGAATATGGAGAGGCTGTGGTTATTGTAGCTGAAGACGTGTTTCACCTCTAAAAAACAGAAGGCAAAGAATTGCTCAAAACCAGCTCAAGATCTAAGAACTTGAAACTTTAGTCTATGTCCTCATTAGATATTTTGAGAGCGGCATCCAATCTAAAGGAAAGGGATAATTTTTGTCAGATTCTTATAAAAAAAGGCTTTATTTTGAACAAGTTTTCTCCATTTGGTTTTACAGTCTCAACATACATCATATTCATGGACAAGCAGCATTTTCACAGAATAAGAGCCAAATACAAAGAAGAGGAAGCCACTTTGGACTAACAGTTTCAACCTAATTGACTCAGACTTCAGAAAATCCTGTATGCTGTCACTTATTTGAGGTTAAGGAGTTCCATAAATTAAGATCCACTGTTCAACAGAAGAGTCAACAATGAAATATTTCAGAAGTAGGTACACCCTGGGGAGGAGGGGGGAAAAACCAAATCTTAAAAGACATTGTGAGAAACAAGAGAAGGGGGAGGTAAGATTTCCACTTGGTTTGCATTGGTGAACCAACACTTGGGTCTATCAAGGATAAATGTTTAACCAAATCGGTGCAGTTTAAATTTCAAATTTGATGAATTTTACTGGTAGCACAGTCTCAAAAGGTGAACCTGACAAGATATGTCATGAGCTTATTTTATATGCTGAATGCGGTCAATAGGCACCCATTAGACTATCCAGTAAGATCCGCTGCTTTCACTGCCCATTCCAACATATTCCAGTTGCATGGGTAATTTTTGGGCAGCTGTGCAATCACACCATAAAATTATACATTTGGTGGAATTCAAGAATGCTTTCTTAAGTAAAATTGTATTGGGGGAGAGAGAAAAAGCAACCTTCCACTATCTGTTCATGCAAAAACATACCAGCAGTGAAACAGGGTTTAGATAAAACAGATTAAAGCTGTTAGAGGGACACATTTGTACTTGTTTTAAACTAACCTTAACAGAACAACTTTTAAACTAACTTTATAGAGCAAATCTTACACCTTTTAAATAGTACCCACATTGTATTAGATACTGTTAAAAAAACCCAAACCAACTAAAACAAAGACTATCCTCACCTTTTGCAGCTTGAGATTTAAACTAGCTCACCAATAATCCTGAATCTCACTGAAGAGAAAAATGTAACTGGACTAATATCCTGTAAATTTCAACAACTAAATTACCAAGGTGAAATTCCTAATGCGCAGCAGAAATACATTTCAGCTCAGTCATTTAATGCCAGGCACTCCTCAATTTCTTCCAGTAAAGGAAAAGCATAATTTTCTTTATGTACTTACAACAAAACATCATGTGGAGATGGGCTTCACCGCTTGAGTGATACTTCTTCAAAAAGGGTCCTGGCACACCAAGTTTCAAAGTCTGGTTGGCCAAACCATCCAGTGGGAACAAAATAAATTCAAACTGAACTGGTGCAAGAATTTAGTTGTAAGAAGCAAAGCAGATTAATTTAGAAAAGCTCATTTTTCAATATTGTTTTCCAATTCCAAGTTCCAGTGAGCAAAACGGTTTTGTACTTATTGTAGAAGCAGAATGAATGATGTTTGTTAATCATCTATGTGATGCATCCATATCCTTCTTCCTTTTTTTAAAATAATCACCAAGGAGCAGATTTATCATTTAGCAAGTTATCTGGCTCAGAACTAAGGAAGCTCTAGTAAATTCTCTCCCCCACTGGAAAGCTGTGTTTTATTGCGTAGCTTTGTGTACATAAAGTTGTATCCTGCAGAAATATGATCAATGGCCAAAACTTCTTGCTATCTTACACTCTGAATAAAAGCAGACATGAATAAGGTGAAACTGCAAGTCAACCATTGTACAAACTGTCTCTCAGGATTCCAACATTTCCACTGGAGCTTTAACGCTTCGGGACACAACCTACGATGTTCAGCGATTGTACAATTTAAGCTCAAAAAAAAAGCATTTGTGAAGGAACTGCCATCTGTCCATTAGCTTTCTTCACACTCCAGACTATCAGAAAGGCGGAAAAAAAATTCATTTTCCACTACCATCCAATTAGTTTTCTATGACCTTGTATGCTAACAAAATGCTTTTCATTAAATGGCAGGTAAGAGAGCATAGATTAGAGAGAAAAAAAAATCTGTTAAGAAATTTGATCCTTGTATTTAGGACCTTGCATTTCCTTCAACAGCACTTCTGTATCATGTTGCATGGAGCATAATTTTGGTGGATTTTTTTCACAAAACCCTCACCTGCCTATTATGAATCATTGCAATAAAAATATTTTTTTTTCCACACTGCACTAGGCAACTTTCTTTCCAGCTAAAGAAAGGAATTTAGTCAAGAATTGTAAAAACCTGAACTATTCTGGCACAGCCAGGAGCAGCCACTCAACTATGCCAGAGTGCTTAGAAAATAGGCAGCCAGGAGTAGCAACTCAACTACTCCGGAGTGCTTAGAAAATAGGCTTTAGATTTTACACCAAGAAACTGGATTTATTGTAAATGCCACAGTCACATTGATAGACAGAGCACAGACTTCTGGTAACAAACAAACATACATTTTTGTAACTAAGCGTTTCTACTTGGTAAATAAATGCATTTCGCACAGCCTTCCTCTTAAATGTGCCTAAACTAACCTAAATAAGCAGACAGCATAGCAGAAAAGGGAAACTTATGTGAGTAACTGTTTCTTAAGCAGTATATTATTTTTACTATGTATATAATATTTTATATTATATACACACACATTTTCATCAACAGTTCAAATTATACCCGAATAAAAAAAAACCCAAACCAAAACTGGCGCTCCTCCAATACATTTACCACCTTTCCCTCAGGCAGACTTAATCCAGGTATTTGTCAAGATAGAGGAATGACAGTTAAAAAGACTCCCCCCACAAGAAACAAGTTACACAAAGAATACTGTATCACTACAAATTTTTTATTCAGAAGCCCATCTTTAAAAAAAATGTCATTATGAACTTGTTTGGTCAAACTACAACACTTTCTAGCAGACATACAGTAAAAATGGCATGGCTCAGAATCGACCGGATCGTTCACGATCTCTTGACCGCCTCCTGTCACGCTCACGTCCTCCTCCTCCTCCTCCTCCACCTCCACGACCGCGATCTCTGGATCTAGACCGACGTTCACGGGACCTCGACCTGGATCTATGCCTTCAAAGAAAGTTTGGACATTTTATTGTTTCATCCCAGGCAGCAATTTACTTGTAGCACCACACAGTGGAACACGCAATTAAGAATGGCAGTAATGAGGGAGAAGAAAGGCAGTGTGTCATTAGAAGGACTGGTTAATCGGCACTTGGGCTGCAAAACCCAAAGTATTTACAAACTGCACAAACTTCATACTAGGTACACACAGAAGTACAAGAATTGGCTGTTCCCTGCAGTCACCTGTTACAATGGAGGTGCAAACCCTAAGGAAAGACACAGTTACACTGTCGTTATTTAAAGCAGAAAGGGACACCTGCTTTGGCAGACAGGAATAGCTCTTAGCAACACACACCAAAAGCCTACAGCTGCTTCTAAGTCCACTCATATTAAATCAATTGCGTTAATCTGCAATTACAACCCAGTTCTCTGTTGTTCCCCCTACATAATTTCTATCCCCCAGGACTTCAGCACTGCCAAATCATCTTCTATGCCTCTTAGATTGATGATAAACTCAGGAAGGGAGCTAAAACTACCTAGAACACGGTGCTATCACAGTCACCATGAATCAGCATTACTAAGTCCGAGTTCCAGATTTTTAACAGCAACCAAAAGGTTAATATAAGAAGCACACTTTGTCTTTTTCCTAAAGCATTCAAACATCTGAAAAATTTACTTAGCCACAAATACATGTGGCTAAGCAACACAGTCTATGTTTATCGAAGCTAAATTCATGCTTGCAGATTCCAAAACAGTGCCAGTTAGAGACGTTTATAGGAAAAACACATTCAGAATCCCAGGCTCCTTTTGTGATTGATAGAAACCTACAAAACTGTGCTCTACATAAAAGATCAAGAATTTTATATGCCTACCCCAAATAGCAAGGTCCTAAATGCTAGCAGATTGAATCCAGCTCCAAGTGAACCATCATAGTAACAGCAGTGATAAAAGCCTTTCTACAAGGTACCTCACTAAATGAATAATAAAATTTATTTATAAATTTTTTTACCATTAAGCAAAATTACTATTCCTTTCTCCTACTGGGAATTCCTATTAAGAATGGTCACATTGTGAAGCTAAAAGCTCAATATAGTGACTGCCTGGTACTAACAGGAAGAAATGAATACAGGCTACAAAATTTCACCATTAACAGTTAAAAGCAAGTAAGGCTGGGTCCTGAGTATAATCTATAGATATGCTTGACTGCACATAATGCTGAGAGCAGCTAATCTGATGCTGCCAAAATGCCCATTGGCCAAGTAGCCTGCACCTAACAGAGACCATGAGCAAACACATTTTGAAGAGAATAAAACAGAAGCGGCATAAAGCAACTTCTCCCCAATAATGTCCATCTGTCCAGTTTGCAGTCTGGAGATCTCAACAACAGCTAAGGCCTATGTACTGAGTAACTCAGTGAGTTTTCTTCTCCTTGAACCCTGCCTTCCACACCGACCTTCAGAATCCACAGCACTGCAGAGCAACAAGCACCATATTTTTAGAGCTCTACTCCTTTGTTCTAAACTGGCCACTTGCCAGCTTGACTTGATGCCCTTTGGCATGCGCCAGAAGTGCATTAGAAAAAACAAGAAGACTTGGCAGAAGTTTAAAGATTTGCCTTCGGATTTTTCAGCAACTGATCCTTAAATTACTTGTTTTAATAGTGCTTAAACTCCAACTTACTTTTTACGACGCCGCCCGTACAACTCACGCCTTAGCTCTCGAGAAATGGGCTTCAAATGCATGAAGTTGCAGAAACCTCCTCGTGTACACTCTCTGAAACAGAATGCAAGAGGCGGTTAGAATTCCCAGCTCTACACTATCTCCTCAAACCTCTATCACTTCTAATATTAAACCCCGTAAATGACAAGCATCACTTACTGACAGTGCCTCACTTCAACAAAATCCCCAAAAGATGGCAGAAGTCAAGAGGCTCACTGCAGGTCCTCCCCATTACTGTTACCTGAAATTATTTTCTTCCTACCCTCAGCTACATAAAATCCACCCCTAAGCAACCTCCCTGCTGTGCAAACACCTCACAGGCTGTCAAGGCAAGAGGGAGCCCCTGCTTTACCCCATTTCATATTGACGACAACAGGCCTCTCTGAAGTCAGTCACAGGCGAGAGCTCGGCATGGATGGGCTGCCCATTAAACCAGCGATTGTTCAGGTCGATCACAGCCTTTTCTGCATCTTCTTCACGGCGAAACTAAGAGCAAAATCAACATTTTCGTTACAATACAGAGAAGCAACAGGAGTAGATAAAAGATTCCTATCAAATCAGTTGTATGATATCAGAGGCCTAGGGCTAGTGATGAAACTAGATGCTACTTCAGATTTCCTTGGACAGTCCATCAAATCAAGGGTAAATACGCCAGCTATTCATTAACTGGGACTCAAGAGCTAATCAAAACATTGATCTTCCTCTTCATTATGTTTTATTTGGTCTTTCAAGTGAGACACTTAGTCAATAGAAGATACTGTGTTTTCTTAGTACAACTTTAAACCAATGTTTATGAATGTTTATGAATACCTTCAGGAGCACCAACAGCCCTGATGTAATGCATTATTTTCAAGCATTTAAGAGGTATTTTTATAAAAACTGGAGCTTTCATTCATTTAAATTAGAATTTACAAAAATCAGACCCTGTTTTATGATGAATGTAAAACTTAAATTTGAAATGCCTTTTCACAGCTAATTTTTTTAAGACAACTACTTTTTCTGATTATGACCTACACAGTCAAGAATTTCAGGTGTGAAAATACTTCCCAGCTGAGGGAATGTACAGTCAAAACATTCAAACAAACTCTCACACCTCCTCAAAACTGTGCACACGAAGCAAAATTTCTGCAAGTGACAACTTTGTACCCGTTTTTCAAGGGATACCAATGACTTTTAAAAGTTAAACCCAAGTGCTCCAGTTTGAGCCTTATACCACCCAGCTACTGCCAAAAATAAATTGGTTACAGACACTGTGTTTAACTGGGAAGTTAGAAAATTAAGGCACCAGTTGCATATAAACTTCTCTTATATTGCCGTGCTTAAAGGGCAGCATAATGGCAAGACAGATGCCATATTAATCCTGCCAAACTAAACAGACCAGTAGTGGTAACTGTTTATAACTATGTAAAAAAAAAGAAGTGAAATAATCAGAAATAATTCAGAATTCAGAAAAAATTCTGAAATAATCTTTCTGAAAATTACACAGATTTTGACTACCAAGAAAATTTCTCAAGATTTATTAAAATTTCTTTCGGATTCCTTTCACATTTTTACTCTTTCTACTTTAAATTATGAAGCTGGAGAAGAGCTTCCCTTGCAAAATCTACATGCATACAGTAACTTTTAAAAATTCTAAATCAATAAATACCACCCCTGCTGATTACATGAACATCTTTATATCCTACCTTTACGTATACGTTTCCAACTAGATGATCTCCAAGGTTATCACAAACGTTCATCTCCTCAACTTCACCGTATTTCTCCTCCATTTCTGTGAAGACCTCCTAAGCACAAAGCAACCCAGCAGAAGTTTGCAGCACATTACTTACAAGTACAGAAACACTGCATTTAGCTCTAAATAAGTATAAAAGAAGACCTTCCTTAGAAAAAAGCAAAATCACTTTTTTTTTTTTTACATTTCTAGGTTTAAAATTAGTATTTGCTCGGCCTGTACTGTGTCCGTCTGTAAGCACAGCACTACCAAGATACAATAAAAACCTATGGAAAACAAGCACAGCATTTAAGGAATACACAGGATGCACTGAAAAGACAACACAGAAACCCTGAAGCTATAGGTTCAGGAACTTCGTTTCTATACAAATAATTAAGTATACTTTAAATTTATAAAAAAGGGAGATTATACAATCAAAATGCTACATCACTTAAACTGATGATTTTAAACAAAGTCTATTTCAAACAGTCAAGTAAGGCCAAACTAACCAATGGTTATACCAGGAAGTATTTTTCACACAAGGTTGTACACTTTATATGAACTACACAGGAAAAAAGGTCTTTTTCCTAATCTGGCCAATTGTGCTATCCACTACATCCATTTAATTTATTGGTGGTGACAGATCTGGTAACGCTTTAATGCATCTTCACATACCTCAAAGAACTCATCATAATGTTCCTGCATCTCAACATCGCTCACAGCACCTGCAAAAGTCAAAGAGTCAGATCAATTAGAGCCTGCCAATAAGGAAAACCAGACTTTGATCATACTACAAAACAATCTAGAGGCCGTCTGGAGCATAAGAGACACCATATAGCATGGATCTAACTAATAGGAATATTGCAAAATAAGGATGTATGAAGAGCTTTGAGTCCCCAAAGTATCTGTCAAAACATTAAATTGATATTACCAAATCAAAGCAAGTTTTAATCAGAGCCAAAATTGTATGCCACAAATTTAAAGAGGGAATTACTCTGAAATATCACTTTAAATTTAACATATAGTCCCCCTCTCTAACTACCAACAATTTTACCTAACAGAAGGCAAGTGCTTTGTTACATTTCCATACCTTAAAATACTACAATTTAGTATTCCTCTTCCTAAACCCAGAATTTTATGTCCACCTCTCCAGCATATCCACTAGAATTTGAGAGCTCACAATGTAAAATAGCCCAGATTTTTTTTTTTAATTTGCTCAAAATAGTCATTGAAATGACACATTTTTCTCAGTGCCCTCAGTGCTTTGCAACAGAGAGCCATTTTCTAGTTTAAGTTTGAGTGCCACTTCATTTCTCTGTAGTCCTGCAGAACACTTTTTAGTGCAAGACAAGCCAGCCTTATATTCAGGCTAAGATTATTTTCATGCTACAAGCTGGACTTCAAAATGAGTGCTGCTTGCCTGCTGCTACAAAACCCAACATAAGTGTGGCTTATTTTTCAAAGCATTAAAAGTATAAAAATGAGTTTCATTTATTTCTTCCAGTCTAGAGCACTTTAAACAAGCTGTATACATTAAAGCCATTAGATTAGCTCTTCAGCAGTTAAGTGGTTTATTAGGATCAAGTGGAGCAGTTTTACAACAAACCCTGCATTTTATGCTAGAAAAATATGGTAGTATTTAAAATTACAGACCATACTGGTTTAGTCCACAGAATGTGAAAGACAAGAAACTGAGCCAATAAAGCTGAGTTTATTCACTTTCAGGCTGCTATGAAAAGATTTTTGGCTAGTATTACCACTTGGACAAACTTCATGTTTTTCTTCAAAGGCTCTAATATTAACCAGCCACACTCTCTGGAACTGCAGTTCCTGTTCTTCCACTCAGCTCACCTCCACAAGAGGCTAAGGGGCATTTGGTTTATAGTTTAGGCTAAAAATGTTTCTGCATTTGAGACATGTTTGCTTTTAAGAAATTTCTTCTCCCCCATGGTTATAGCAAACTAAGGAATATCAAACATTAAACCAGTAATTCTAGGCAGTTTAATACTTAACTATATTCCCATGGTTCTGCCAACACCACTGGTAACAGCTTACTAACACCTAAAGATTTGTTTTGTTTTTAAAGTATCAGACAAGGGCTCTGAGAGCCACACTGGGAATAACTACTTTTGACCAGATGGACAGTGCTAAAAACTCTTTTCTTTGGTCAAATTAGGAGATCACAGGCAACAGTTAGTTAACGACTACTTCAAAGACCTTCTAAAGTGGGAAGCATATATATGCACAGGCTTTATAAACATCCATATTGCAGGGCTACTGGTATCTGAACCATGAGAAGCCCAATTACTAGTTAAAATACTCAGGAAAACTACTGCTGTTCCAAACTAAGGTTAATCTTCTACGACGGCAATAGAAAGGAAGACAGTTAAGCAACAACGACAAGGCATTAAATAGCTACCCAAGTTATCCATTTAAAATACATGCAATACTTAAGTAGGGACAAATATCAAAAACCAAGGAGCCAGGAGTTTCAGCAAACCTACTGCTTGCAGAGCTCCAGCTCTACCCCAGGAGGTACAGTCAGGCTCTGGCACACAGTTACTCGCTTGTCATGACAAACTAGAGCTGGATACCAGCATTTACAACACTGGAGAATCTGTGCAGGACTCTTGCAGCTGTAAATCTAAACAGCTCCACAGACCAAACTGCTGCAACTCTTGTGCAAATTAGTTACCAGCGCATTGAGAGTTTAGGGAGAGAGTGGAAACACCCAATGGGAAATGTTTTGGTCTACCGAAACAGCCTCAACTACTAAGCATCTGGAAGAAGAGAGCCTACGAACCAATGGAACCATTCAAGCATCTAGACAAAATGACACAGCTCATTTCATGTCCAGCTTGATTGTGTGACAAAAACACCAATTATGTAATTGAGTCATTATTACTTTTAGAAGCAAGAAACAGTGCTGACTTTTAAGTTAGTGGCTGATTTCACAAAGCACTTCTAATCAAATGCTGGTAACTAATCTGAACTAGTCTATAAACCAACAGTCAAAAAAAAAAAAAAAAGGATAGCCAAACAAAGCTTTATTACCACACAGTCAATACTCACTTCAACAAGAAATATTAGTTAGAAAAGAACACCGATCCTTTTTTGGTTCTAAAACTTTTTTTTTTTTAAATCTTACTCTAATATTGATAGTTCAATTACAATGATATATCAATAATCGCCGATCAACAATCCTGGGCATTAACTGCTGCCAGTCGCACAGGAGGTGTGTTTGCTTATGCCCATTTGTATCTCAGGAGAAGTCATTAAATTACTTCATGACCATACCCAAATGCCTTCCCCTCCTCAAAAGTACTTTAAAAAAAATTTTGTCAGGCAAATATGCCATTTGGCTTTGGAATTTGAATTTTCAAAGCATGGAAAGAATTTTAAGCATGCACCCATCCAAAAAGGACAGCTGCCAGAAGGGAAGCGTTAGTCAGTCTTGGTGTATTCTTCCAAAGTGCACTCCCTAAATGGAAGCTGCATTAACCTACGACAAATTTATACATGCAGTCTGAAAAGTTTCAAATTCAAGTTCTCTTAACATTTACAGAGCAGGACATTTGTTCTGGATGAAGTCAATAGGTCATTGTTCTGCTCTTTTTGACAGTGGAACCTAATGGATAGCACAAAACGTATAGAAAACCATTCGTAGGATGCAGGCAACTGGCAGGGAGAAAGGTGACAGGAAGAAAGCAGTGCAACCAACACTGCTTCACAGGGGAAGTAGTTTCAACCCTTTTTTATTTATTAGTTGGTATTCAGATTCCCCTCATAGTTCAGGGAGCAGGGAGGAAGGTAGTGGGACAAAAAAAGTTTGGGGTTTTTTGTTTGTTTTTGGGTTTTTTTGGTTTGTGTTTGTTTTGAACACATGAAACAAAACGTGGTCAGTTTGATCTGTTAAACTAAAATGGCAGACCAGCTTAAGTCGACACTGAGCTCTGACAATCAAGCCCAGGGAACCAGTGAAGGAACTTGTATGAACTTACAGCGCAAACCGTCAGCAGACTGGGAAGAGTTTTGAGGGTTACGGTAAATGTTCAAGAGGGCAATGGTCTGAAATACAAAACGCAACAACTTTATATTATGGAAAATAATTTTAACAAGAAACTGGTTTCCTTTAGGGTCGCTTTAGCCGAGTCTGTGCTGAAAGAGAGGTGGTTATTCTCTCCCAAGCAGGAGAACTTGCACTTAGCTGGTGACCTTTCTACATCAGCCTAACACTGTAAAGTAATAGAGATCTCATGATACTCCATTATTGTATTTTACATTTTATTCCATTTGCCAATATTACTATAGAGGGGTTTTGCATGATTTCAGACAGCTCTGAAATAGGTGGAATCCAAACACAGCACTGACAATTACAGGTGCAATAATTTGAATTTGATTTTACTGAACGGTATCTTAGCAGCAAAATTCCAGGAAAGGAAATAATACAATAATTAGAGCACAACATGAAATCTCTACTTTCCTAAAAAAGTTAAAATGAAAGAAAACCCAGTTGTGGGGAACTTACCGTACATCACACATATACCTATTTTTTTTTTTTTTTGGGTGTTACATCAAGAATTTGAGAAATGTCTGCAGTTTAACCCTTTCTAAGGAATGCAGTGTTACTAAGCAACCAAGTTTCACTTTGCAACACAAAAGGGAATCTGCATCAAGTCCAATTTATGCAGTCACTTCTGCACTCAGAACTGCACACGTTCCACAAATTCTTGATCTGTGCGCAAGAAGAGTTCCGTCACTTGTCCTGTTTGCAACAGCTTTATGTCAGCAGCTCAGAAGCCAACATTATTTTCTCGTAATTAGGAGTGGGCTCTTTAACACCATTCTTTAAAAAAATTTCTCCAACTGTGGGACTTACAGTGTGAGCCGTCAGCCGTCTGTGCACTGTTTTGGGGGTTACGATAGATGTTTTGAATCAAGATGGTCTGCGGGGAAAAAAAATAAAAAGGGGAATTCTACTGGCTGCTGTGCATATAATAGACAATTGCAAAGAGACAACTTGTTTGCAAACAGCTAAAAGTTATATTTTATCCTTAAGACTTCCTTTTGTATTTGCAGAGTATCTTCCAAAATTGTATCCAGACCATCATATTATGAAAACAGTTTTAATTAACCACCAAGAAAGAGCTGCATTTGTCTCAACAGCTATCCTCAAAATGGGAGGTGTGAGGCACAGTAACCTAAAATGTCACACGAGGTATTCTGGAGATGCCTAAACTTTTGAAACCAGATTCACTATTGCAAGTCTAAGGCGGGGGAAAAAGAGTGTTATGTGCACAGCATGTAATACAAAATGCCACAGTGTCCAAAATGCTACACCAGACCACAAAGGCTTTAGGCAACAGCTACATCTCGTTTTGTGCATCAGGAATTTCTTGGTGGAATTTCTGTTTAAATAATATAATAGCATTATAGGTTCACATGTTTCCGATCCTTCAAATAAGGACAATATCCTTTTAGCCCTTCTGCTTTTTACTTGAAGAATTAGCCCAGGCAGACTTGAAACCTTACATTTGTACCGTTCTTCTTAAAATCAAGTTGTCTGAAAAAACAAACCATGTTTGAGTTAGTAAACTAATATTACAAAAAAAATTCCAAACGTCCATATCACTGTAAGCAGCTCAAAAATTGAAATTTGATTACTTAAAATACAAGCTCAATGTCAGTCAGTATGAATGGCAATCCCCAAGTAATTTTAGATTAGATATTATTATTATTAGTTACAGTAAGAACTCAGAGCTTAAAGAAGTCACAGGACCAGCAATGTCACACCTACATATGCTACCCATTTAACATGTAAAAAAATACATCCGTAAGAGCAAATTTAAAACCAGACACTCATTTTATTATGGGTCCAGCCATACCAACCAAAGCTTTGTGCTTCCGTGGCCCAGGTTTAAACTACCTATGCTTTAGCCTACAACTGGAGAGCACCAGAAACATGCATCTCATTAGGGTGTTTCTGCTGATTGGTGGTAATTTGATCACCCTGGATTGTGTGACCTTTCCTAACACAGCTCTTCTGTATAGTAGCTGCACCAGCAAGAGCTGCACAAGGTTAAAACATTGTGCTGGTAACTTCGCATTAGCAAGAACTCTGTTGTTCTATTTTCTATCACAGCTGATTGCCAACCTGCACACAAATAAAGATTTCTGCAGACCCTAAAAACTGCCAGCTACCTCGGAGATGTTACAGCACAGCTGCCAGGTATGAGGCTGTGCAGTCCCAGACATCCCTGGACAAATGGGACGTGCCCTGCTGACCCACTTCAGCTGGCATTTCTAACCAGAGCAAAGCTAAAGGCTGCACTGACAGAGGAAGCTGTAGTTGTACACAAAGTTTTGTAGGTAAAAAAAGATGTAAGGGTGGTGGGGTTTTTTTGTTAGGCTTTTGGGTTTTTTTTTAAGCTTAAAAGACAACTTCCATGGAAGCTGTCTGCTTTAGAAATATTTTTCAGTAGCCAATGACCTAAATTCAGGTCTCTAAATAACCAATTGCACTTCAACATGAGCTCCATGTAGGTCAGCAACACAGAATAGTTTTGAAAATGAACAACACTCGTTTTGAAATAAAATATCTGCATTAAAAATTGTTCAATTCCCAGAAGCAGTGTTTTTGTAGTTGAAGTACCAGCAGAAGCCCCTATCCATCCAGAAGTCCTTGATATTCTCCCCTAGAAGTCCCCCGCCTACAGTTTAACTTGATGATAGCTTTGAACTTGTCACATGGATAGTACTCACATTCCTAATTTCTCCCCAAACCAGCATCAGCCCATATTTCTCATCAATTCTGCTCCAAAGCAGATTAAATGAACTTGCAGAAGACTCTGCTGCTATGTGAGCTTTACCTCTGCAGTTAAAAATACAATAACTTTCAAAGGCTCTATTGTTCATGTACAAAATTCCCAAAGAAATTCATCTGTGTACCTTGACAATCAGCATTGATAGAAAGAGGATAAACATCCATTTTTCCGGGAATGTAATTTGTGAATACTATACAGTTCATAATAATAACAATAATGAAAACCCTGTCATTCCCTGCACCTTTCTGAATTTATTTCTGGCAGACATGCAGTCACACATGATGTCTCCAACAATATTCACTGAGCCAAAGATTAAATAACCTGTCATGTCAATTGACAATTCACCCTCAGCAACCAGGCAAGTTGTTTTCAATAAACCATTTATTTCTTCCACATTCAAAGGAAGTACGCAAGTCACTCTTGAAACTTAAGAGCCTGGGTCAGAGAGCAAATGTAATGATAGATAAGTCACTTTTACTCATTAGTTTTCTTCTGTTATAGGCATAGAAGATTAAAGTTCCCACCTCTGGGACAGGTGGAATGTGCTGCCATTGTCTGTGATTTAAAACATCTGGGATGGTTTAAGTGCCTGAACATCACTGAGAAGGCACACTCACCTGAAAGTTAGCACTGGTTGGTCTCTACTACAGGCAAGCTTACAACAGCATCGCTTCCTGCAGCCATTAAGGGTGACAGGAGATAATTAGAAATGCTGGGAGAAGTAAATGGAATACCCCAAAAAAAGCAAAGACCCAGATAAACTGGGGCCAAAACTGAACTAATTAATCTGGAGCTTCGTAATTATTCACTTGAATCTGAGAATCTACATTTTAAAGAAGCCAGAATATACTTCCACAAGAAAGAGAAAAAAAGGGAAACAAACCTGGCTAAATGTTGGTTTGTTGTGCAACCGAGAACATCTGTCTCCATGGCGACAAGCTCCAATTTTGAAATAAAATGAGCAGTTGACTCTGGAAGAAAAAAATTAATAAAGTATTTACATACTGGAATAGAAAACATTAATTTTCAAAAAAGCATATGCCCTAAATGTCTTTATCTTGATGTGGAGAAGTAACACAGAAAAAAAACCCCACACCAAAACTGTACAGGAAAGCATTACAACAAACCTGTCCATATTCATTCCTTTTACCCCTAACTTACAGCCAGTATCTGACCAATTTCCCCCAAAGTGGTTTCATGATCCACCACACAGAAGTGATCTCTTGTTTTACTCTTCCGCTTCTCCATTCTTGTCTTTACATCAGTTTCAGTGGGTGATGGGATGGCAAATAACGAGAAAAACGGTCTGAAAATTTTCACTGCGAGCCCTGTGGCTGAGTTCATGCAGCCTCTGGTCCAGGCAATAAAACCTGCTTTAAAGCTGACACAGTTGCACCTCTCTCACGTTTTATAAGCCATCTGTTTAAGTGAAAGTCTACGGATAACTCAGGCTGATGCTAACACAGCATTGGAAATAATTCAGGAAAGAGAAAATCATGTTACAGAGAGAATACACCAAAGCAAAATAAATTCACTTAATTAAGTCATTTCCATGAATATAGTTAATAATTTCAAGAGTAAGCTGCTTTTTTTTTAAACCACAAGCTTTTCTTGAATGATCCATCTCATGACACCTTGAAAATGCTCCTGGTTTAGAAATGCTACTAAAACTCCCATAAAAAGGTGTAATTCACATAGAATGATGAAAGAAAACCACAAGGAGTTTAGTTACCTTGACAGGGAAATGCAAAATTCTGAAGGGCAAGAAAATTATTATGGGCTATATATGGGTAAGTGAAATATTAGAATTCTCCTGGAAGAAAGATTAATATTCCCATAATTAACACCAATTCTTTCCACAATCCTGTGTAATCAACATCATCAACTCACGGAGGGGAGAATTATTAAAGTACTAAAGCACATCTGATCTCTAGCAAAGCATTCTACTGTAAAATTGCAACATGATCACTCTTCATTATGTTTTTGAAAACAAACACTTAGCATTATGAAATACTTACTGTCTTTTCTGAACTCTAACCTGAAATAAAAAGAAATACCTAACTACAAAATTTCGAATAGTGCTTCCAACTTCAGCACCTTCTGGAAGGTTCCGTTTGCTTTTTTAACAGAAAACAAGAGCTGCACAGGAATTTCATGCCTGATTAAAACTCTGAAACTGTAATGCATTAAATTGCTACGTATCTCCTTTGTGTGAAAGGATGCTACAGTAACAGAGCTCAAAAGAGAGGCTGCCGACACTGCTTTCCTGGAATGGCAGCGCTACAGAGCAGAGCAGAAGCCCCACGGCCAGGGGCTGACAAGAGTAATTTAGTCCAGCAGCACATCGATGCCCCCTTTTCATTTTTACGAGTGGAAAAACACGCCGGTTTGGTCAGGCCGATGGTGACCAAATTTTCGTTAGGAGGGTTTTGTGTGTGTGCTTCCAACAACCAGAGAAACTAGAGGCGTTCCCGGACGCGTGGAGGGCTGCAGGCAGAAGCCTGTAGGATCAGGATGCAGCAGTCGGGGAAATCCTCCGCACCCTGGGGAGGGGGGAGAAATAACCAGTCGCTGTCCTTGCAGCAGAGCGGGAGCTCTCGGGCTGCTGCGAGGCTCAGGGACACGAACAAAAGGAGAACAGGAGGAGGAGGAGGCGCTTTCTGGCAGGAGGCGGCGGGAAGCTCCGGCACCCAGCGGCCCCGACAG
>VZRL01000435.1:1101-101650 GCA_013397895.1 Origma solitaria | reverse complement strand
CGGGGCTGGGGGCGCCGCGCTGCGGGACGGGAGCGGAACCGGGAGGCCGCGGGTTCGAGTCCCGCCCCCGCCGCGGGCTGAGCGCATGGCGCTGCTCTGCTCTGCTCTGCGGGTCGGGGCTTCCAAGCGCTGGAAGAAAGGGGGTCGCTCGAAGGCGGGGAGGGGCACGTTCTGAAGTGGTTTAATTTTTTAAAATTTTTTTTTAAAGGTAAAGCATGCACTTGAACTAAAAGCGGAGTGGAAGGTAGAACCAAATTCTTTCTGCTCGTTGTTCTGGGAGGTTTCATGGAACTATGGGCCAAAAGATGCAAGTCTGAACGCGGTGAATTGAACTTTTTTCAATGGAGTAGCAATGCATGCAGAAGAAGCTTCCAATACTGAGAAGCACATCAGGAAATAAACTTAAGCGTTTTGCTGATTCAGAAAACAAGACTGAGCGCTCAGTGTGTGACAAATAAAATTTATCTCAGATATTTTGCTATTTCCTGAAGCAATAAGAAATGCACTTCATAGAGCTTGCAGCCCCAGCTGGAGTTTATAGCACCATTCATAGAATCATGGAATGGTCTGGGTTGGACAGGACCTTAAAGATCATCTCGTTCCAAGCCCCTGCCATGGACAGGGACACCTTCCACTGGGCCAGGATCTACTCTAAGTCCTATCCAAGCTGACACCTCTTGAAATTCCTGATTTTGGTTTGAGCTGTGACCTGCCTCCGTACAGGGACAGTCCTCTTGGCACTGCTCTGTGTCCTGCCATGTTCTCTCTCTGCTGTTCGGGGATGTACAACTCACCTGTCCCCCCACTGCTCCCTGCTCCTTCCAACAAACTTGCACAGATTTTTGCTTTAATGTTTTTGTTAATGCCTTCAGCTGAAATATGTCAAAATATGTTTTTCCTGGGGCATCAAAATAAGTTTTCAGTATTTGAAACACTCTGGGTTGTGTGGTGGTGTGAGTCAAGGGAAGGGATCTCTGCCTGGCATGGTAACAGGAGCCAGTCTTTTGCCATTTTTTTATAGTTTCTTATTTTAATAGCTTGCTATAAATCTCAGGTCAGTGACTTACTGCAGGTTACTCCTGCCCCAATTTGCTTAGATCTATTGGGTTAAATGCTGTCACAACCCCTCCTCTGCTTTGCTCTGCCTCCTTAAGGCCTCGTGTCATCACTGGGTATCAACTGAGGACAAAATGGTGACACCCAGATCTGGTTTGGAGATAAAATGGCTGAGAGAAAAAAAAAAGGAGGGAAGCAGCCAGTTTTAAGAGAGGGAGAGGTAGGAGGAAAGGTGGGAAAAAATGGTTGTGAAGCAAAAGAAAGCGGTGCTTGGATACAGAAAAAAGATTAAAACAAACACAGAAACACATCCAGGGGGTCAGTGCATGGCGTACTTAATGCATTCACTGGAAAATAGCACTTTCTTGTTGCCAGTACCCAGAGCACTGTGCTAAAGAGGTACCTGGAGTTCCAGGCCAGTGCACAGGACTTAGTTTCTCAGGTTAAAGGGATTTTGCTAACAGTGCATATGCAGGGATAATTACTGATCCACAGCCAGCAAACCCTTTGAATAATTTTGTCAGCTCACTGCTTGACATCTCTGGGAACAAGGCACGACTGTGAGGAAAGAGAACCAATTTAAGATGTAATGTCAAAAAATTAATTGTAGACGGCAGCCATGTACATTAGAGCAGAGCTGTAGCTGGTAATCTCATCTGATCTACTTGCGTGCCTATACTTCACTAATCACCATGGTTATATAAGCAGATCTTTGATAAGATCCTTAATTATAGCAGCCCCAGGAAAGGCTGCGCAGCACAGCAGAGAGAAGGGTGAGGTCTTTGGAGCCGTATCTTCCATATGGGTCTGCGGGAGGACTGTCTGTGGCTTTGTTTCATCTCTTGGGGCAGCATGCCCTGGCATGAAGGACTCTGCCACAGAGCACATGGGGACAGACCCTCTCAGACGCCCCCAGGTCACCCACAGCGGAGCCCTGAGCACCGTCAGGGCACTGCTCTGACGGCTGAAGGTGAATTGAACCGGTCTGGTGCCAGGGGCAGCCAGTGGGGTTGGATGAGAGGCAGCGAAGAGGAGAGGAAATGCTGAGTCAGAGCCTTGGAGAAGCAGCAGCAGTGCAGACACTGCAGAGCGTGGCTGAGGGATTTGTGTGTCTTATGGAAGCTTTTCCTTGGAGAGCTTTTGAGATCCAACCCCTGATTAAGAACACTGCTGATTTATTAACTGTTGCTACTAGAGAGAGCTTTACGATTGCAAACCAGGAAAATTAATAAAGTTGCAGGGCTTTTAAGTTCCATACAATATTTGATGTGATTAGAACTTTCATCCAGCAAACTGCTGTTCAGTCTGGGGTCAAGACCATCATTATGGCAGTTGCTTTTTTGCTTTTGGAGCCCTCTCTCCATTCCCAGAGGAGCTTGTGAGCTAGACAAAAATGCCATCCTCCCCCTTTACAGAGGAGACACAGAGAACAGGCGATTTTCCTAACATCCAGGTGGACAGGAGATGAGCAGAATCAGGATAAGGGTTTAGGAATAACCTTGTTGTTTCAGATGGGGGGTTCACCTGCACATGCAGTCTCCTCACTCACACAAGAGGCAGCAGGGCCTCTTAGCAGACAGTGAGGGTAGAGTGCTCTGGCATTGGACAGAAAAGGGAATATTCTGCTCAGTGGTGAGCACTGCTGTGTTTGTGGCCTCTTCTCCTTCATGCCTCAGTGCACAAGTAACATCTGGTGCCCACAGCTGCAGCTTCACTTCTGGCTCCTCCAGAGCCACTCCTTGAGGTCTGATTTTTTGCACCCCATTGTTTACACTCTCTGTATCTGGGTGGAAATGACTTGTTTTCTCACTGTCCTGCCTCCCCATAGCCCTCCAGCCCCCCTTGCTAGGCAGGAATTCCAAGTTTTGTTCAGGATCTGTGTAGCCTGGCCCTGAAGGGATGTCAGTAGAGACTGTAGCGGTACCAGCCGGGCAGGAGAGCTCTGAAGCCAGGAAGGTGTTGTTTTGAGGTGCGCCCCATCCCTTTCCCTCGTTCTGTGCTTTCCCCAAATGTGGGCGACTGGGCAATGTCACTGTGCTGTGGCCATGGGGGGATGGCATCCCTGTTCACCAGGAAAAGAAGAAAAATCTCTTTTCTTCTACTTCCAGTGCCTGCCCTGTGAGTTTAATCCCAGCTTTCCTGTCTCAGACCTCCTTTCCCAGCCTTTTGAAGTGCTGCCCCAGGGCTGTCCCCGATCCACCTCCACACTCCAAGGGCCAAAAGGATTCACTGGAAAATAATCAAAGTCCATCTGATAAGAAAACCCAGCTGCTCCTTTGAGGGAGGTTCCTCTCTGTGTTGTCCTGGGCAGTTTGGATGGAGCATTTTGTAGGAGCAGCTGATGTCTTTTGACCTTTCTGAGTACACTTGGAAAAATGCTCCCGGTATTGCTTGCTTGCTGCCCTCACGTATTTAATGGCAGTCAGAGGACCAAGAGGACACTAAGGCAATGAAAGGAGAGAGTTTGGTGGAAATCTCTTATTATTTCTCTCTTCTGATGAATTGTCTGGTGCCCCCTGAACCCGTGCAGGCTCTTTGCATAGGAAAGCAGCTTGCAGATGTGCTATGCCCGTCCCATAATTTTGTTTGTTTCCAGCCTGCCTTCATTTGGTTGTGGTTTCCTGGTGCAGCAGGATCTTGGCTCACATGAGCTCAGCCTGGGTGCAAGGGGCAGGTTTCCCTCCGCCCCTCCCCGTGCTTATTTTGTTCCATCTCTCACACTTGCCTGACTGCATCAGGCAGTGCATTGAACTGGCTTAAAGTTAATAAGCTGAATAATTTTATCTTGCAATCGGAACAGGGAAATGAAGCCACACCACACAGATGGGAGCACACAGCAGGAGGAGGGAGGGAAGTCAGGAAGGATGGGGTGGAAGGAAAAAGACAGAAGGCTTCTCCTTTTCTGTAGCAGCCAAGTTGTTCAGCTCAATCCTGTCATGGGACTGTACCCTCACAGTGGAGCTTTTAAATCAGCAAATATTAGATCTAAAAATAGCAGGTGTTTCTGCCAGAGAACCAGAGCATGGATATCAGAGAAAGTTGTTGTAGGAGGGGGGGAAACCTCCTGCACATTCCCTTTGCTGTCTGCAGTTGAACTCTGCTCAGAGTTCCACATTCACAAAAATAAAGGTATCGTGCCAGACTTATCCTGAAATATGTTTACAGAAAAATTTTTGTTTAGGAGAAGAGCCCAGTCAGAATAGCCTGCAGAAAGGCAAGGCACACAACACACCTACACCAGGCTTCTTGCTGCTTCCCTGGGACACAGCAACCTGTCCCGAGTCCATTGGGAGCTGTCCTGGGCCAGGCCAGGGTAGAAATGCAGGAGAACAGGCTGTGGCTCAGGTACTCAGATACTCCGTGGGGGCTCTGAAGCTTTTCTGCAGCGCTCTGCCATGTGGTTTAGTAAAGAAGCAGCCTGATGTGTGCGATGGACGCCTTACAGAGAAGCTTTCCATGAGCCCCGCATGGAATACTGCCCAACCTGCGGGGGCTCTGGGGATGCCCGGGTGGGAGCTGCTGTTCCACATGGATGCAGGAGCTTTCCATTGGCTTTGCCGGGGATGCCCGGGTGGCAGCCACTGTTCCAGACGGATGCAGGAGCTTTCCATTGGCTTTTCCGGGGATGCCCGGGTAGGAGCCGCTGTTCCACATGGATGCAGGAGCTTTCCATTCGCTTTGCCGGGGCTCCCTCTGGTGGCTTTCGGCTGGAAAGGCTCTGCCGTGCAGCGCTGTAGATGCTTGGCCGGAGCTGAACTGGACATTCTCCAGGGCAGCGCTTCCCACCAGGACCCTGCTGATGGCATGAGGCACTCGGGATGGGTGTCGAGGGGACAGCAGAGCCCAGAGCAGGGTTGTGAGTGAGCCCTGCACTCCAGACACGGGAGAGTTGAGTTGCTTCAACGAGGTGGTTTCTGCAGCGTGGCCTCTCCCCAATGCAGCTGCTGCTACCCTGTCCCCTCCAGGAACCCTCTGAGCAGCAGGGGCCCCCAGGATGTACACCCCACAAGGAATTTTATGCCTCCGTCTCTCTTGCTGGTGTGTGAAACAAGGTACCGAAGGCTCTGCTGCCTGCATTTACCCCAGTACTGAGATGCCAGGGGGCCTGCTGTGTCATCCCAGAGCTGTGGGGATCCTGGGGGAACAGAAGATGCTTGTGAGGGGATGCAGGTGTGGGATTCACTTTGGGGGAGGAGGGAGGGATAACTCAGGAAAAGCTGCTGGCATGGCAGCCCTTAGGAAAGCGTCACCAGATCAGCCTGAGTTGTGACATGACATCTTCTGGTGCAGAGGGAGAAGCAGGATGAGAGAGGACGGGAATGTGACCCCTCAGGAGCTCCCAGGATGGAAACAGGAGTTCCTTGTTTTGTGTGGAGTGCCTGGTTGAAGTGGCTGTGGTGTGTGATCTCGGCTTTCCTGGCTCCCAGCAGCATCCTGTGACGGCCAGCAGCCCCTCTGGAGGCCAGTGAGCTCCATGGAGACTGCTTGGAACCCTCCTGCTTCCCCAGGGAGCCAGAGCTGGGCAAGGACACTGCAGTTTTTCCATGTTTAGCTCGCCGGGGCTCCCTCTGCCCTGCACAGCTGGACTGCCCCGGTATCCGTGCTGTGGTGTTCTCATCCTGCCTTCACACAAATCGTCCCCAACGTGAGCAAGAGGTGGGGGCCAGTCCCAGCCAGACTGTCCCTGTCTGATGTGAGCACACAGATGCTTAACAGGCATGGCAGACAAACCTGCTCGTGGGGCTGCGTTTGTGTCCTTAGGTACCAGAGGTACAGAGGCAGAGGAGGAGTTAGACCTGCATAAGCACTGGCAGTGGAAACCTGCCAGCAGACAGGTTCAGAGGGCCAGCCTGAGGTGAAGCCTGAGCCCAAGCTCTCATTTCTCCACTGCCAGCATTGTCCTTGAGAGCCAGGTAAGCTGCTGGTGACCTGAGCTGAAAGCAGGCTCTGCTCCCTGCTCCACATAGGTACCTTGGAAAATTCTACCCGAAGTCAAGCTGCTTGTTTTCAAAGCAAGAAGCTCTGATCCTGTGCAAATATTATTTTCCAATTACGACTTGCAGGATGGCTGATGCAGATCTAATCAATCTGTTTAGTCAGCCCTGTGAAAGCACAGGCATCAAAGCTGCTGGCTCTGACGCAGCTCAAGGGCTGCGGTGCCTCGTGTGAATTCTTCCCGTTGTTGTTTTAGCTCTTAATTTCAGGGCAGTCACTGCAACAACAGACTTTGCTGCCACCTGACTAAGGAAGCAATGAGGCTTAGGAGAAAAAAGATCAGTGCTGTTGCCAAGCTATATGCTCTTAAAGCATTTCCCTGGAGCTTAGCAAGAAGTAAATGTTCACAACACCCAGCAGAACTGTGTTTTTGCAGAGCAGGGCCCGAGATCGATAGTATTTGCAGCGCTGGTTTCAGCCCTGTAAAGCAGCTCTAGCTGAAATAACACCAGCTCGGGAAGTAACGCTGGAGGTGTAAATCTGTTACAGGAAACCCACGCAACACTGGATGGCTGTGGAAAAGTCCTTCACTTGTAGCACAGCCAGGGTCCTGGGAAGGATCTACTGGAATCCTTGGATTAGCAGAAGACAAAGGGAGTTTCTCAGGAGCCCAGTTGAGTTAGATTTCCGAGCTGAGCAGTACTGAATGCTGGAGTTATGCTAGACAACTTCTTTCCCACAAGATTAAAATCTCTTTAAAACAACCGCAGCAAGAGCACTAGTTCCTGTTAGCTTTGTTAACAGCTGGAAGGCAACAGTGTCACGAAGAGGGAACCTGAAGTATGCTAGGGCAAGGCAGCTGAAGCCACAGCTGGCATGAGGCTACTCAGCCATTTAGCCCAAATTAAACAGTCTCCCTGTGTGTTCCTTGATGCTGCTGAAGGGTTTTGTACCACGGCACCTGGCACAGCTTTCCTGCAGCCCCTGGCACTGGTCGGGCTCAGATGTGCCCTGCTGATTTCAGTTCTCTGGCCCGTTTTGCCTCTTGTTGTACTGAATGGCCAAAAGCCTTCCCATGGACCCTGCGAGGAGCCCAGGCAGCTGCTGGCTCTGGGCTGGCAGCTGCCAAGGGACCTGGGGGTCCCTTGCCTCAGCTGCCCTTTTCTTGCTCCCCCCAGCTCCCAGACAGCAGACACTCTCCAGTCTGATCCCAGAGAGATTCCAAAGGGATGCCAGGAGCACGCAGCAGCAGCGGCGGCGTCCAGGAGAGTCAGAGCCATGGCGCTGCCGCCTCAGTGAGCTGGTCTCACAGGTCCAGTGATTTTTCCAGGTCTCATCTAGCCCCAAAAGGGCCCGGATTTTATTTCTTTATTTCTATATCACCAAAACAAGTGACAAAAGATGCAGTTAGGCTGGAGGGAGCCTGCCACAATGGCTCCATGTCCAGCTGCAGGCCGGGGATGAGTGCTGTCCCTCAGGGCTCTGCCTTGGCCCCGGGGCTCTTGAATGCCTTCCCCAGTGGCACAAACAGTGCATCCAGCTCACCCTCAGCACGTCTGCAGGGGATGGGAAGCTGAGCAGGGCAGGGGCACCACAGAAGGACGGGGCCATGCACAGGGCCCTGGACAAGCATGACAGGTGGGAGCACGAGAACCTCACGAGGTTCAACAAGGTGCTGCACCTGGGTCGGGGCAATCCAGACTGGAAGAAGAACTTGCTGAAAGCTGCCCTGCAGAGAAGGATTTGGGGTGCTGGTGGATATGAGCTGCCCACGTGTGCTGGCAGCCCTGAAACCCACCGTGTTCTGAGCTGCAAAAACAGAGAGGTGTCCAGCAGGCCAAGGGAGGTGATTCTCCCACTCTGCGCTGCCCTCATGAGAGCCCACCTGCAGTGCTGGATCCAGCCCTGAGGGCCTTGGCACAAGAAAGGTGTGGAGCAGGCCCAGAGGAGGCCACGGAGATGATCTGAGGGCTGGAGCAACTCTCCTGTGGAGACAGGCTGAGAGAGCTGGGGTTGTACACCTTGGAGAATATTCTGGGGAGACCTTGGCCTTTCAGTGCTTAAAGGGAGCTCGTAAAGATGAGGGAGAGCAACTTTGTGTTTGGGCAGATAGTGATAGGACAAGGAGGATCGGTTCTAAACTAAAAGAGGAGAGATCTAGATTAGATGTTGGGAACAAATCCTTTATGTGAGGGTGCTGAGGCCCTGGCACAGGATGCCCAGAGAAGCGGGGGCTGCCCCTGGATCCCTGGAAGTGTTTAAGGCCAGCTTGGATGGGGCTCTGAGCAGCTTGGGATAGTGGAAGGTGTCCTTGCTCATGGCAGGGGAACAAAATAATCTTTAAGGTCCCTTCCAACCCTAACCATTCCGTGATTCTATGAATAAGGGAGTCACCTCCACAAGATGAAGAGGCATTGCTGGTCTACCTTTCTAAGTCATTAAACCCAACCCCTTCCATCTCTGCAGTGGCAGAACAGCAGCACATGCCCACCCCAGCCCTTTTCCACACAGGCTCTCTCTGCCCTTTGTCTCTCTCCACAAATGAGCAGCCACAGGGAGCACCCTAAGGCAAGATCCATGATCCATGGCACTTCAATCAGTATGTCAATGCCTACAAAAGAGACTGCTTGTTTTTTTCCCCCATGCAAACTGCTTCCTAAGCAGTTGCCTTCGCTGGAATGTCATGGGAATTTTGCTGTGTTTCTAGACCAGAAGTGGTCCTAAAATCACAGCTGCAAAAAAAATGTCCTGTTAGCAGTGCTTGGGTATTGAGCAGGTTTATCAATGCAGGCTCACCTACAGTTGCTGTCTAATTACACATTCTACTAAATAGCTGGATTAACAATGTCAAATCATACAGCTGCCATTCCTTTCTCTGTTTTGATGCGGTAAATAGTGTGTGTCTGGACCTGCGCACTCCTACATCCAGCTAAAGGTCAGGGAAAAAAATTGCTTCTCAGTTCATTTTTCCTGGTGATTCCCCATCCCTGTGGCCAGGGGAGCACAGAGTGCCATCTGCAGCACAGATCCAGCCTGGTGTGTGTGTGTGTGTGCCACTTTTGGGCTAGTGGAGCACTTGCTGCAGAGCTCAGAACATGCCACATGTGGGAGGACCGGAGCCCCCCTGGCCGGGGATGCAGCAGGCTGAGGAGGGCTCAGGCTACACGTTTCAGCTCTGTATTCTGTACACTGTGGAGAGTTTACACTGATAGGTAACAAGGCTTTGCTCTGGAGTCGAGAACTTCCCTTTTCAGCTGGAAGGGTTTAGGGAATGAGCTCAGGTTGAGAAGTCATCCTGCAGGGGAAATTTAAAACCAGTGCTTACCTCCAAAGGGTACTTGGATCTGGGAGATAAGCTAAAGATGCGTGAAACTGGGCAGTGGCACCTGTAAAACCTCACCTCTTTCCTTTGCACCCTCTTTTGTTCGGTTGATAACATTTTCTGCCTCTTGCCTCTTTGTGCCAGGTTTTAGAAGAATATGGCCCATTGCCTGGGGGCTGCTTGGGAAAATCTAATTGTCTGTGGACTAAAATGAGCTGAGAGATGAACACTTCGAAAATCAGATCCTGGTTTAAGGGTGAAAAGGAGTCACCTGTTTGTCCCTTATGTAGGGAATAACAGCTCATAGAGCAAATTGATGAGATGGATGGGATTCCTAACTAATTCAGGTAATTTTTTCTGCAGTTTGGGTGTTGGTGTTTTTCAGAGGTTTGGAAAAGCCTTTTACATGTGCCTGGGAATGGCAACAACGACCCCGCTGAACCCTTTCCAGAGCTGTGCAGATTTTCAGACCCTGGAGCATGTTTTGCCTGAGTGCTTTGTAAAGGAAAAGCCAACTCTGCAGTGTGGCAACCTCTGGGAATAGATGTTAAATGGATGTTGAGCATATTGTGATCTCAACTGAAGGCTGCACTTTGCATCTGATATGCTGTGAACACACTGGAAAAATTGCCTGTGCTACAGTTTATGGGGATAAAAAGCCCTTGCCAACCTCTGTAAGCCATGGAGCAGCCATGACCAAACCCTTGGAATAACATTCACTGGAGAAGGGCAGCATCCCTTCTGCTTTTTGTGAAGACATTTATCACTCGCCCTTACAAAGGCTGCACTTCTGCTCACACAGCCTGGAATTCTCAGGCTCTGGGAATCCCAAAGGGACGGATGCAGGTTTTGGGAAGGCTGTCCTCATTTACTTAAAGATATGTGCCAATCTTTTTTTATGTTTTATTGATCATAGCAGGTATTCTCTTGGCTGATTGTTTATTTCTTCAACCAAAATGGATCTTTGACGGTCAAGATAACCCATCCCCCTGGATCAGAGCAGGGGTTGCAAATTAAGTGTCACAGCACACAATGGCTGAAGGACTGGTTGGTTCACAGGGGCAGCCTCTTGAAAGTCTTGTCTTCAGACAGACAGAATCCCCCGAATTCCAGAAGAAGGTGGTGTAAGAGAGGAGGAGCAGAGTGCACAGCCACTGGCTGGGTTTAGTGGTGTGGGTTGGAAGAGCTGTGTGACAGAGTGAGTTGTGAGACCCTTGGGAGCACTTTTCCAGTAGGGAAACACGCTGTTGCCCTCTGTGGATGCTTTTTTAACACACCCTTTGAGTAGGCCCAGCACTACAACCAATGTGGTCATGCCTGGATCCCCTTTGATCCTCTTTTCCCTTTTCCAGGGTAATCAGCACTAAGGTGTCAATGTCTCCTTGCAGGTAAGCCCTTCCCACCTGGGATGTAGTGCCCACCCTAGAGAGGAGCAGAGCTGATGGAGCCCCCAGGACCACATTTTGTTACCACAGGGAAGATTTAGTGTCTGCCCTCCTTCTCTTATCCCTCTTATCCCTGGGGTAGAAGCCAGCTTCCAGCACAGGCTGGGACACTGGAAGAGCATGGCCACAACAGGGACATAAAAGCAGTCAAATCTTCACGCCCTTCGGAGAACAGTGGCCTGCTTCTTACTGCGGTGTTGGGAAGAGAAAGCAGCTCTTTGGAAGCACCAACTCTTTTAGGAACAGGACTAGAAAGCAACAGAGCCTCAGAGGAAGAGTGAACAGCACTGGCAGGTTTTAATCACTCCACTGCACAGAAATACACAGATATCCCAGTGAATAAACTAGGGAGTCAGAGGGGAGAGCTGGACAAGACTTTGGAGGTAGAAAGGAAGGTTGAACACACGCAGTTAGTGGCGAAACAGTGGACATCACTGAAGGAGAGTTACCTCTCAGATCACTCTGTGTGGCTGCAGAACATTCCTCCTGTCATGCTCTAGGTGGAGAAAGAACACCAAGCCTTGGGCAACACAGTGCACATTTTTATTTGCTCATCTGCCAGAAAGCTGTGAGAAGGCTCCAGAACCATTCTCTTACATCCAGAGCTGCTCATAAAGTGCATTACTTAAACCTTTATGACTGAGAGCACCCTCTTTGGGTCATTGAAAAGCTCCTCTGTGATCTACAGGTCTCTGTGTCAGCCTTGGGAGTGAGAAATGTTGTTCAAAGACTTCTGTGTTTGCACACTGTGAGTTTAGGTTTGGGACCTTGCATTTAAAAATTAAAAAATTTTTTTCCAAATTTCCCTCCTGTTACTGGACCTGCAGCTGCAACTCCCCTCCACTTCACCACTGTTCCCAGCACTAACGTACAAAATTCCTTTATTTCTTTTACTCAGCAGCTCCAGCAGGGATTTTTCTGTTTGCTTGTTTTCCCTCACTGTGTTTGGTCCCTGGCTATGACCTTTTTACAAAATGCATAAAACATCTGGGGAGAAAAAAAAAAAAAAAAGGAAAGTGAAAAGAGGGGTTGTTTCAGACTGCAGATGCTGTGACAATCTTCATCATTTAACCTTAATTATACACAGCAGAGCCATGGCCATTGGTGCTGCATCAGCAAGCTGAAGTCTGGTGCCATCTGCTGTGCCTGAGCATAGCAGTTTCCTGTGGGTTAAAGTCTGGGAATGTGATGCTCTCCACTTTGATTATCCCTTAGTTTGCATCTTCTCCCCCAGAGCGTGCTCCGGTCTGGCCCCTGTGTTCTATTTACCCTGCAAGCTCATAGGAGACATCGGGGGATTTTTGGCTCATTCTGACTCTTTCCCGTGCTCTGGGCATGCAAAGCAGCCACAAACCTGAGCTGTGCAGAGCTGAGGAGCCCTGCTGGGGTCAGGCCTGGGCGCAGTGACGCACAAGAGCCAGGCTCAGCGTTTTGCTCACCGCTCTGCCGCGCTAATCTTTCCTCCACTAACCTCCACCACCCTCCTGCTAATGCTCATCCTCACATGAGTGCACACAAATCCAGCAAGAGGATTTGGGGGCAGCTTAGACAAATGGTTCATTAGGGTCTTTTCTCTGCCAAGTGATGGTTTTTTCTGAGGTTCCCATCACCGAGCTACTGTAAAAATAAATTCTCCCAAGTCACCAGACAGCTGCCACCGTAACAGACTCGTCTGGCATCCAGGCGTGAGGGACAGGGATCGTTATCCCATCAAGAGATAGCTTTTTTTTGCTCTCAGGCTGCTGGATGAACAGAGTCCCTGTGAGGCAGGTGAAAGCTGTGATTTTTTTGTTTCTCCTCGACTTGGGGAGATTTGCAGATCCTGTGGTGCCGCACAGGTACTTCTGAACCTGGTGAAGATTCAGAGAGATTCGCCCCTGTTACAGGACGTGCTCCCTTCAGCAGTCTCTGGATGGGGATTGTGCAATCTCTGTAGGTTACCTAGTTTAAAGAACCTGATTATCCAGGTAGCCCATGTACACACAGGAGCTGCTGGAGAGTCAAGTTGGTTTCAGCATCTCCAGAACGAGCAGGTCTCTCAATATCTCCCACTCTCTCGCCTGAATCAATAATGTGACTTGCCTGTCCAAACCCCCTTCATCAGGGTCTCTTTTACATCTGAATCTGCCTTCCTGCCCTGTCCACCTCCCATCATCTCTGTGAGTCGATCTGCACCAACAAACAGCTCAATTCCCGGTCCCCCATTGCACCAGAGCACTGAACTGCTGCAGCATCAGCTGCAATCAGGCAATTCTTGCAGCTTTCCTGCTGCAACAATTTCCTGGGTGGTTTAATGATTCATGCAATGATATCTTCATTCTGTGTCCAGTTCTTCCCCTCCAAGCTGTGCTCAGGCAGAGAGAGGCAGACTCAAACCAGCACTGGGTTGTTCGCAGCAGGATCCCCAGGTGGCTACAGGGTTTGCAGAATGCCTTTTACAGAGCTGCTTGTCCAGGGTTTGCAGAATGCCTTTTACAGAGCTGCTTGTCCTGATCCCACCACTCTCCTTCCGTGATCTCTTCTAGTCTTCCTTCCTCCAGATCTCCTCCCACTTCTCCTTCCCCACATCAGCACCACTTCCCCTGCACTAGCAGATAAAGCCACTTTTCATCCTGGCTACTCACTCTTCCTCCTGGCCACCCGCTCCTCCCTGTATTCCAGACCTTCCTAGTGCGAAGGCTGGGTATCAATCCTTTGGAGAAGAAAATTCTCTGTGATTACCCTGCTATAGGCTCGGTAGGATAATCTGCTGAGTGCAGGAATGCTCATGTGGACCGTGAAGAAATAACTCACATCTATACTATCAAGACCATTGGAAGAAAACCAAAATTATTCTATAAATTCAAAGTTACAGCAAGTTGTGATTTATTTTTAAAGAGGTCTCAATCTGAAGATTGATTGACTAATTGATTGATTGATTTGAGGTTCACAGCAGACCAAGAATGGACATAAATTGTCCTTTCTTCTGAAAAATAGCCAAGATTTTCATTCCTCAGGGTGTTGCATCATTTGCCATAATTATTTGCTTTAGGTAAGTAAACATCACATCACAAAACAACCCTACACTCTCAGACACTCTGGTCTGAAAATAAAAGCGGGTGTAATTTCCAGAGCCAAGGGAATATTTTATACAGCAGGACAAGGAGCCATGGAAAGCTCGGGCAGATGAGCAAGGCAGGGGCAGTCTCAGCAGCAAGCTCTGTGGAGTTGCAAGAGAGATGGTTTTATTCCAAGAAAGGACCAGGGGAGTGAAAAGGGCTGAAGTTGTACCTCTGCCACGCGTTTTACTTGTTGTTCCCGGTCACCAGGATGATACTTACCTGAGACCAGAAGGGAAGAAGCATCACTGCTTAGCAGCTGTAAATTTCCAAACCTGCTCCTGTGCCCAATCTCCTGCTCTCTGGGTGTGTGTGAGATGCTCTCTCTGCATCTCTCACTCTCTGGGAGCTGCTGCAACGCTGGGAAGCAAAGAGCATCCCTCATTCCCTATGCAAATCCATTGATGAAAACATAAAATGCATTGTGCTGCTCAAACTTGCTGAGCTTGTTTGACTAAGTGCCAAGGATTAGCAGCACGTAAATTCACCATTGATTTGACAACAATGATATTATGTGCCCTAAACACTGATGGGATTTGTTCAGTGTTTAGGATGTGGGCTCTGAGGTGGAAAAAAGGGATTGCTAGTAATTTTTTAAGCCTCTTTGGCTGCACCAAGGCAGACTGTTGATATTATATAAATTCTTTAGATAAAATAAATATCAGTCTTTGGATAAGTAGAGTGGATATTTAACTTTTCCAGTGTACAGCTCAACTGTAAATCTGACCGTGGAATGCTGTAAACTGTGAAATAAAACTTGCCCCATCCCTCTAAAATAGGCAAAGAGGAGATGTTGGAGTAGAAAAATAATCACAGAGGGCAGCAATAAAACAAAGGATTGTGCCTTAAAAGTGGTGAGGCGAAGATTTCTTTTTCAGTCGAAAATGAAAAATGTCCCCTCCACAACTTGTCCTCACTGTGATTGTTCCCTCCCTAGCTCTGGTGTTCAGCAACTTTGCAACCACAGTCCCTGTAGGACAAAAGCATTGTCAGCATGAGTGGGGACCACCTGGGACAGAACTTGGGGTACAGGCGTTGACCATTCATTGGGGCAAGAGTTGCAGAGGCGAGGGAGGGGAGAGTTGTGGTCATTTACAGCAGGACAAGCTTGGCCAAGAGTCTGTAGGGCAGGGGCTGCTCACATGCTCTCATTTGGGCAGCTGAGGGCTGTTTGAGGTGTGTGGGAATTTGCAGGGTTCTCCAGGGACATGCTTCTCTCTCTTTAAAAGCAAAGCAGGCCCAGTTTGGTGGCGGCTTTTTGTTTGTTTGTTTGTTTGTTTTTTCAAAGGTGCTCAGCCTGGGCTTCTTCCTCGCTGTGAGCTGTCCTCGAGGAGGGGTTCTCAAGTGTTCTTTGCTTTTAACAAGAATCAGTAATTAACCGAATGAAGAAAAGAATATAACACCTGGCATTTCTGATGCCAGCCCTCCCCTTGCATTGCCCTGCAGCCCCAACCCCGGACAAGCATCGTGCAAATTACAAATTGCAAATTGCACTGATAACGTGGCCTCACCTCCTCCCCTCCATTATAAACCTTTAGCAAGATATCAACAGCATTCAAAACTCGTCAGAATCACTGCTCTCCTGCTTTCCATGGTGTTTGATGGGGAGGAGAATGAGTCTCACTGCTGTTGTAATCACCTGCTCCTTCCTCCATCAGCATCCCAGGTCGGATGTGGTGGAAAGGTTTGGAGCTCCTGGCCATGAGGAATAGGAAATGAGTCTCATAAAGGAAGGGCTCTTCCCTTACAGAGAAAGAAAGAAAGAAATGCTCTGTGTTCGTTTCTAGGGAAAGCTTTTAGTAAGTGCTTAGCAGCCCAAATTGATAACCATGAGCGAGTGTGCCTTTTCTGCTTGACTGCTTGCGTTCTGACTTCCATGACTTCATCCTGATTTCTTGCATCCTTTCCAAAGCTATGTCTATGCAAGATTAAGAAAACATTGTCTTTTCTTTCCTATTCCCCACTCACCAGCTTTCTTATGCACATTATGTAGTATTTTCCACTGCAGCAAGAGTGGTAGGAAGAAAACTTGCAAAAAAAAAAATATCACATTATTACTTACTCTAGTTCCACGTCCCTCTCATGTTTTTGTTTTTGTAATTCGTAGATTTCTGTGAAGGGCAAATTTAGTCTGATTAGCATGCTGCAACGATTTTATCATTAAATATTGCCAGAGAATTTTCAATTCCTTATATCATCACTAAACAGCTGACATCTAAACACAGAGGACCTTCTAAATGAGTTTAGTTGTATTTTTTGGGGTTGATATGTTTATTTGAAACAAAAAGCACTAGGATGCATTCCTGGTTTCCATGAGAACCATCTGAAGAGTTGATTTGGAAAAAACTGCCTTTGATGCATTGCTTTTGGATGCGCTCATGACCATATGCATTAATTTTCTTCCATTTATAGGAACACCAACAAATCTCACCACTTTTGCTCAGCAGGTGATAATGATGCTCAAATGTTGCATGTCTTTTGAGGTCTGGTCTGCTGAACTGATGCAAAATGATCGTTTTCTCTTCTCATACTGAATTCCCACTGGGTGGGATTCATCTCACCAGCTTGGCTTGTCCAGGAGATTAGAATTAGAATCACCTCCTCAGCTCCCTCCTGAGACACAGACACTGCTGAAAGGGCTCTCATTTCACCTTTGCTACCCACCCACATGATGACAGGAGTCATCTGGAGGCTTCTGCCTCTCCACTGACTGGACAGGGAGCATGGACAACTCATTTGAGCTGGACACATATGTTTTAGACCATTGGAAGTCACGTGTGATACATCTCAGGAGATTGGGTTTTTTCCCAGAGGCAGTGTGAAGGAAAAAAAAGTCCTGTAAATGAAATCTACATTTCAGTGAAATATTTTTGTCCCTAAAAGACAAAAAATATCTGTCCAACACATATGAATATGGTTAATTCTAGGGAAAACCATGGAGAAACTAAAGATGTAAAACCCTGAAGCTGGCTGCCATTTTTCAATTATTTGAATATGTGGTAATACACATAATTTCAGATAAAACTTAGACAAAAAAGACATATTTCTCATTTTTTTCCCTGAAGAGTCAATTCCTTTCATCCCACTGAACATACAAAGGGCTCTGGTCACATGGATGGAAGACGTGTGTGTTCCATCCCACTGGAACAGGTTGCCCAGAAAAGCTGTGGATGATCCCTGGAAGTGTTCAAGGCCAGGTTGGATTGAGCTTGGAGCAGCCTGGGCTCCCTCCTTCCTCCTGGGCTTAATAATCAGGGAATGACCTGGGGAACACACTGGAGGTCAGAGCTCAAGGGTTGGGCAGTTTTGTAAGGACTGGAGGAGGTCCAGAGAAGATCCTGCCGTTGAGCTCTCCATGCTCCTGGTACAACCCCTGATTTGGGAAACACGAGGATGTTCCCAACCCACTTTAGGGAGGGTATTCACCCCTTCATGCGCAGCTGGGGCCCAAATGGTCTGTCAGACCCCCAAATCTATCTCACTGTCTGTGTGAGCACAGTTCTCGCAGCTCCTCTACCAGCCAAATAAATAACTTGTTTTGTGTGCTCCAGTGAGTGGTCTGGGATTTGAACTTGTTCCTGGGTTTCTCCTCTCATTTTGCCTCTCATCCTGCACGCCGGGTGATACATTCTGCATCAGGTCACTGTTGCCCATTGGCTCAATACAATTTAGCAGGTCTCTGGAACTGGGTAGCTGAGGAGAGGTTTTCTTCTCTGCCAGGAAAAATCTCACAGAGCTCTTGAGGAAAAATCTTGGTAGTGCTTTATGATTCTTTTGCATTCCCTTAATTTTTCAAACAAAATGACAGATTGGGTACAATGGGAATAAATGAGGGGTTAGGTCTCTCTTTTGTCTTTTTTCCCTCCATGGCTTGAGGAAGGGTTGATCGCTTTTTGACATTTGATTTTAGAAAATCCTTCATGCCTGAGAGCCATGGCCAGACCATGGGGCCTTTTCTCCCTGGAACTATGTAGGGTGGAACCTAAGCTCTTCTCTGTCTTCTTAGCAGTCTTGACTCTCTTTCTGGGTGTTTTTCTGCTCAAGTTTTTGCTTTCCATGAAATCTGTTAGAGGATTTTCTGGTTCCCATTTTTCCTTCCCTGCCTCCATGCACTACGTGGGGAGGGGTCATGTATGGGAGCCAAGGCCAAGGATTTTCCAAGACCACATGGTACCTGGATGCCAGGCCCTGCCCAGCTGAGTGTCACTTTGCCTCAGTGCTTTTCTCCATTTAGCTCCTCTGGCCTGGATTGAACTGGTTTCTCCCAAAGCACTGATTCCAGGATCTCAGCCACTCTTGGTTTCTTTAGTCCCCAGCAATGTGAGAGGACAATTCAACCCCTCAGATCTGAAGTTCCCTTTGAATATACTCTCTCCTCTCTCCCCCTCGCTCTCTGCCGGCTGCAAAAGATGCTGAGATGCACAAGACTCCCAACAGGGGTGCTTGTGCTGCTCAGAGGCTCCTGGAATGCAATCCTTGCATCTCTGGATGCGATGGAAATGGGGTTTCAGCTGTGGCCACAGCATGTGAGTCTTGCTGTGCAGCTGGGCAGCCTGGCTGCCCTTTCACTGCCCAGCCACCTCAGCTCTCTGGCAGAGCCTGCGGCTGCGCGGCGGGCACGGTGCCCATTGCCCGGCAGTCCAGGGTGCCAGATGACCCTTAAAGGAGGCTTTAAGTGAAACAGAAATGAAAAACCAGAAATGCATGTTAAGCAGGATCTGTGCTGTGACACCACGAGATAAATGGATCTCCCACATCACTCCTAAATCAAAACAAGGACACTCTCAAGAGCAGCTTTGGGACTGATGTTACGGTCGGAGACCAGGCTTATTTTTTCTCTTTCTTTTGCCAAAGTATTTTTTGTTGAAAGTTTTTGTTTTGTCAGATAAATAAATGATGCTGTGCATCATTTGTTAGTGCTGCTTCCCTGCCAGTCCTGCCAGGATCCCCGTGCCAGGGGCATCAGGCCCCTCTCAAGTGGCAGAGGCACTTCGTAGCATGTCACAAAAAAGTTTCCCTTTCTTCAACCTGAATCAGACCCTTTTTTCCTTGCTTGGAAGAAAGCTGTTTCAATTATTTGGAAGAAATCTTGAGTCTCTGCTTCAAGGAGGGGCAGAAAAGAAGCAAATTAAGGAAAAGATAAGGGTGGGCTACGAAGACCCACGGAGCAGATCTCTTTCACAAGCATCCTTGGGATGCCCACCGGGGTGTCCTGTCCAGCCTGCTCGATTCCACAGCGGGCACAGCAGCACCCCTGGGCACCCCATGTCTCGCAGCCTGCTGCCTGGCATCATCCCTCCAGGACATCTGGCACTGATTCCAACCAGACTGTCATTTCCAGGTCAGTCTCTGCATTTCTGCTGACCACGTTGCCTCCATCATGAGATCATGTCTTTCCAGAGGAATCCTGCTAATGCCTTCATTCTGCGAGGCCGGTATATATAGGGGGAGCTTCCCTGGGGCTGCACCGCGCAGTCCAGCCAAGGCATCGCCGTCTCCCCAGCAGCGGCACTGCCCCTTCCGCTCTCCCCTTGCAGCCACAGGTCTCAGCAGCAGCAGCAGCAGCAGCAGCAGCAGCATGGACATTACCATCCAGCACCCCTGGTTCAAGCGTGCTCTGGGACCCCTCATTCCAAGCCGTTTGTTCGACCAGTTTTTTGGAGAGGGTCTCCTCGAGTATGACCTCCTGCCTTTGTTCTCGTCCACTATCAGCCCCTACTACAGGCAGTCCCTCTTCCGCAGCGTGCTGGAGTCAGGCATTTCAGAGGTAAGGGCCCTTTGATTTCCTCTCCTTTTCCTTCTTCTCCCTCCTTATGCCTCCACCTGCACCTCCCCGCCCACATCTCACACTGCCATAGCCCCGTGTGAGGGGATGAGGAAGACCCTGGACCCACTGCCAGCCACAGCCTATCCCCCCCTTGTTCAGAGAGAGACCCTCGCTGGGGACAAAGCTTCCCTTCGAGAAACAGAAACCCTTTTGGCTCCTTTTGAGGGTTGTTTCCAACACATGCAAGGCTCGGTTTGCTGCTCTGTGCCTGCCAGCTGTGTGGCGAAGAAGAGCGAGGCTGCTCCCATAGTGAGTGAGGGCAGCTCGCCGTGGGAAAGGACCCTGGCGAGTGGGAGCTTTCTTTCTCCAGCCCTCTCCTCCACCTTGGGAGCTTGATGGTTTTAGCAATCCCTCCCTGAAGGACCCCAGAGCAATTGCCTGAAGGGAACTGTAGGGGAATGTGTAGCTCTGGAGCCTGTGGTCTGAAGTTCAGGCATAGGTGCTTTCCGTGGCCCTCTCTTACTGCTTTCCTCCCAGAGCTACGACCACAATGAAATCATAAATCACTGGAAGGACAAAACACATGTTATTAGAGAGTCTTACACTAGTTTCCATCCCCTCTCTCTGTGCCCAGTCCATCTGGCAGGTCACTGAGTGTAAAAGGGACCCTGGCACAAAAACAGCAGTAAGGAGTGGCACCTCTCCCCAGAGCAGTAGCCAAGGTGCAGACACGTCCCAGTGACCCTGACACCTCCCACGGCCTCCCAGTGTTCCTGACATCTGACACAGCTTCTCAGTGTCCCTGGGTCCCCACAGTGGGAAGAAGACCCGCTGAGGCGCACAGTCACAGAAGGACAAAGTGCCAGACCACTCCTTCTCCAGCTTTGAAACTGTGGTGATGTTGGCACAGCCTCAGCGCCCAGAATTTGGGTCTCACTCTGTGACAATGCTCGTTTCAGGTGAGGTCTGATCGGGACAAGTTCACAATCATGCTGGATGTAAAACACTTCTCTCCCGAAGACTTGAGTGTGAAGATTATCGATGACTTTGTGGAAATCCATGGCAAGCACAGTGAAAGGCAGGTAAGTGGAAGTGATGGTGATGGTGGAGCAACTGGGCAGTCCAGCTCTGTTTTCCTTCTTTCCAACGGTTCTCAGCTGAAGGAAAAGCAAAAAAAGAATATATCAGAAGAAGGAGTTAATTACCGATTGTCGTTATTGGCATGGCCTGTTCCCGTAGAGTCCCCCACCTGATATCTGACAGTAACAAGCTAATCCACTCCTCTTTTGTTTATTTTCAATCATCATCTTCCATAACCGTCAGATGACAATATCCATTGTTCACTAATAACACTGGGCCAGGCAAAGAACATCAGCTGGCGCTGCCGAAGCATGGCTGAGTTTTCATAAGCCAGAATCCTTAGTGAAAACAGAGTTTTCATATGCCAATCAGGGAGAGAAAAGCAAGAGCAAACAAAACAAAAGAAAACCAACCAAGTGCCTCAGGCTTGGAAACTTTTAACACGTATGTCATGGAAATATCTGTGGGGGTCAAAAAGTGAATTATACCAGCAGGGGTTTAATTCTTTTCATACGCATTTTTGGCCAGACAAAGCTCTAGCCTGGAAACAGTACATGTTTTTTAATATAGTTATTTTTCTCATGGCCAACTTAAAAAAAAAAAAAAATTGCATTTCTCATTCTTTTGGCCAATAAAAGAAGGGGGCCAGGCTTGTGTACTTTGGCTGACACAGCATTGCAGCCGAGTAAATAAATACATGCATGCACATGTCTGCCTTGCTTTTACCTTCTCAGACCTCCAGACTTTGTCTTCAAGCATCCTTTGAGATCAGAGGTCCAAATCAGATCCCAAATGGGATGGCCCAAATAGCCAAAATCACCCCCTGCTGCTCTGCTCAGCTCTTGCAGCTTCGGGGTGTCACGGGGGAGCCCTGCCCCTACAAAGCTGTAAAATTAAACCCAGCAGAGGTGCACCCAGCGGTCCTGGCAATGCAGTGTCACCGTAAGCCAGGGTGAATGCGGATTGCCCGCTCTGAGGGAGGCACGGCACGGTGCTGGAGGGTTTCTGACACGCCTTCCCCCCTTTCCCACTGCCTCTCAGGATGACCATGGCTACATCTCCCGGGAATTCCACCGCCGGTACCGCCTGCCCGCCAACGTGGACCAGGCTGCCATCACCTGCTCCCTGTCCAACGATGGCATGCTGACCTTCTCGGGCCCCAAGGTCCCCTCCAACATGGACGCCGGCCACAGCGAGAGGCCCATCCCCGTGTCCCGGGAGGAGAAGCCCACCTCCGCGCCCTCCTCCTAAGCCCGCCGGCCACCGCGCTGCGCAGGCTGCCACCACCTGCAGGTCTCATTCCCAGAGCCATTGCATAGATATCAGTGAATATCTAGAGGGGTTTCTTCTGTTGGTTCCTCCCCCACTTTGTTTCCTCCTCTTTTTTGTTTTCTTTTTTTTCATTTTCCCCCTTTTCCCTTGGATGGAACGAGGGGCTGGGTGAGTGGCTGGTGGACTTTGAAGCTTAAACCTTGTGGGGATGGCATGGGTAGTGATGCTGCCGTGCCGCTGTGCTTGCTGGAAGGGTCTTCGTCCGGTGCTGTAGCCCATATCCACCATCAGGTAGGAAGGAGTGCACAAGTAACGCTGGCTCCTGGTGCACCAAGCCTTGAGGCGAGGCTTGGAGCGGGGGAAAAGCCCTGCAGAATTGCTGTGCCCCACTCAGAGTCAAACTGGTTACTCTCAAACAGCAACAGAGCCAAGCCCCACACTCGAGGCCCCGCGTCCGTGCGACGAACCTGCCATGAGTTCCTTGCAACCGCAGGAGAAATAATAATAATGATAATATCTCACCTTCGGGGGGTTGCAACGTGTATTTTTTTTTTTTCAGCAAAGTGTTTAAGTGTCTCTGTTCACACCTCTGCCCTGTCATTTCCCTTTGGGACAACTGACAGGAGGACAAGCACGTCTTTCCACTGTCTTTGTAGGCCCTCGGGGGGAGAGAGAGGGGGGCTCACCGCCGTGTAGAGGCTTCTCATCCCCAGCCAGCTCTCCCCAGCCTGTGCGTAACACACCGTCTCCCTTGCTCTCTCCCTGTAATTCTAGGGTAGCTCCACCTCTTCCACTGGTATCTGGCGCTCAACCTGAGAACGTGGTCAGTGGCGGTCAATAAAGTGATATAGGAAACACGCAACCGGCGTTGGGGGTTTCATTTGTTCCTTTGGAAGGCTTTTGAAGGTCAGTGTGGTGCCCAACACCACTTGGAGGATGTGCTTTCCACTGCTGGAAGTACGTTTTGTGAGGATGACTTGCCCTTTAGTGTGCCCGTTATCCCTCACGCAAGCAAAACAAAAGGATCAGAAAAAGAACAAAATTCAGCAGCCTGGCCACCAAATTATTCTTTCCGTCCCTTGGGTCAGTGCAGAGAGCAGTGCAAACCTCATTTCCGTGGAACCACGTGAAGGATTTAATCTGAAATTTATGATTAAAGTGGTTGGTGGCAGGGTGGGTGGGGTGGAGGTACCAGCTCTCCCTGCAGTTGCCACACATGAAATCCGCAGCTCCACAGTCTGCACAGAGGTGAATACCCAAGACTAAAGGTTTCAGCGCTCATGCTTGACTCAAATAGCTTTCCACACTGATGGATAATCCAGGGTATTTAGGAAAGGCTGGTGACCCCACATCCTCATCATTTACCCCATAGGTGAAATTAGCTCGGGCAGTTTTCAATCTGCCAAAAAGCTGAGCCCACCAGCCTCCTCCTCTTTGATGCTGATTAGCTGTGAAAAACAGAGAAAATAAATGCAGTTGTTCGTTGTGGGCATTTTTTTCCTCACGGCGTGGGCTTAAATATTAATATGAGCCATAAACACAGAGGCCAGGGGACTATTTAAATTTAAATGCCACTTGCTTCCACTAGGCCAAAACTCAGGGAGGGCTGGGAGTCAGGAGCAGAGGCATCTCCTCTTATCCAGAGAAAATGAGTGTGCCCCGGGGCTCGTCCCAGTCCTCTGCCTGCACCCCCGAGGGTTTGTCACTGGGACCAGCATCACAGCATCTGTGGCAGAGCCTGGGAGAGGGGCAAGGCTGCAGGAGGGGGAAATTTCTGCAGATGCAGGAGAAAATGGGGAAAGGAGGGGAGATTACTGTCTGGTAATTAGAAACCAATAAATCCCCCCCAGCGTCTGACACTATTTTAAACCAATTTTTTACTGAGATTAATTACTGGGCAATCTCAGAGCTTTCTACCACAAATTGTGCAGCTCGTTGCGTTTGTATCTCCGGGGGGAAGGCGTGAATGAGCGCACTTAGGGAAAGGGCAATTTCCTTCCAGGAAGAAGCTGTTGCTGCGGGCATGGAAAGGGCATTTTAACTGGAGCTGCCTCCATTCTTTGCCTGGTGCTAACAGGTCCCCAGCCTCTGCTTTTTCCTTCAGTTGCATCTTCTTGCCAGAGCCCTGGTGCCTCCCTGCCATGTGCTGACATCTCTCTCCTTCCTGACAGAAACCCAGCAAAGCCAGGAGGGAAAAAAAATCAAATCCCAGACATTTGACCCCCATTCAAACCTCTCAGAGACATGAAAACAGGGCAATGTATTTTGAGCGTGATCTGTGTGCTGATGTTACCTGCGGGTGCCTGAGCAGCCTGGGTGTCTGTCAGGGCCACGAAATGACATTTGAACCATTTGTGGCCCTTTTTCATGCCTGGATGGCAGAAAGTGAGAATTTTGATAGGAAATGATGACAGGAAATGAGGGCAGGTTTGAGGCAAGCCAGAGCCACAGGGAGGGGGCAGCAGCTCAGGACCCATGTGCCCCTCACTTTTGGGGTGCATCCTGGGGGCACCAGACCATGACTGTCTCCCTGCCCTGAGAAGGGATGATTTTAAAGCCTTCTGCAATCCATCAGATAATTAAAACCTTGAGCAGCTCTGAAAGCCTCTGTGCAAGGACACTGGGGTGCCTGGTGGTGTTTTGTGTAGGACAGGGAATGTGTCACTGAACTGTCCCCAAACCCAGAGCCCCTCTGGCCCCAAAGGGCTCATCCACTTGCAGAAGGGCCTGAGCATTGGCACTAACACCTGTGTGTCACTCAAAATATTTCACTTTTTTCACCCAAAAGTCTTCCCAGTCACATCTGTCTGGGACATTTCTCTTCTGTGCACTTGGCTCTGCAAAAATTCTTGTTCCCCTTTGCTGAGATTAATTTTCATTTAAAGAAATTCTAGTCATTCATAGCCTGTGATCATGGTTTCAGGAAGGAGCTCTTCACCACCACTTTCAATGCAAATTCACCTGTTAATAAAGTGTTGGTAACACTCTTTAAGGATTAACAAAATTTCTTGGAGGTTTTTTGGTTGTGAATTAATCAATGTCTTTTTGATGGAGGGAGAGGCAGCAGAGGACCCTGCCCACAGGGAACTTTCAAAGTGTCCGGGCAGTTTGTGAAGCGTGGCCTTTAACCAGGGGCTTCTGCTCAGGGTGACAATTCAGCCTTTTTGCTGAGTATTTTTATTGCCTGCCCTCCATTCCCACCCAGACTGATAATCTTGCTTGCCTACGGCAAAGCAGAAATTACTTTGGCTTCCCCTCCAGAGGGATTATTAGAGGGATTTCAGGAGGATGCAGCAAAAGGTGGTCCAGGGACATGCAGCCTCCTCCAAGTAATTGCCCTTCCTCCCACAGGCCCCAGTGACCCAGTGGAGGTGGCAGTGATGTGGGGAACAGCAATTTCTGATGCTGTACTCCCTGCCAGGGTCCTGTTTCCTCCGAGGAAAATCTGGGAGCGAGAAGTGGCAGGATCCCCACCTGCAGGTCACCAGCTGGGAAGCTGTCCCTGAGCATCTGGGGCCAGAGCTCCTCCCTTGTCACCCCTCTTGGCAGGAGGATAAGGAGAATCCTCGTCACCCTCTTCTGGAGGAGGCACACAGAGATCACGCAGCTCTGCAAGGGAGCAGGCAGCTCGTGGATGCTGCATTCTTCCCTGGCTGACCCATTGTTACCGAAACCGTGGGAAAAACAAAAAACCCCTCCAACAACATTTTTAATGTTAGAGAGTCAAGGCATTACTTTATTACCTGGCCAGGATGTTGTTCTGGCTGGGGTGTACCACAGAAATCATCTCATCCAGACATAACCCAGGTGTGCAGAGAGTATCGTTCTGTGACACACCGATTTTACAGGATTTTCCCCCAAATTTTATACAGCCAAAACCCGTAGAGATGCATTGTTTCAAAATTCATTGGTCCAGAGTTGAGCAACCCCCAGTGTTCAGTTTCCCATTGGATCCGAATCTCCTCACCTCCGATGTTAATTAGGTCATCTTTCTTACCTCTCTTTTCCCGGACCAGGTGTCTCTGACCCATAGGGGTGAGGTTTGGAGCTGATGTTCCCTTCATGGCCCTTTATCTTTTAGGCTGCTCCCAGTCTGTAGATATGTTGAGTTCATCAGACCTCACCTGGTAGAAAAATGCCCTAGAAAGAAACTTAAAATTCCTTTTTCTGAGGGTAAAGACAAACAAAGCCTTTGACTAAAGTAATTCAAAATTTTTTAACTGGTGTATTTTCCAACACCATCAGTTTTGGGCTTTTGTCCCCTGGCTCCTGGCAGAAGGACAGCCCTGGAGAGAGGGAGGGACTGCCTGGCACAGCCGTGTCCCCACGGGGTGGCAGCCTTTCCTGCGCTCTGGCACTCGCCAGGGCTCCCTTCTCCCCGGGTTTCAACATCTCCCCAGGGAGATGCGACCCAGGGCACAAGGCAAGCAGGCACATGGACCCAGTCAGAGTTGCACAACTCTGGCATTCCTTGGCTTCTGATTGATTTACAAATTAGTGCTACATAAAACCTGGGAGTAGCCTGAAAGTTTACCAGCATTTTTCACCCATTTAAGAAAAAAAACCAGCAAATTCTGCTACATGCAATCTCCGTAACCCCTCATCTCCTTGGCATCATCAGCAGGATTTGGGCTCTGCCACACAGGTCTCTAGAATCTGGAATTAAAATGGATGTAGCTGCCTCTGTTGGGGGAAAAAAAAAAAAAAGGGCTCCAAACATGTTAAAAAAACCCCAGTATTCTCTCAAAAGAACACTGAGCACACCTCTGCAGTTTATTGCTGCTGTGCTGGGCATGTAAATCTGGGAGATGCAGCCAGAGGAGACTGTAATGACGTGGGCTCTACCCCCCTAACCTGCACTTTGTCCCTCTGGCGTGACCTCTTGTCAGGACTGGCTTGGAAAGCCACCAGCTCACATGAGAGGAGCAGGTACCTGTCGTGTCCCTCATTTCCCAGCTCCTGATCCGACTGTGGGGCTTTTCCCAGGGGAAATGCTGTCAGGGTCCATGCAGAGCCCACCGAGCAAGACTGGAGCCAGGTTACATGGCTGGTGCTTCACTTGCCATTAACTGGCATGTTTTTAATGAAAAATGTGAGCTTGGGACAGGCGCAGATGTTTGTGGCATTTCTGAGAGTGCAGCACAAGCGGAATAAAAACGAAATCTCAGTCAGAGAGGCTGAGGCAAGATGATGGAGTGACGCAAGCCGACCAAAGCTCAGGAGACTTGTCTCTGCCTCAAAGTTCATCCTCCAGCTGACTTGCAGGGATCTACCACACAGCACGAGGGCCCTGAGCTCCTCTGAGAGAGAAAATTGTCTGTCTGCTCGGGGAGGGTAAAACCCAGCTGCCCTGGGCTATAGGCAGAGGCTGATCCACGAGGCTCTGGAGCCTCCTTAAAGCATTCATTGCTTCCAGAGTTGGCTGTCATATCTCGCTGGAGCTGTTTTGGGATGGTTGAGGGTCACTCTGTGTAAGGGCCAGAGGTGGGGGGGCTGTCCATGGGGTGGGTTCAGCACAGGATCTCTCGAGGGGCTCATGGACAGTGTGAGATTGCCTGGCGTGGGCTGCTGTGTCCCAGGGGAAACAGCAGCTCAGCTGGCAGTCGGGAAAAAAGGGCATTCCCATGATTTGCTTGCAGTGTTTTCTCGACTAAAACTTCATAGCTGGTCTGTCATTTCACGATTGAAAGGAACAAGAGGGAGATGTCCTTACAAACAAACTGTGGGGCCTGCTGATAGGTAAGGCCAGATACTGATAGGTGACAGAAGCAATAGGAGGAACCATAAATTCCATAGGAATTCTAATAATTGACACAGACTGTTACTCACCCAAGCACGTGCTAAATCCCTGGACTTAGAGAAAAAGAACAGAGAAACAAAGAAAACAAGGGGAAGGGCATGTACATTAGAAGGGGTCTGTGTTAGGCAATTCGGAAAGTCTGTACCTCTCGAGTACCTCAGCCAATGGGAAAAGGGAGAGGGAACCTGCGGCCGGGAAATTAGGATAAAAAGAGGCTGCGTCCTCTAGCAATTTGAGAGACCCCGTGGGAAATGCCCATGACCTCTCCCTTTATTCATGAATAAAGTTACAGGACTCCTCTGTCTCCTTTTTGGACATAAACCTCTGGTGTTTGTGCATTAATTTTTCCTGACACTATGCTCCAATCAAGGGAAAAGGAGCATTGCTTAATTCAGGGTCTGCTCTGCCTTTCAGGCCATCAGTGCAGTGCAGATCTGCGCACTTGTGCATTTCAGTGCACACAAAACCTGTCCTATCTAACACGGCATTTGCACATTTCCCTTATTTCCTTTGGTGCTCAGAGAAGCCGCACCCGAGGATTTTTACACACCCATCCAAACATTGTTCCAAAGAAGGGCTGTGATTCCCGATGCTTTCCTGCCCTGCCTGCTCGGCAGCATCCCAGGCTCGGCTCCCGGGAGGTGGCAGCAGCCGCTCGCTGGTGGCACCGAGCATCCTCCCCGGTGGCACCGAGCATCCTCCCCGATGGCACCGAGCATCCTCCGCGGTGGCACCGAGCATCCTCCCCGGTGGCACCAAGCATCCTCCCCGATGGCACCGAGCATCCTCCGCGGTGGCACCAAGCATCCTCCCCGGCTCGGGAGGGAGCACACGGTGGAAAGGTCACACTCGCTGTGCGCTGAGCATCTCCTGTGCCTTTCTCCAGAGAATGTCGGGGTTTAATCTTTTCCTTTCTTTCCCTCGCCCCTCCCCGCTCCCCGGCAATAATTATTTCAGTTTTCTTTCCCCTCTTTTCTCTGACCACGTGCTCGGAGGGAGCGGAGCAGCATCATTGTCCACGCTGTCTCGGTTTTCCACCCACTCGGGCTGATGTCAGCCCCTCGCCGCAGGATTTAATGCACCACTGTCTGCCTTCCACGCTGCTTATTGCAGTGACTTTTTGTTCCCCTTTTTTCCTGTCTGCTGGGGGAATCTCAGAGCCAAAGCCTGGCTCCCACCTTTGATGCCCTTTTCCTCCCCGCGGAGCTGTGCTGGAGCATGGGACATGCAGGATCTCCCTGGCATTGAATCACCAGAGTGGAAACGAGGGGGATCCCAGGGGAATAGCCCCCCAAAGTGTTTTGCAGGCCACTGAGGGTCAAAGAGGTCCCTTTTATTCCCCCCTTGTCCCCTGCATGAGCCCAGGACACCCGGCTGAGTCTTGCATGGAGCAAAATTTGGCTCTGATGATGTTGATATTGAGATAACTCAGAGCTGAGCTGTAAAGGCTTTCCGAAGTCTGCTTCACAGTTCTCTCTGCTGACTAAGGAAGGTCTGGGGTTTAATTTCCTGCTATGTTTTTGTTGTTATTGTTGTTTGTTTTTACTTAAAGGGAGCTATTTGGAATGTCTAGCCTTGTCTCCGCTGGTTTTGCTGGAAGGCTCCTTGGGCTTTTCAGGGGATTTGCATGCTGAACTCTCTCACACTGTAAACAAAGCGTGTCAAATCCCTCCCAAAGATGCCGATTTTCCAAAGCATTCTTTAAGAGCCTGACCTTTCTTCTCCAGTAATTTATGAACTGCTTCCAAACCCTCCGCAAAAGAGTAATGCAAAAAGCCTGACTTATTTATGTGTTTCAGCAGGCCATAGGGGTAAGGAAAGCTATACATAGCTTTGTGTCAGTCTCTGGATGTGTCATTATTTCCCCTTTGAAGTTCGTGACACCAGGATATATGATCCTGTCCATGGGACTGGAACCAGGAAGCCCAACAGGCTCATTCAGTCCCTGTAGCAATTTGGCTTCCCTTGAGATGATTTCTGCTTCTCATTGATTTCCGACACGTCAGCTCAAAGTCTCACCTGAATTTAATGCAAAACAAATACCCTGTCACATCAGCACAAGGAAAATGGAATATGATGAACTTAATTAGCAATGGCAGGGTGGTTCAGCGGAGTCTGGGAAAGGATTTTGAGGAGGAAAGCAATTGTTCACAATTTTTTGCTAGGCTGGAGTTTCTCTAGCAGCTCACACCGGAGCTGGCTTGAGAAAGCCTGCCAGGCCGGATTTTCTCTTCCAGGCACAACTAATGCCCTATCATTTTATCTCCCTATCATTTTAGCCTAATAAGAAAGGCAGCACAGAGTAAGAGAGGATTAGACTGGGATGCATGGAAGGCTCAAATAAGAAATGGTACTAATGGGTGAACTGCAGAAGTTGGCCATAACAATATTTCCACCTCCCTTGGAAAAAAATAGCCCAGCCACACTCCATCTCTCCTGAGCGGCTGGAAGATAACTCAGAGATAAAGTCTCCAGCTCAAGTATTAAGTATAGATCAACTCCTTTATGGTTCAGTAACACAAACTTTAAAAAATCCAAAACAAAACATGGATCAGAGGCTATATATGTATTTTTCTCCTCCGATAAGATGAAATGCAGGAGCCACTTTAGCACCTGCAACACTTGCAAGTACTCTCCAGTGGAGTATAGCAGAATCCAGCTGTGGTCCCTGCACAGCTGGACTGTCCTGCTCTCCCTCCAGGCAGCTGATACTCAGAGTCAGACACCAACGGGGACTGAACTGGCATTTGAGCTTCTCATTCACATTTCTACCTGGAAAATTGCAAGAAGTTGCCTCATGGTGTAACTTCCATGTTTAGGTTGTTAACCAAGCAGCTGAAAATGCATTAATTGAACCAAGACATTAAAAAATACACAACAAACAAAACAACAACAACAACAACAAGAACAACAAATCAGAACAAAAAAACCCCAAACAAACAAAAAAGTAATTAAAAAAATTGAAATGAAACAAAAAAACAAGACAGAAGAGTCTGACAGAACTTTACCTGCATGCTTTGGAGGTAGACAGCATAAATGGAAGGAAAAACTCATATCCACAGCACTTGTGGTTTCATTTGCACAGATCTTTTATTGCCAGCCCTTGCAGGAGGGGTTTGTGTGCAGGGGAGATGTGGTGACAGGGAGCCAGCCTGAGATGAGCACTCACTGTGCCAAAAAACCCTCTCCCTGTGACCGCCACAGCACTAGGGTCAGGGACGGGTTTCTCGTCACGTTTTTGCACCACAGAATGAAGTTCCCCAATAAACCAGATGTGAACTCACGTTTCTCGAGCCTCTGAGGTGAAACACTCTCTTTACCTTGGAACAGAACCAGACACTGAGGTCTCCAGCATATTTTGCTGCAGCTGCAATGTCTCAGGACACAACCAGCTCAAAGGGTTGTAGACAGAGGGAATATTTTTCATTATATCCCCTAGCACAGCTGGAAAAATCAGAGGAGATTTTGAGCTCTGAAGCTGATCTACAGGTCAGTGAGAACTTTGAGAGGTGAGCCCTGACCGTGGTTGTTATGGTAGCTTAGACATCACCCCTTCCTCTGCTGTGTCTGGTCTTCAAGGAGGTGCATGGGAGGACAGTGGCAGCAGCCACATTTCCCAGACTTTCTGCCAAAATTTTCCTGCTTGTGCCTTTGCTGCAGCCCTTCCTTGGGTTCACAGGTGCTGTCAGTGCTCATGTTTGCCAGTAAATAGGAGCAGAGCTGTGAGACCATGCAACGGCAGCAGAAATCTGGTTTAACCTCTTCTCTGATAAACTCACTTCTCTGATAAACCCTAAACAAAGAGAAGATGGGAAGTCTTGGCAATAAAAAAATAGGTAGGATACAGTTAAACTGTTATTGCTTCTTGTGATAAGATAAGCATGGAAATTTGGTGTGATTTTTCATGTTAAAATGTGCACTGTAGACATACAGTGTACAGGAGCCTGCAGGAAAACTCTTCTAGTCCGTGGGGTTGCTTTAAAGCTGGGTGCTTTGGGTACAAAAGCTGCCTGGGATAGGGAGGAGGAATTTTGGATTCCCTTGGGAGTGGGGACAAAGGTTTGAGCGTGACAAGATTTAAGAAGCCGGAGGAAGGGCAGAAGAGGAGCTGCATGAGGAAGGAATATTTGCAAGAGCATGGGAAAGGGACAATGGCTTCAAACTGAAACAGAGTAGGTTTAGATCAGATATTAGGAAGAAATTCTTGGCTGTGAGGGTGGGGAGGCCCTGGCACAGGTGCCCAGGGAAGCTGTGGCTGCCCCTGGATCCCTGGCAGTGTCCAAGGTCAGGTTGGATGGGGCTCTGAGCAGCCTGGGACAGTGGAAGGTGTCCCTGCCCATGGCAGGGGTTTGGAACAAGATGATCTTTAAATTCCCTTCCAACCCATTCTGTGATTCTGTGATTAGCAACCACAGGACGCTGGCACTGACATCAACTGGGAGTACTCAAGGGGTGAGGGCTGAGCGTCAGGGTCTGTGCCTGGAGGAGGTTTTTGTGGTATTTTGGGCCTGGTGGGCGGGCGTCCTGGGAAAAAGGGTGGGTGTTGTTACCCTTGTTAGAGCTTTTTGGCAGCATCAGCTCCCAGAGGATGGACAGAATTCAGACATGCCCTGGTGTGGAGAAAAACCTGTGGGGAAAGTCCCTGCAGCTGGAAAGCCAAAGAATCCTTGGGAAAGCCCCAGACCATCCCCAGCATGAGGTGTGGAGAAGATGCCTCAAGGGAGAAAATGAAATTGTGCATAGGGGCAAACCCCCTTGCCCACCCCAAAGGAAGGGCCCAGAGCCTGGCTTTGGGCTGGGGGCACAGGGACACCACCTGGGGCATCTCCAGGGCATTAGCAGGGCTTCTGCAGGGACAACATGAAGAGAGGGAACAACAGCCACTTTTTTGTTTGTCTAGTTGGGTTTTGTTACTATTACAGTTATGTGCTCCACAGAAAAGCACCAACGTTCCCTGCTCCAGGAAAATTCAGGTTTTTTGCTGGGTTCCCTCTGAACCTTCTGGCCAGTATCTTCCCCCTAAGGGCCTCTGCCTCTTGATCCATCTGTCACCGAAAATCGGGGGAAATAAAAACGCTCTAGCACTGTATTTGAAGTGATAGAGAATCAGGCACTACTTTATTTACTGGCCAGGATGTGCCAAGGAAAGTGTTCCAAAAACACATGTTTTTACAGGATTTCTCCCCAAATTTTATACACTCAAAACCCATAGAGATACATTGTTTAAAAGTTCATTGGCCCAGAGTTGAGCAACCCCCAGTGTTCAGTTTCTCATTGGATCTGAATCTCCTTCGTCTGTGATGTAAATTAGATCTTCATTTTCCAATTTTCTTATCAGTCCTTTTCAGGTGAGATGTCTTCAGCTCTGTCAGAGGTGCTCTGGGGTGGATGTTTGTAGATGGCCACTGATGTTCTGTTGGTGTTCCACTGATGGCCTTTATCTCTCTGGGTATCTTTGGGCTATTCCCAGTCTGTTTGGTATGTTGAGTTCATCAGACCTCACCTGCTAGAACAATATCCAATTTAAGATTCCTTTTCCTGGGGTAAAGACAAACAAATCCTCTGACTAAAGTTATACAAAATTTTTTAAGTGGTGTATTTTCCAACACATCCACCAGTCCCTGGCACTGCCCCGTCCAGACTCACCCCGTGTCCCCTCCCTTCTGCAGCCAGCTCCCAGCTGCTCGCTGCTGCTCACCTGGTGGGATTAATTCCTGATGCTGCACCCCTGGAGCAGCTGCTCTGCCAGGCAAATTGGGCAGAAATTCTTCCCAAAAGAGCCTGTCCTGAGCTGGGATGGCAGGCAGTGAACAGACACATCTGGGGTGGGCAAAGGAAGGCACTGATCTCTGTGTTGAACACATGCAGTGGGAATGCCAAAGAAGTAATGGAATCACAGACTCACAGAGTGGTTTGGGTTAAAAAGAACCCTAAAGATCATCTGTTTCCAACCGGGGAAATGCTGACATTAATGAAACTATCACTTTACGTTGCGTGGGCACGGTGACACCACCACGCCGGGAGCGCTGTGAGGACCAGCAGGCACCAACAATTCAGCTGAGCCTTGCGAAATGCCAGAACCTCTCTCCTGAGCTTCCCCTTTCGAGCTAAAATCACAGCTGAAAATAACCCTCCCTTCCCAAGGATGGCCTGTTTGAGCACTTGGTGTGCCCACGGAGCATGACAAGGGGGTTATTTATTGCCAGCACGCCGAGAATAGGATTTTACAGGGAGAGGGAGGGTGACAAAGCCTGTTCCCAGCAAGCTGGGACATTTTGACACCTGTTACTGAGCTAACCAATGCACTCACAGGCATCAGAGATGTATGGAGTCATCAAGGTCTCCTGCAACACTTCCCAGCTGCCCCCAACAGGTTGGTTTGGTGTCCAAGGCTCCCCTCAGACCCTGCTTGGACATACACTTTGCAGTCAGACCTGGCTTGGCAACACAACTCCCCCAGCAGTAGCGTGAGTTTCCCTTCACTTTTTCAAGAATCAAAGCCCCAGGCAAAAGCCAGAAGGCTGCACACCAGTGGGGCAGGTAAGCTGGAGGCTGCCGAGCTGCTCACCTGTCCTACAGGTGTGCTTGGGAATGTCTGTGGGGAAGGGACTGCCTGCTGCACCCCATCCTGTCCCCTCCTGCCATGAACAGCCACATGAAAGCCTGTCCTGCCCAGCACAGCTCACAGAACATTTTCTTCCCAAGCCTCAGTGCACTCTAGAACATAAAGCACTTCCTGACCACCCTTAGATCAATAGAGTGAAAGATCAAAAGCCACAAACTCTGCTGCACCAGAGGGGTGCTGCAGGTGAGCTCAAGGGCCTTGCCAGCATCCCAGCAGGAGAAGGATGCTCATAAGATGAAAATGCAGGGAGCAATCTGCAGAGAAGGAGCCCTGGGAAACCTGCTCCCAGCTTGCTCATGCTTTTAGAAGTTGGTAGGAAGTGTGGGGAAGCTCAAATGTGGAAGGAGCAGCTAAGAAAGGGTTTGGGATCAGGTTGTGAATGGCAAACCCCACCATCCATGCATTTCCCACCCCTATTAATTACTCTTCTCTTGACTGCAAGGGTAGGATTCACCTGTCCTAACCCTGGAGGCCTAGGGTAGACATCTCAGTCTGAGCTTCTTGGAAAATATACCAGTTTAAAAATTTTGTATAACTTTTAACTTTTTATCTTTGTCTCTCTAGTTAGGCTTGACTTGACTTTGCTTTGGGGAAGGGAATTTTCTTTAGTTTATTTAGGAGGTACAGCATCACTCTAAGGGGATGGGCTCAGCACAGGGACAGACTGGAGTAGCCCAAAGATACCCAGAGAGATAAAAACCATCAACAGAACATCAATGGAACATCAGTGGCCATCTACAAACATCCACCCCAGAGCACCTCTGACAGAGCTGAAGACATCTCACCTGAAAAGGACTGATAAGAAAATTGAAAAATGAAGATCTAATTTACATCGGAGGCAAGGGGGATTCAGATCCAATAGAAAACTGAATATTGAGGGTTTTTCAACCCTGGACCAATGAACTTTGAAACAATACATTCCTATGGGTTTTAACTGTATAAAAACTGGGTGAAAATCCTGTAAAAACATGTGGTTTTGGAATACTTTCCTTGGCACATCCTGGCCAGTAAATAAAGTAGTGCCTGATTCTCTATCACTTCAAATATAGTGCTAGAGGGTTTTTTTAATTTCTCCCAGTTTTTGGTGACAAGCTCACTGTCCTTTTCTCCCTGGGCAGGAGTGGAAAGGAGCAGCTGCTCCATGGACACGCTCCATGTAACCCATTCTTAGCCATCTCCACCAGGATGGGCTCTGTCCTTTGGCCAGGGAGCTCAGGAGGAGATAATTCTTTGTGTCTGCCTCGGAGTGGATAAATCTTATTCAAAGCACCCACCTCGTGCTCAGGAAGACCTGAGTTCAGAATGCTGGATGACTTTGCTCCTCATCTGAGTGCCTCCAAACCTTTCCTGTGGATTGAGTGAGTGCCAGGCTCTCCCTCTTGGCAGCGTCCTGGAGCTCAGATGAAAGGTGTGCCCAAGCACAGCCTCATGCAGAGCCCATGTGGTGGTAGAGGAAGTTGTGGTAGAGATGTGAAGATTGGTATGGAAGGAGAATAAATGGGAATTTTGGTATGAAAGGAGAATAAATGGGAATATTGATGTGCAAAACTCCCAAAGGAGTAACTGGCAGGAGGGGGACAGGAGGGATGAAGGTTGCAGGTGGCCACTGGGCTGGCAGGTCTTCGAGAGGTACATCTAGGGACAGCTCCTCAGAACACCCGGAGCAGGAGACAAAGGACTCAGGAGACAAAATCCTGGTGACTCATGGGGAGGTGTGGCAGGATGGAGAGACTCATCATCATCAGTGATGAGTGAAAAACAGCATGTCTGAACCTGGACAGAGTACCTTGGTGGGGACTGGGCAGCCAGCGCTCCTGGTCCTCTGTGCCAGCATGAGGAATCGTGGCCAGAGCAGGGGGATACAAACCCCTCAGTGTTTAAGGTTATGTGATTATGACAGTATGAGGAAGTGACCTTCGTTTTGTTTAAAAATAAATCGCTCTTCTCTGCTGATCAGGTCTGGCATTGGACTTTATTGCATTTTTATTCATGATGCAGCATTGTTTTCTACAGCAGAGAAACAAGTCTAGATTTGGAAATGGGCTTGGACACGGTCTCTGGTCCCAGAAGGGTCTTAAGGCAGCCTGGGGGTCTGAACTTACAACACCTCTGTGGTGTTAGGCTTTGCCTAAGGTTACCCTGAGCTTTCCGAGTGAATTGGTTCAGGTTTGCTTGAAGCTTTGTTGGAAAATACACCATTTAAAAAATTCTGTATAACGTTTCACTTTTTATTTTTGTCTCTCCAGTTAGGCTTGACTTGACTTTGCTTTGGGGAGGGGAATTTTCTTTAGTTCATTTAGGAGATATAGCATCACCCTAAGGAGATGGACATATGGACAGATTGTGAGTAGCCCAAAGACACCCAGAAAGATAAAAACCATCAATGGAACATGAACGGAACATCGGTGGCCATCTACAAACATCCACCCCAGAGCTGCCTCTGACTGAGCTGAAGACATGAAGACATGAAGAAAATTGAAAAATGAAGATCTAATTAACATCGGAAGTGAGGGGGATTCAGATCCAATGGGAAACTGAACACTGGGGGTTGCTAAACTCTGGACTAATGAACTGTGAAACAATGCATCTCTATGGGTTTTGACTGTATAAAATTTGGGGGAAAATCCTGTAAAACTGTGCATCATGGAGTGATTCTCTCTGCACAGCCGGGCTGTGTGTGGATGAGATGATTTCTGTGGCCTGAACAACATCCTGGCCAGATAATAAAGTAATGCTTTGACTCTCTAACATTAAAAATGTTGTTGGAGGGTTTTTGTTTTTTCCCACAGTTTTGGTGACAGCTTGGCCTTGGCTTGTCTGACAGATCTGTGAATCCCTAAAGCAATGTTGGATCTGGAACTCCTGGGCCATTGTGCAGCCCCTTGGTCTGAGATTCCTATCCCTGTGGAGAGCCTGGCTCTGGGCTTCCACTATTTTCTTGGATCTTTTTCGCCCAAAAAGTTTGAAGCAGAGATTCCCATAGCAAAGGTGCCTTCCCTCTTTGGTCTGAGGCCGCTCAGCGTTTTCTGAGCAATAACCTGGACAAAAACTCTTGAGAAACCGAGGCAGAGAGAGGGGTCAATATGGGATAGATTGCCAGGGGCTTTGCACCCTGGGATAAACAGGACAATGGGATGTATTCCATGGATGGAGTTTCTATTAAACTCCTGCCCTGTTCAGCTGCCCACCTTTATCATTTGTATATCAGACATCCTTCTCCACATGGGGTTACATAGGAGCTCCACATTTCTGGGTATCCCCCAGGCATTTCTTCATTTTTAACACACGTACGCTTTAGAAACGGAGATAAGGATCTAACCTAGACCAGCTGAGACAATGAGGCATTCAGCTGAACAGCCTTTTTGTGCAAAGGCCAGGCACAGAGATGGTTTTGCAAAAATCTTACTAAACGCGAATTGAAAACAGTGGAAGTAGTTTGCAGACTTTTGTTTTTGATTTTTCACTTTTTGTGGTTTAACCCTAGTTGGCAAATCAGCCCAGTGTAACCCCTTGCCCTCTCCCCTCCAATGGGATAGGGAGGAAATATGGAAAAGTGAAAAAACTCATGGATTGAGACAAAAACAGTTTCACAGGTAAAGCAAAAGCCCCACACTCAAGCAAAACAAAACACCAAATTCATTCCCCTCTCCCCATGGGCAGGTGTTCAGCCATCCCCAGGACAGCAGGGCTCCATCACATTCACAGTGACTTGGGAGGACAAATTAATCACTCCAAGCATCCCCCCCTTCCTCCTTCTCCCCCAGCTCTGTGTCCTGAGCATGGCACCATCGGTGTGGGACATCCCTGGGGTCCTGGCTGTGTCCCCTCCCCTGTCCTTGTGCACCCCCAGCGCCCTGGCTGGGCTGAGGGGCAGGAAAGGCCTTGGCTCAGGGTGAGAGCTGCTCAGCAAGAGCTGAAACATCACTGTGTGATCAGCACTGCTTCCAGCACAGCCCCAAACACAGCCCCACACAGCCCCGGGAACAAAATTAACTCTGCCCCAGCCAAAACCAGCACATCACCTCACCTGCCACATGGTGCAAGATCAAAGACTTTCCACACATCCTGGGCACACCTGGAGACCTGGAGACTTAGAAGGAGATGAATCTTGGTTCCTCGAAGCCTGAAAGCCAGAGGGCTGTTTGATCAGGGCTTTATTCTGCCAAGATCCAGAGGGAGGCAGGTGGATGCTTTGGCCCTCTTGCAGATGTGGTGGAACGCTGTGGTTTTGTGCTTCCCACGGAGGCCAGTGAGACCTCTGGAGATGCTCTAATTCCCTCAAATGGCTCTGGCAGACAGGGGTCAAATACCCTGAAATGAGACAGGCTGGCATCTCTGGGGGCAGCCTGAAAGTGGCAAAGAATCAAGAGATAAGTGGGGAAGAGAAATGAGGGTCAGGCTGGGTATTTTAGAGGAGACCAGAGGCACAGTGTGGACTTAGATGTGTTTGTGCACACATGGGGAGGATCTATATCAGTATTAAAACAGGAATTGTTGCTTTGACAAGACATTGCCACATCGACAGTGGAGGAGTGAGCCTGCACACTGTAACAGCCTTGGGAGGTTTATTCCAAGTCTTGCAGATGTGGGACTGTTGACACAAACCTAGAATTGGTACCTCTTTTGGAAAATTACCATTATGAGAAGACTCATTAGGGATAATATTCTCATTTCCTTTCTGGCAGCAAGTCTGCCAGCTAAAATAGACAGTACGATGCTTTTCACTGATAGGGAAAGATACATCCCTGTGTTGTAATTTAAAGGGATAAAATATATTCCTTTTCGAAGCAGCAGAGGTCATTTATTTGCATTGTGGCTTTTGCATAGGCAAGATTTTAGTTACTGAGTTTCCACAGGGTCTTGGTGGGAGTCTTACAGTGGACAGGCTGAAGCTTTTGTTTCTGTTTTGAGCTCTGCAGGAGCCCTCAGGTTTCAGGTCCAGTTTCTAACCCTGAGGTCCCTTACCAAAGGACTGTAAAGGTTCAGTAACCCTGAGGTGAGAATCACATGAGTCTAGGCCACGTTTAAGAAATTTCTCTGGTGCTTAGGAAAGCCATATTACCTTGGGTCGAGCCAGGCTGAAGTCCCTGAGCTTTCTGACTGAGGCAGAGTGAAATGTGAGGGATGTGCCAAGTCCCAAATCCTTTGCTTTGTGCAGCTCTGGGTGCTGCAGCTGATCTCAAAATGAGGATATTCCCTTCTCCATGGTGTAACCCAGCTTTGCCAATGGGATTTTGGAGAGACTTTAGAGGACTAAAACTTCTCCCTTGGCCAGCAATCCCTTCTGCCTGGCTTCGGCCCAGGACGACTCTTTTCTTGTCCCACTTAGAAAATCGCCTTGCCCCGAGGGCAGAGATGTTTCCATTGCTTTCCTCACGCTGCCGTGCCCTGAGAGCACACATAATGAGATAACATTGTGTTCACATTAAAAAATGCTGGTACTGCAAATCTGTGACAGCTCAGCAGCCAGCCTGTGCTCTTTGGGAAAGAAAAACAGCGCTGACCCTGGCTCAGGGGCACAAGCCCAGCCCTGTCACAAGCCTTTGGGAGTTGGGGGCACATACTGCTGCTTGAACTCCCTGTGCAGGGGGGACTGGGGTGTTTCCATCCCTGCCCATCTGGGTTTGGCACTGCAAAATGCATCCACAGGTGTTTGCCTGCTGAATGCCACCTCTTTGTCGGGAAGGGCGCAGCACACAGCCACGGGTCAGCGCTGAGCAAAGCGCGCCGCTGTCGCTGTGCGTTTGGCATGGGTCACTGAATCCAGGTGTTTGTGGGCACAAAGACCACATGGGAGAGCCTGGAGATTCCTCTGGCTCAGGGTCGTGGGCAAGGTCAGCTCTGAAGGTCGGTGAGTTTGAGCAGATGATTTGCCCCAAGCAAACCCAGAGACACTTCAGAGACAAAGTCAGAGCAGTGGGGATTTGCTTTATTCACCACTCCAGGTGTGGGGATTCACTCCTCCAAACACACACACCCCAGCACTGCCAACACACAATATTATGGGTAACATTCATGAATATTCATCATATTTCCCGGGATAGGAGTGGTCATACAAATCATTGCTCAGAAATCATTAATATCATTAGCATGTGTGCCACGCATGCGCTGTGTGTCCTGGTGGTCTCTGGGGGTCTGCTCGTGATGAAGATCTGTAGTCTTCATCACAGGGCACTTTTCACCTTTCTCTCTGGAGCATGGGCAGTCCTTGGTGGGTGATTCAGGGTTTCTGTGCTGGCCTCAGACAGATTCTTGTCCCTCTTAACTTCACAAGATTAAGGGAATCCTGTTTTTTTTGAATTAGAATTCACATATTCTGTCTTTCAATAGTTAACTTGAGTTACCTATTGACCAACCCTTTCTCACAGACTAAAATTAGGGCTTGTCTTTTCTCTGAAGAAGGGTAGGAGTTAGAGCCAGACGATTTTTGGAGAAGCCACGCAGGCCCTGCTCTCTATTTTCTCTCACTCCCACTGGGCTGGGTGACAGTGCGTCCAGCTGGAGCAATCTGGAAAAAATATTTCCAGTTTAAAAGTACCAATTTAAAAGAGATATTCAGGCACTGAGATCAGGGCAGGCAAAATACTCGAATTTGGGGCTTCCAAATGAAATGCCGGGAACTTCAACCCACCCTAAATATGTGTGGGGCTGCAAGTGGAGGATGGCAGCTCCCAGAACCAAGCCAAGGGTGGTCCACACATCTGCCCTGTGGCTCTGGAGTCTCAGTCAGGCTGGGTGCTGAGTGCTCGTGTGCTGCTGGAGCGGGGCCAGAATGCAAGACCCAGGACTGTGACACGGCTCCTGCCTGCCCTTTGCTGGGACAAAACCTTCCAGGTGACACAGGCAAGAAGTTTTGGGCAAATAGAGGTAAAAGTCCTTAGGGTTTGGCTTCAGAGAGAGAGAGAGAGAGAGATATTCCTTTCAATTGTATCCCTAGCTGTGATCATCTAACTTGTTTAGAGAAGGTATTTGAAACAAATGAAGGTCCCTGCTTTGCTTCAACTCTCTGACACATCCCACCCTCTCTCCTCCTCCCCAGAGACCCTGCTGGCCCTCCTGCTCTGTGCTGGGCTCTGGCCTCCCTCCTTCCCAGCTGCACTTTTGACTGGGGCCACAACTCACTGGAAGCCTTTCTAAGGATTCCCATGAAGAATAAATCAAAACAACAGGATCGGACCAAAAATTAATTGTTTTTCCATCTGCTGGAAGTTAAAAAAGCTCCCCAAGCACCGTCTTTCATTAATCAGTCTGTTTTCTATCTGCTTTTGACCCTCACCTGGTTTATTTAAAAATAAAATACAGGCAAGTGTTTTGATTATCTATTGTTGAGAAACTATTAATTCAAGGAAATGTTTGCAGTGCAAGGAAATTTAAGTCAAGGAGGATTTAACCTTGGAACAGTTCTGGGAGCAGTGGGAGTGTCTGCAGTGTGGGACGTGGTGGCTGTGACACCCTGGGCCAGCACACCCCAGGAGGCAGCAGGAGGGGAAGGAGTTGTCCATGAAATACTCAGTTATTCCTCTTTCCATTGAGCCAGAAACTTCATGGGAAAAGGTTCCCCCCTAGCTGATTTGGGGGAAAAAAGAGAACAGGGAGACAAGAGTGAGAGTGACCGCTTGCCTCACACCTTTATAAAGGGTGCAAGCATTTTCTGATTTGCAAAAGAGCTGTTTTTTCCCAGAGGCTGTCTGAAAGCAGCCAGTTCCTCAGATTTTCTCTGCTAATGTGGTGCAATCCATGTGTAGATCCAGGTGGCAAACGCTGCAGCGCAAGACAGCATCCGTGTCCAGGGTTTGAGCCATCTCATCAGAGTGGCACTGACAGAGGTCATTTGGGGAGCTCAGGCTTGAGTCAGATGCCCCCATCATTATCAGTGGTCAGGATATCCAAAACCACACAACAGGAACACCTTCAAGGCTCATTTCTGTGTCTTGAGACAGACCCTTCCCTCCCCAAACCCAGAGTCCTACATCTGTAGCTCCTGGGGTGACAACAGGCAGGCAGGAGATAGCCTCAAGTGTTTTCTCAACTCATATTATTATTTTATTCCAACCAGCTTAGGTGGAATAAAATAATAATAATAGTAATAGTAATAGTAATAGTAATAGTAGAAAGCAATAGCAGCAGCAATAGTAATAGTATCAGGATAAACAAGTTTATAAACAACAACAAACCAAATGGTAATAAGGGTGTGGGGGAAAATCAGACTCTTTGTCCTGAGAAAATGCAGTTTCCACCTACAGCAATCTGAAGTCTTCCTTCTGTAAAACTTCTGCGATGTCTCTCTTACTTCAGGGGCTCCCGTGCCAGCAGGAGTTGAGTGGGAAAAGCGAGCAAGGCAAAGCAGGAGCTGATGTGACAGCAGAGACTGAGCTGATTTTAATTTGCTCAGACAGCCCTGACATCCCTGCCTGCCCCAGGGAGGCTGTGGCTAATGGGATGGGTGGCAGGTCCTGGACCTGGGCCCTCAGCCAGGGAAGATGCACACATCCCTCCTGTGGGAGAGGCTCCACGTCCATCCCAGAGCATGGATCACTCACCTGTGGGGCTGAACAGCTCAGAGGGGAGGGGAGGAGAGGAGGAATGGGGAAAGGGGAGGCACAAGGAGGCTGAGGAACAGCCCTGTGCCTTGGTGACCCATGAAGGCTGAGCCTGCTGAACCTAGCAGATCCCCTGCCATTTTTCCCTCTGTGATGCCACCTTTCAGAAACTCTCCTTTACTCTGGAGAAAGCAAGCAATTTACTCTGGGCAGGGGAGGAGGGGGTGGTTTAATAAAACCTCCCTACACTGTCTGCCAGAGCAGAGCAGGACTGAACTCCAGTGCTGGAAGCTCCTGCGAGAGCTCTGTGGTGCACATTAAGGTTTTAATGAGGCAAACAGCAATGTCTGTGGGGCCCAGGAGAAACATGGGGCAGCAGGACTGCAGGTGCCAAAACTGATTCACCCCAAGCGGGCCCAGAAACACTCCAGAGACACAGTCAGAGCGGTGGGGATTTGCTTTATTTGGCGCAGGGTGTGGGGGATTCACTCCTCCAAACACACACACCCCGGCACTGCCAACTCACAATATTATGGGTAACATTCATGAATATTCATCACATTCCCTGGGATAGGAGTGGTCATACAAATTATTTCCGAGAAATCATTAATATCATTAGCATGTGTGCCACACATGTGCTGTGTGTCCTGGTGGTCTTTGGGGTCTGCTTGTGATGAAGATCTGTAGTCTTCATCACAGTGCACTTTTCACCTTTCTCTCTGGAGCATGGGCAGTCCTTGGTGGGTGATTCAGGGTTTCTGTGCTGGCCTCAAACAGATTCTTGTCCCTCTTATCTTGACAAGATTAAGGGAATCCTGTTTTTCTCTTTAAAATTCACATATTCTGTCTCTCAATAGTTAACTTGAGTTACCTATTGCCCACTCCTTTCTCAAAACTCTCAGCTTTATTCTGGCTCTGGGCCTGTGCGTGTGTGCTTTGCTCAGGAGGAGGCAGGGACTCACACACCTTCCATTTCTCTGGAAACATCACTCTGGAGCATGGCCAGGGAGAAGAATCACAGAGAGGTTGGAACAGAGCTCTGAGCTCACTGAGCCCAACCTGTGACTGAGCATCACCTTACAAACCAGACCATGGCGCCGAGGGCCACGGCCACTCGTTCCTCGGACACAAAGATGTCCAGGCTGAGCTGAGGGACAGGCACCCTCTGTCCAAAGGCTTTCAGAAAAAGGAAGTGCTGCTGCCTTCCTGCTAGCCCACATTCCATGCTCAGGTTCCCTCCTTCCCCCCTTCCATTTATATTTAGTGCTGAGTGCAGGCATGGAAAGACACTCCAAACAAATCCTTGTGCAATCCTCAAATCCCTACCTGGGCTGATTGCTCAAGTTGCCTTATTAGCATCACACCTGCTTGAAGCACCGAGGTACCAAATTAGATGGAAAAAACATGCAAATGCCATGTAGCTCTCTGGCAAATTAGCATGCTTCCTGCACGGAGGTGGAGATTGCTTGGAGGGGGGAGAAGTAGTAATGTCGTTTGGCTAATTATCTGAGCAATTATATCAAATTAGGAGGAAGGATTGCTTAAAAAAAAAAAAAAGCACAAGTATCAACGTATCAACGCTATGATATTGACTGGCTGCTGTAAGGATGGCGTGGCACAAAGAGCAGCTCCTCTGTATGGCCACAGGTATCCATGAGGAGGCTTTGCTGTCAAACCACCATTTAAAAAAATTGTTATTTGATTGGAAATTCCCAAGATTACTTCTTCTTTTTTTTTTTTTTTTTCCTCTTTAAGATAAAGTTATAGGTTTTTAGAAGGAGCACGAAGGGGAGAAAGGGAACAGCAACTCCTGAGCAGTTGCCATATCAGCAAAACCCACTTGCTGCAGCCCTGAGGATCTCCTGCTCCTCTTTCCCAAACAAATGGCTCTGACAGCCCTGTTGGCTGTCCCATCCCTCTGGGAGCAGCAGCCTTCAGCTCTCCTGTCTCCTGGGCCATCTCCTCTGTCCTCAATGGCCCCTAAATCCACGGCTTCATCTTCTCCCCGCGTGTTGCATCGTCTAAGGACTGAAAGCTTTGACACCTTTCTTCCCAGAAAGCCACAGCAGTTTACCTCAAACTATCTGATATCTTTCTAAAACCAATGCAGACCTGTAGTGCTGCTCGACACCGAGAGCTGGAGGCTCCTGGCAGTGTCCTCTGCCATCTTCTGGGCCATCCCAGTGGGTTCCTGCCTGGGAAATGTCTGTGCTCCCTTGCCCTGTGTGCTCCACACAGTTCCAGAGGGAATGTGCAAGAAGCCATCAGCATCATCCCTGGAGGAAACACTCCCTGAGCACACAGGCCATGAGAAATACATGTCTGACACCTGGGACCGGACATATGGACCTCCTTCTCCCTGCAAGTGTTGGAAAATATACCAGTTTAAAAATTTTGTATCACTTGAGTCAAAGGCTCTGTTTGTCTTTACCCTGGGAAAAGGAATTTTGAGTTTCTTTTCAGGACATTGCTCTGCCAGGTGAGGTCTGATAAACTCAACACACAACAGAGTGGAGCAGCCCAAAGATCCCCAGAGAGATAAAAACCATCCACGGAACACCAGCGGAACATCGGTGGCCATCTCCAAACATCCACCCCAGAGCACCTCTGGCAGAGCTGGAGACATCTCCCCGGAAAGGACTGATAAGAAAATTGAAAAGCGAAGATCTAATTTACATCGGAGGTGAGGAGATTCGGATCCAATGGGAAACTGAACACTGGGGGTTGCTCAGCTCTGGACCAATGAACTTTGAAACAATGCATCTCTATGGGTTTTGGCTGTATAAAATTTGGGGGAAAACCCTGTAAAATCGGTGTCATGGAATGATTCTCTCTGCACAGCCGGGCTGTGTGTGGATGAGATCATTTCTGTAGTACACCCTGGCCAGAACAACATCCTGGCCAGATAATAAAGTAATGCCTTGACTCTCTAACATTAAAAATGTTGTTGGAGGGTTTTTGTTTTTCCCACAATTTTGGTGACAAAAGAAAAAGTTTGTCCTCTGCAAGTGCACAGCGGGGCCAAAAAAGCTGCCCACCTTGGAAATGATGGTCCATCTGCTCCCTTTGCTCGGGATGAAATGGTCTGACTTTTGTCACCGAGTAATATCGCAGGCAGCTGTCTGAGAACGCTCCCCTTCCTTTGGGATGGCCTCAATTTTCATGCCTGCTTGCCGGAGTCTTAAAAGCTTGTTTTCAGTCGGGTTTGCTTGCAAAGCACAATTAGCACTTTGCAGGCATTTGATCAGGTGCTAATTTAACTCAGGGGACGATTTACCTTCCTAAACATATGCTAATAGCTCTCTTGAAGAAAGAAAGAAAAAAACAAAAAGGAAAAAAAAAGGGGGGGTGGGGAGGGAGGGATGACAAGACAGGATAGAGGAAAAGCAGCAGATAAATTATTTTTAACTGGATCAAAATGATGACATTCCTTTTCCGACTCATCCCTGGCTGAGTCATGCAAACCGTCCCGAATGTGAGGATGTACAGCAAGGACAGCAACGAGCTCGGAGAAAGCATTTCCTACACCAGCCTTGCCAGGGAGGTGTTGTAACCAACACCAGAACTTCACCCTTTCCTCAAATGGCTTGGTTTTTTTTTTCCTTTTTTTTTTTAAAATTAAGTTGTTTTTTGGGTCTTTTTTTACTAAAGCTCTGATCAAGCCTCAGCAATTAGTTATTGAATCTCTGGTATCCATCTAGCACTTGTAGGGGTTTGTTTCTCACTTTTCTTCTGTATTTGAGAAAATAAAATCTGTTTTGGAAAAAGAAAAGAAAAGCGTTCTTGAAAGTTCCCCAAAATCTGAGGAGTGTGAACATCACTGGTCACTTCCAAGAGCTTTTTCCACTATTGTAACTCACATTGCCTGCCACAGCTGAGCCCTGGATTTGTAGAAACTCCATAAAAGAGTCAAGCTCTTTTTTTCCACCCTCATTTTGTATGTCTTAGGCTGCAGCAATTCCATCACTGCCTCAGATTGTTATTCAACAACTGAAAAATTTCCCTGCCAGAGATATTCCCCAGTCCAACAAGATATTTCACATCACCTTTTGTATTATGCAGGATTTAAAAAGAAAGTTTATGAGCGTGGAGACCGAACCTAGCAGATCCCCTGCCATTTTTCCCTCTGTGATGCCACCTTTCAGAAACTCTCCTTTACTCTGGAGAAAGCAAGCAATTTACTCTGGGCAGGGGAGGAGGGGGTGGTTTAATAAAAACTGCTGGGATATCACTGGAACACAGGACAAAAGGGCAACAGGATCTACATAACTCCTCAGAACAGCAAAAATGCTTTCATTCCTGAGGTCCAGGGGCCAGGTGGGATGCCAGCAATTATTTGGTCCTGCTCTTAATGTTAATGAACCAGACAGTGTCGCCACACCGTCCCAACTCTTTGGTTTGTTAACATTAAAGTCAGTTTAGTCAAGGTTGCCAGTGGGTCCGTGTGTCTACTGGGCTGTGGCCTGGGAAGAGAAACTCAAAATTAGAAATTTAATGGTTTTTTCTTTCCTCTAATTTTAATTTGGTATAGCCCAATCATCGGCGGCTTCCTAATTTCCTTGAAAACAGAGTCTCCTGGCCAGGGCAGGGTTCTCCAGAGGCACAGACACAGATGGTGTGGGAGGCAGTGATGCCTCAGGGTCTGCAGGCAGGGAGGTGCTGATGGAGATGCAGGGAGCATCCCAGGATCTGTGAGTCCTCCTGGAGAGCAGCGAGTGTGGTGGGTCCAGCTCACCACGTGTTTTCCCTTTACCCACCCCACAAATGTATTCATTTGCATGCCTTACCTATCCTTCCTACCCAAAACCCTTTCCACTTATTTTCTTTACTCTGTTCAAATTGCTTTTACGCCGTGTCTAATGCCCCAAAGGTCCCTTCAATTCACAACTGCTGTTATTTAGTGAAATGTTTTCCCTAGGTCAACAGACTTTCATTTCAGGGTAGATAATCCTCGCTATATCCCCTGCAGGAGGTCGGGCTCTGCTCTGCAGCTGAGAGACTCTTTGTCAGGGTAATAAACTGAAAGCAGGATTTAGAAGAAATTACCTAGAAATTGAGTCCTTTGCTGTAGCTTTTTATTCTTCCTTTGAGTCATGTTTTCCTAAGGGCTTTTCAAAAAGAGGGATCAAGAATTTGTATTATCTTTGCAGAACGGCAGAGAGGCAGCAGACAGAGTAGTCTGGCAGGGAAGGGCACACATGTAAAGGCCACTAAAAAGACCAAAGAAAAGGCTCTACCTTTAAGTAAAGATAAAAAAAAAAAGTTGTGTTTGGAGTTTATTGTCTTTCATATCAAAATGTGCACTTAAAAGCATCGTTGGTTTGGCTGGATTTTAATTCCTACAGGGCTTTCCCAGGAAAATAAAGTTCTCTAATATGGAGTCACCTTTGCAAAATATGATTAATTACACAGGCATGTATGTTTTATATTTAAATACACCTTATGTGTGTAATGAATATGATAAACATTAGTTGTATTAATATGTAAAATAGTATTACCTTGCTTAGCTTATGGAATTGAATGTTTTTACTTAGGGGCCATTGGTAGTCCTGACCTCCAGTTTCCTTGGTGCTGTTTTGTTTCAAAGGTTGGCATTTTAAGCAGTGGCAAAATGTCTGATTTTTACCTTCCACGTTTGCACTCTCTTCAAAAAATAATGTCATTTTCCAGGTTTCTCTTTCCTCTCTATGGCTTTATGGCATTTGCTAGTCCTTCATTATCTCTCACAAGGAGAGCAAACACAGTTCTGAGACAAAATCTACAAAATTTACAAATTTCAGTTTGTAAACATCCCCATGAAGCACGGAAGCTCTTCCCTGGCAGTCAGTCCGGGAATGCTGAGGCCCTGCACAAACCCATGACCTCTGACTCTTGCAGGTTTGGCTGCCTCCTGTTGTCTGAGCCCAGGACACAACAGCATCCTTCTGAAAACCTCAGCCCTGCAAAGCTTTTAAGACCCTGCATTGTGGGCACTAAGCAGAATTTATTAATGGATTAACAGGAGCGTTTTTACGAGCTCTGAGGGCCATCAGCACTTTGTGTGTCAGAGGCCATACAAAGCACAGAGGTGGAGGGAATTCCTGGGTCACTGAATTCATGCCCCTGCTGTGGCAGGCAGCCAAGCCCCATAAGCCGAAACATAAATTTACCCCATTGCAGCCCACAGATGCTGGGTGGGAAGAAAAGGGGAGGGTCCTGCTGCCTCTCTTGCATTTTGGAAAATGTTTTAAAACCTCCCCAGTTGTCAAAAACCCTCCTCAGTCTTCAGAACTAACCTACATGTTTTTCTGATTATCTTAAGTCATTCACTTTAGAAAATAAGGCCAACACAGGGAGATTTCTTCGTGCCTTGTGGTCAGTGTGAAGATGGCATAATATGCTCAGGTCTTTCAGTCTTGACCTGAAAGGATCAGAGAGAATCGGAGGATCATAGAATGCTAAGGGGTTGGAAGGGACCCTAAAGATGATCCAGTCCCAACTCCCCCTGCCATGGGCAGGGACACCTCCCACCAGACCAAGTTACTCAAGGCCTTATCCAGCCTGGTTTTGAACACTGCCAGGGATGGGGCATCCACAACCTTCCTGTTTGTGTCTCACCACCCTCACAGGAAAGAATTTCTTCCTACTGTCTAACCTAAATCATTTTTGTCTTTCAATTTTTACCCATTCCCCCTTTCCTATCACTGCCATTCCTGGTGATTCTGGAAGGGTCTGTGAGGTCTGCACACAACCTTCTCCTCCCATGCTGAACAGCCCCAGCTTTCCCAGCCTGTCTCCATATGGGAGGTGCCCCAGTCCTCTTATTGACGTTGTGGCCTCCTCTGGACTTGCCCCAACAGTTCCATATCCTCCTTATGTTGGGGACACCTGTAGGATTAGCATCTGTGGTATTTGGTGGGTTTTGTTTCAGACGGTCAGGACGGAGATGAGAGATCTCTGAAGTTTGGTCTTAGAGCATGAGGTTTGTTGTGAAAGGGCGTGGGTGTAGGGGAGCTGCTGGGAGCTGCCAGACACAGCTCAGAGCAGGGAGAGAGGTGAGAGAGAGGGAGAGAAGAAAAGTACAGAATACAGAATACAGAATAGAATACCGTGGTTGCCGTTTACAATACAATAAATCATTTTCTGTGCTGAATATTCTAATTTTCACTAACCAATCTAGAACAAGCTACAAATCCTACAACATTTACATACAGCCTGTGAGAGTCATTGCATTACCATACGGTGTTATATTTTAAACCCTAAAAACTGCTTTTTGGACCCTCTGCCAAGTTGGTAGGGTCTGCTCTGACCCTTGGACCTGTCTGCAAGCAGAAGGGATTGTTTAATCAAAAGGGTGGATTACCTTCAGTTGGCCATACCATTGTTTTCCAGTTGTTCAGTACCTGGGGTTTTGCATCTCAAAGCTTGTCTTCATTTCAATCTCGCGTATAGTTCCCATATTCTCAGCATCTTTTGCCAGGTAATAATATTTATAAGGCTTTCCTATTTCATCCTCCCCAACAGACACCAGAACTGGACACAGCCCTGCAGTTGGGGTGTCACCAGAGCAGAGTAGAGGGGAGAATCACCTCCTTTGATGTGCTGCCCATGCTCCTTCTGATGCAGCCCAGGATGTAAAAGTCTGCTTTGTGCCAGTGTCAGAGTCAGCTCACCGCAGGGGAAGGTCAGCAACGTGCCCTGTGTGTTCCTGCTGAACCCTGGGCAGTGACAGGTACAACCACATTGCCTGTTTCACCTTCCTCTAGTGGAAATTACCATTTTAGATAGACCTTAAAACATTTTAAGTAGAGCTAATTCTGTGAAACACAGAGCTTTGCTTGATCCTATGGATGACTTTCAGCCGATCCATATATTTTCCTCCCTTACTACCATGCTTGTCAGTATTTTTTCCTAAAGCAATTACCTAGAGCCCCTGTGTGGCTGAGATCGGTTTAACTCACCTGTGATCTCCCCTTTCCTGCCCCTGTCTTTTCTCCACAGGCTCTCCAGCCATCTGATGCTGGTGTTTGATGAAGAGCACCCCTTGCCCGCTGGTTTCACCTCTCCAGAGCGCCACTGTGTCACTCTGATGTGGAGAGGCAAATGTGACACTGTGCTCTTGACATGCCATCACTAACGCACACCCCAGCATTTTTTAACGCTATATATAATTTCCCAGAAGTCAGGCAACACAAGCTGAAATAACAAATTTATGGTTCATGCCCACCGTCTGATTTGTCTTCCTGTCAGCCTCGCCCCTGCCAGCACTGTCTGAAGATAATTCTCCATTTTGGTGAGAATTAATCTGCAAAGAGGGAGGGAGGAGGGGACCAGGAGAGCTGGGGTCTGTTGACAGAAGAGCTGCCTCAGTGACAACACAGGCAGTGATTTCTTACCTGTCATCACAACCAGAAAGTCAGTGCAAAGAAGGGATAAGTCAAATGTTGCGAGGTTGCCTGTGCTTTTCTCAGTCAAAAGCCAAACCCTTCACCTTTGATATTTCCCCCGGGGCTGTTTGGGTGCTGGTGCCCTCTCTGAGCAGTGCCAAGGGCTGCCAGGATCTGGGTTTGGCAAGGGGGCAGGAGGGCAGTGCGGGGACAGAGGAGGGGGACACGTTGCACTCTGCTTATTATATGAAAGAACATTGGTGTTTGCTAAATAAGGAGATTATACAAGGAAGAGATTGCTGCTGAAACAAGTTGAATCAAATCCCCCCCAAAACTCATGGAATAGTCAAGAAAACTGTGACTGACTGGCCTGAGGACAGAATCTTGTTGCCCTTGGCTGCTTGAAGTGGGGAGGGGATCAGCAAACTGGCTGGAGCTTCCTTAAATTTTGGTGTGTGGTGCAGCCCTCTCCAGCCTTGCGCCAGAGGTGCCATCAGCCCTGGAAAGAGCACCTGCAGCTGTGCTGGGGTGGTCACCTCCCTTCTTGCAAAGACATTGTCAAGGACCACCCCATGGCTTCCTCCCCAGCTCCCAAAGGGATCCCATGAGCAAAGAAAACTTGTGAAAACCCAGAAGGACCTTGCCCTCATCTGGATGAATCCTCCAGAAGTTTCCTTGCTCAGTTTGTGAAGCTGCCCTGGCAGAGAGGGGAACAGCAGCTTCCCACCAGCACCTTTCCCCACCACCCAGCTTGCACCTGGAGTGCACTTGGTGCTGAATATTCCCACTGGACACACTCCTCTGCATGGTTTTGGTGATCCACTGAGCATTGTGTAGCTCCTTCCTGTCCTGCTCCTGAGGAGGATGAATGCTCCTTGCTCCAGCTTTTGGGAAGAGCACCTCCCCGTGTTTCTCTGGAGGCCACCTGCAGTGCAGTGAAAACTATCTGCAGGGAAGTTTTACTGTTTTAATTTTTTTTTAATGGAGCAATTTTTCCAATACCACCTCCCGCAACGCCGGTTGACTTAGTCATCCCGGGCTCCAAATGTGCAGGGCTCACTGGGAGACAGCAGCTGTCGTACAAGTGCTGTAAAATGAATTATCCTCTGCAGCAGCCTCTGACAACTTTGGTCCTCCCAAGGCCAGAAGTGAGTGCCCGGTCCTTGTCCTCAGATTTCTTCCTTCCAGCTGTACAAAGTTCCCAGGTCACAGCTGCTGCTGCAACACGGGGTAAAGCCATGCTGAAGGCAGCGATAAAATTCCCACAGATCATGGGGCAGGCCTTGATTACACCCAGGAGTTTCATTTGTCCCTGCTGTTTATCTTATGAGCCTTGCCCTTTTGCATATGCATATGCACACATCCAGATAGGGCCACACGTGGCATAAAAAGGAGTTGTTTTAATGCCTGTTTATTTTATAACAAAGAAAAGGCTGACTCCAGATCAATAATCTTTTATTTTCAAGTTCCCAGATAGTTTTGCCGGGGTGTGGCATTCCCTACCTTTCACCTGAAATGCTGATACAGGAGTTATCATTAATAGCTCTGATAAGAGACTACAGGCAGAAACATTGTTTGCTCTCAGCCTGATAAATGAGGGAGAAACTGTGTCCCCATGAGCAGAAAATGAACAGCTGGGTGTTTTTGCTTCACTGGGGCATGCAGAAAGCTCACGTCTTCTCTTCGTTTATCTCGGATGTGGCTCTTTAAAAACATGGTGCACACGGTGAGCAGGGTGCCAGTGGCCATGGTGGGCACAAGACACACAAGTTTTTGGCTAAATACACACAAGTATGCAAAGTTTGGCCATAAAACACCTCCTGACCCTCAGGCTCTGTGCACAGAGCTTGCAAAGAGCTCTTAAACAGCTGCCTGCAGCCGCATGCACCAAAGCCAGGAGCCGAGCATCAATCACGTGTGACTGTCCTTGAGCTGACACAGGACAGGAGGTGTTAACGCTGCAGCCAAGATGTTTCAACAGATAGTGTTATATGGGTTTCATACCCCCCCTTTGGCTCGTTATCAAAAAACCAGCACTTGTTTAGTGCCTGACTGCCGAAAGTCCCCAGAGGGTGAGGCTGTCCCAGAGCCACGCAGGGAAAAGCCTCGTCCAGCCCTGGGAGGGAAGTTTGGGTAGGCGACAAGTGAAGGTCAAGTAAAACCTTCACTAAAACCTTTCCCTTCAAGCCCAGGCGCTGGAGTAGCATCTCTCACTCCTCTGGCCTGCTGTCCTAGGGGACCCTGAGACACTTCAACTCAAGTGGAAGAGGTGGGATGCGAGGCTTGAAAATACTTCTTTCAAATAAGTTTTCTTTGGGGTAATGATATCATGAAATAAATCAGGAGGGAGCATGTCATCCTTGAATCACTGTGGAGCCCACCTGTGACATGACTCATGGCCTTGGTGACTTATTTAGGATGACTGAACCTCATGAGAGTCCTGTGATTAAGCAGCCACCAGCACTTGTGAAGTGCCTTGACTTGTCAGGGCCCCAAATATAGAAGGTTTTGGTCAGACTGGAGGAATGTTTTGATGAATAAAGATTTCCAGGGGAGCCCACATTTGCCAACAGCAGGAAGAACAGTGATTTTTTAAAGTGATGCTCCCAGCCCAAATTTGGCTGAGGAAGAAGATATAATCTAGGCACTTTCAGCATGAGTGCTAATGCAAACGCCCTCTCCATCTGCTTTATTTGCACATACACACACACACAGAGTTTATAAAATTCCAATTCTCCCCAGGGATGCTGTGCCACGCTGTGGTGGGCACCCAGGTGCCTCCTGCCCTCACCCCTCACAGGAGAAACTACAGTTTTATGAAGCAGGGTGTGAGGTGATGCCACCTGCACATCCATCCCTGCCTTGACCTCAGGTTTCACAGCCCTGCTTTGTGCCCCAGCCATCGGGGCTGTCCCCAGGGGAGCCACCACCGGCTCCAGCCCTTCTGACGTGGCCAGAAGTCACGCTGGGATGTGTCAGCCCCAAGCCCTGCTCCAGCAGAGGGAAGTGCTGGGGCTGTCTCTGCCAGCCCACACGCTGGGGAGGGAGATTAAGATGCACTTCACACACACTCCAGCGTGACTGCGGAGAGCCGTGTCCTTTAGCAAATGGTAAATAATTGACACTTTGCTCTGCTGGCAGCCAGCACCCCCGTCGGCAGCTGGGTTTGTCATTTTGCATCCCCTCAGTGGCTCTAATTTCAAATTTACAGTAACATATGCCCAGAGAGCTGCCGGCCTTCCCCCAGCATCACGGGCGCTCGTTCCCTGCTGCCCTGCGCTGTGACGGCTGAGGAGTGAGTGACGTCTCAGCCTCTGCCACGGATCTTCTCCTGGCCTCCTGTGGTGGGAGAACAGAGCCTTTTTGTTCCTTCCCCTCTGGTTTGGTTTTTTATGATATGATTATTGTTTAGACCGGGCAGCTGGGGACCAGGGTATTTCCAGTACACTTATTTAGCTGCATGTCTCCCATTAATGTCAATGACAATTGCATGGCTAAAACTGTCCAGATCCTGTGGAAGATTTTAACCCCCCCACGGGTTAGCATTTTAGAGAGATGAGATTTCTCCTCCCCCTTCCAGAGCCTTTTCTGCAGTCATTCCGTGGAGAGAAAAGTGGAAGTCCCTGCGCAAGGGGAAGAGCGGCTCGCTTAGGAAATGGAAATCTGCATCAGGGAAGGGTTATGGAGGGACAGGCAGAGTGGGAAGAGCGGAGCCTGAACTTCCCCCTCCAGTCTCACTGTGCCGTGTCAAGGCACAGAACATCTGCTGAGACCCACAGATCTTTCTGCTGTGAAAGTGTTAAGATTGGCGGAAGACTTTTTTCAAAAAAAACCTCATTTGCTATATAAAATCTGCCTCAAATATAAGCAGAACATTTATCAGCCCTTTCCTTCTGACAACTCACCAGTTTCAGTGAGGGTTTTGGGTCACCTGGGAGGGAAGCCTGGGGGAGGATGGGGATCGTGTCCCCACGTTGTGTTGTTGGTGGCCTCTGTGGCTCTAGGACAGATGGGGCCACCTGGGCAGCGTTTCTGCCACTCTCTCCTTGAAGATGGTCATGCCCTGGGAGCTCTCCCTCCTCCAGCAGTGCCTGCTGGAGGAGTTATTTGTCCCTCTGACACCGGCCATAAATTTCAAGGCCAGAAGAAGTCATTACGGTTGGCCAGCCTGACCCCTGATATAACACGGGGCGTGATTTGTGCGTTAAGCCCAGGACTTTTTCTGGAGATCTAACAAATCACTGGGAAAGGCAGTCAGTCCTGATTTTAAAGGCTGCAAGCCACTGCGCCGTGTCCCTAGGTAAGCTATTGAAGTGGTTAATTATCCCTGTGGAATAAATGTCTGCCTTTATCCCCAGTCCGAGCCCGCGCACAGGCGCAGCCGCGGCTCCGTGCCGTGCCTCCCCGATGGATCCACTGGGCACAGCTCTTCCCGGGGGCAAGGGGTGTCAGCCACAGTCACGTCACCTCCTGACTTTCCCTCTGACAAGCCAAATCAGATTTCTTTAGCCTGATTGGCCAGCTCGCTTTGGAGACGCAGCTACGTGGATTTTTCTCCTCTCGTATCAGGAGGTCGCGCAGGTCCAGGTCAAATGGAAAGTGGAAGAGGGGGTGGGAGTCTGTGCTCTCCGGTGGGTGCCCAAGCCCACCCAGAATCACCTGTGGGGTGAAGACACTCACCATGGAGGGAAGAGAAACCACCCCTGTGTTTGGCTTTCTGGCCCAAGCAGGAAGAGCAGAGAGCAGTGTTTATGAAAATCACGGCCGGGAGGACAGGGAGTGAATGTGAAAAGGATAAGAGACCCTCTGCCAGGTCACTCTTTCCCAATGCTTCATGAGCTAAGTGACTGCCATCCTGTCAGAAGGGATGGGATTCCTGCCCTGAAGCTGGGGGCTTGTGGCCCAAGAAAGGTCTGATCTGCTCCAGGTTTTTCTGGAGCGTGTACAGAGAAGGGCAACAGAGCTGGGGAAGGTCTGGAGCACAAATCTGATGAGGAGCAGCTGAGGGAGATGGGGGTGTTTAGTCTGGGGGAGAAAAGGAAGCTCGGGGCGACCTAATAGCTTTCTAGAACTCCCTGAAAGGAGGTTTGGTAAAGTGGGAGCCTCTTCTCCCAGGTAACAAGTGAAAGGATGAAAGGAAACAGCTTGAAGTTGCACCAGGGGGAGTTTAGATTGGACATTAGGAAGAATTCCTTCACCAAAAAGGTGGTCAAGCATTTAAACAAGCTGCCCAGGGAAGTGGTGGAACCAAAGGTGTGTCATATCTACACCAAAAGGTGTAGATGTGGCACTTAGGGACACGGTTTAGTGGTGTAGGTGGCAGTGCTGGGTTCACAGTTGGGCTCGATGATCTTAAAGGTTTTTTCCAACCCACGGAGCAAGCGAGAGGCTGGTCCTGAGATCCACATCCCATCAGTGCAGTGCCTTACACCTGTCCAGCCCAGCCAGAGGAGATCCTGACAAATTCCCACCCCACCCCACCCCATCAGGTCCTTCTGCCATGGGAAGAGAGGAGGCAGCTACCAAGGGAGCTGCTGCTTCCTGCAGCCAGGCTCAGTGGGGCCAGGGAACATGGAGTTAATTCAGAACCACTCTCATTTCCTGAGCTGGGATCAAGGGCACTCATTTTCTTTTGTTTGGCAGAGGATAAACCACTGAAGGGAGTGATAGTTCAGGCGGCCAGCTCGGTCTGCAAGGAGCCAGAGGAGTCTGCCCTGCACAGGGGAGGGCAGGAGGTGAACTGCAGTGGGGGATTCTCACAGGACCAGCGTTTCAAAAGCAATCCAGAGGCCAGAGTGAGCTGACTGCTAGATTTTGAATCAAACCTTCCTCTTTTGAGGGAAAGAAACAATTTCCTCTGAAAGGGTCAAAGACAGTGGAATTAGTCTGCATCTTTTCACTGGAGGTCATTGCATCTCCCCAGCTGCCACAGGATGGAGTGCTGTGGGTACTTTGATGATCCTTTGGCACCTGCATTTCAGGTTTCATGCTAGACTGAGGGTCTAAGAAATTCTCCTGCTCCTTTTTCCTATATTCCAGCCTGACCTGACTTCTGCAGGAGTCAAAATGATTTACAGGGAGGGTACATCTCACAGCACTGGGCTGTCTCCTCATCAAGCCCCCCTCAAGGCATGAGACACGGTAGGAAAAGGGAAGGATCAGTGAGGAATTTAATCAGATGCACGTGCTCTCATGCCACCAATCTGCTGCTAACTCCAGCGTACCTGAGGTGGGAGAGAAATACAGTCCCCAGACAACAGGTGATCATCTCTTGCATGTTAATTCCTGTAATTACTCTCCATTTACTCTTCCTTCTGATGGCCCTGTTGTCACTGTCAGAAGAAGAACCAAAATCACATTTGTGAAAGGACAGATAAAGCTCTCTGAGCAGCAGTCTGCAGCACAGAAGTCAACTGCAATTTTCAGTGCTGTCACAAATACCAGAATTTCCCCTCTGCAAGTTCCCAACATCCCTTCACCTTGGTCTTCCTGATCTGCTGTACAGGTCATCCTGACCATCAGAAGACCTGAAGTGAAGGTCCAGGGCAGTGTCCTTGGCCCGAGCCACCCTTGAGACCCTGTCACATGTGTGCCTGAAGGATGCTGTGTCCCCTCTTGGTGGAGACACCTGCTAGAGATGTCACCAACATCCTCTAGAGATGTCAGTCCCCACGCTGTGGGCACCCTGTGCCTCTACACAAACCCCTTATGGTACTCTTGGCTTACCAACCCTCCTCTCAGGTGGCTGTTTTCCTTTTCTGGACACATTTCCTCTTCTCTCATACCAGATAATGATATAAATCACAGCTTCAGAAATTGCCCTTGTTGCTCTCTGAGTTACCCTGAGCCCGGTATGCCTCAAAAACCCAACCCTGGGCATAGCAGAGATGCACCAGAGTCCTTGAGATGCTCCCCTTGCTCTGGACCTGCCTGGACCCTGCAGCCAGCACCGATCCTGAGAGGTCACCACCCTGCTGGCCTTTGCCTTGGCCCTCCAAATCCATGCATATTGATGGCTGGACACTGTCATTTTGCTTGTGACTTTTGGTCATTTTTATTAAAAAAGGTGTGATAGAAACATTTACAGTTTCCCAGTAGAAGCTGGCATCTATTTCTAGTTATGGCTTCATTTGCTGCCTGCTTTGATAACTAATGAGTTGGATTAAAAGGACAGGCTGGTTTGGGGCTTTCGAGTCCTTTCTAGAGGTCCCTTCAAGCCTGTGGGACAGCTGTGTCTGTCCTGATACTGCCTCCTCAGGGGCACAGCAGAGATCTGCACTGCCCTTCAAAGGAGCCACTTTGATGCAGGGCCTTTGTCTGTCTTCGCTTTCTGGACTTGCCTCGCCCTGGAGACTCTAAATTCTCAGGCCATGAGTGGGGCCTTCCACAGACAAGTCTGAAATAAGCCATACCTTGATGCCTTCATTTTTTCTAGTTTTTCACTCTTCATGTGTCTGTAACTTGCTGTAGTTCTGTGCTTCTTACAAAGTGCTAAACCCCTCTGTTCCCTGCACCTTTAGCCAAAGCAAGGCTCTCTGAATACAGATTCGAGGACATATTTGTTGCCTTAGGGCCTGAAAATATGTAAACAACTGTGAGATGGGGGGAGCAGGCCTGGGTGGTAAACATCATCACCTGAGGGTGTGATTGGAGAATTAAGGGCCAATAATGGGACAGAACTTATAAAAGGTGAAGAGCTTGTGACCCATTGTCCATTTTGGGTGAAGTGCCAGAGGGGGACTTTTGCTTGCCCAAATATACCTCAAAGGCCTTGAACAAATTTGTCAGTGTTTTATACTCCTAATTTGTCTTGGCCTCAGTTTCAGGTAGCCTGCTTCTAGGCATCACTTTGTTTATTTGCCCCCAGACAGTGGCCAGGATTCATCTGCAGATTTCATATCAGTGTCTAGCTGGATGCCCCTGTTGTATTGGTTTCTGCAGCTCTGCTTGCAGATAACGAGTTTAAAATCATGGGACTGGACAGGATCTCCTGGTTTGTTGTGTCACATCTTCTTCTGTCACCCATGGTCACGTTACACAACTGCTTTCATAGGCTTACAAAGCTCCATCTTGAAATTAGGCAGAACTTTGCTCCTAGGATTCCTTCAGCAAAGCCTTTGCAGAATTTCATTCCTCCAGCAGTCATTAATGCTGTCATTCCTTGTCTAAACATAGTCAGGAATGGTTCAGGGGCATTTGCTCAATAGCCAGCGTTATCCTCCAGCTTAAATCACTCATCTCTCTGTTTAGTGGACACGTTGGAGAAAGAAAAGTGGATATGGAGAGTGGCTACATCCCCACGGAGCCCCCCAAGCTGCAGGGAGCTGCCAGGGTCCATCGCAGGGTGCAGGGCCAAGGCCCGAGCTGGCACAAGGAGATGTCCCCAGCAGCTCAGGCACAGTCCCAAGGTCTCAGCGAGTCCTCATCCCCTGGCACTGCTCTCCCCAGGCCCTTCTGGAAACACTGATTCCATTTGCATTCGCCTTTTCCCGTGGCTCACAGCCATCTCATTCCTGAGTGATCTATCTCTGCTCCTTTGTGGATAAGCTGCCAGTGTGTAGCAGAAATTCTTGTTTGTAGTGTCCAAGTACATGGCGGCGCATTTTTTACTGCTAAATTACATCCCATTTGTCTCAGTCTCACCCTTAAGGGCACCCAGCTCCTCCTGCGCAATATTCCAGCCCTTATCAGCACCAGCAGTGACTCCCAGCCTCGCGTCATTCCTGCCTCCTCTGCTAGGGTCATTTAAAGAAAATAAGGATTAAGATAGCATCCAAGACAGCTCCTCGATGAATTCCACCAGGAGCTCGCTGCCAATTTTTAATTCCTCTTTCAGCGTGGCCTGTTTTCTACCCATTGGCTGGTTCTTGACCCAGACAAAATCTCTTTCAGGGCACCTCATCTTAATGAGCACATTCCTGCTCAGCAACAAGGAATCAGGCAGACCTGGTCTCCCCTGTGTCCTGACTCCAGCAAGTCATGCACAGACTGCAGCTGGGAAACCTTTCCCTTCCTTTCTTTCATTTATCATGTGCTTCTCCATCCTCCCTGCAGGGCTGGTCCCAACACCTTTCTCCTGCAGAGGACACTGTGCATGGCTGCTCCCGCTGCGTTCCCCAATCCCTTCGCCTTCCCTGTTCCCAGCTGCGGTGGGAGCAGCTCTTCTCCCATCCCCTTGCACAGTCCCTGGCCTGGTGGCTTCAGGAAAAGCTGTCAGCCTTGAAGCTGCAAATGATGATCCTTCCTGCACACCGGGTTGGAGATATCCTTGTCCCCTTGTCCCCCTGCTCTTTATTCCATAAATCCCAGGCATTTACTCCCGTTTCCCCCTGCCCCGTGCTGTTGCCGGTAGCTGCTGCTGACAAAAAGTGCATGCTGGGGTGATAAAGTATTTAGTTCATGCTAGGCTGATGCAAAAATAACTGAGCTAAGCCACATATTTTTGTGTATTTCCTCCTGCCAGGTTCTTCTTTTCTTTATTTCCCTCCCTTTTGCTCTCTGTTGGTCCCCTCTGCATTTTTAATATTACTGCTGTTAAAGTTTTATAAGCTCAGGATGGCATTTTTATGGGTGTAATATTCTTACAGTTCAGGATGGTTTTGAAATATTATATTTATTTTTTCCCCTCACACTCAAAACTCCTTCAGTTGGCACAATGGAGGTGACTTTAAAACTTGAAGCAAGGTTAAAAATCTGCCTTTTTTTCTCTTCCCCACTTTGGAGCTCCGAAACATTTTAGTGGTTGTGTATCTGAGTGCAAAGAAGGTAGGGAAACAGAGATAAAGAGGCAGATGGCTAATATTGCTGGGAAATGAACTCTGTTCATCCATTTCGTTGGGTTTGGCCCTCCTGAACTTCTTTGGGAGTTATTCAGAGACATGCCAGCTTTTTCAAGCTCTGAGCTGGATAAGTCACTGAAGCGTCACCTGCAGCCTGGGAGAAATCAACCACACCAAGTGCGGTGCACAAACTGTGCAGCAAAGAGCTGGGTGCTGGCAGGGATGGGTGGATGTGGGGTCATAAAGGTTGTGCTGCAGGCTCCATTTTCCCTCATTAAAAATGTGCCCAGGCCACTTGATTGAGGGAAGGATGGAAAAAACCCCCATCCTTTTGGTTCTCATCACATTGTCCCCCAGAGTGGTCTGATTTTAATAAAAAAATTAAAAAAAAAAAAAAAAGAAACGCAGTGGTGTTTTTGCTCTTATGGATTATATCTTCTAATATACATATTTTCTTTGCAGAATAGATCACACATCAGCCATCTGGATGCACAAGACCCTGGGCATGGATGAGAATTGTGGGCTGCATGGGAGCACCCCTGAGGTGCAAAAGGAGTGACATCGGAGACAATAAAATATATGGCAGCCTTTTTTAACTTGTTTTGAAGTAAGCAATCACAGCACTCTTTCAGCATACCTGTGTTCACTCACTGAATAAATCCTTTCTTCGCTGTTGAGCCAGCTCAAATCCCGAGCCCTAAAGGGCCCCCACACATTGTGAAAGTCCATTTTTCTTGTCCTGAACCATTTCCAGCCAGTTTGAGGTGCTCAGCTTTGAAATAATTTCAGCAGTGTTTTTTTTTTTTTTTTTTTTTTTTCCCCAGAGCACTAGCACGGCTTCTTAAAGCACCTTACCAGGAATTACCAGGTTAGCTTGCAGCAAATCTGGGTGATGGGTGGTGCTGCTCCAGAAAATGAGACACGAGCGGCACAAGGTCACGCAGAAGCGCTGTAGCAAACTAATTCTGAGGCTTTTTCTAGTCAATATAACAAAATGTGATCAGCCACTGCTTAATCATTTACCTCTGGGCAGATTTGGGTACCCTGAGGATGGGCTGACACTCCTGCAGAGCACCAGCTCTCAACATCTTTGTGATTCCGCATGCTCCTGGCAGCAGGTGAGTTGAAACGAAGTGGAAAAGATCATTCAGTTATAAAGAGGGGAAAGACAATTACTTTGTCTTCCAGTTTTCAGTCGTGCCTGCTTCTGTTCCACCCCAGGGAGTTACCTCAGCAATTAAACCTTAACTCAGCCACCACACGGCAACGTGACACAAACTTCCCACAGTGCCTTCGTGTGAACACACCTTTAGAACCTCTTACTCAGCCCAAGCTGGTGGTGTTTGCTTCCACAAAACACCAGCAAAGCCACTTTTTAATCCCTACTGTTTGGTGACTTGATGTGCATCCACCCCAGAGATGTTTGCTGCACGTACATCCACAGGAGCCAACTACTGTGCATGGGCAGACAGAGAGGCCTCGTGTTGGCCAGGAATCGAACCAGCCCAGGGTTTGGGTGCTCTCTGAATGGCAGAACATCTCTCTGGATTGGCATGGCTGTGGTGGGATCGAGGGCAGGGCTGTGACCCCACAGCCACATCGCCCTCCAGCCCTGTCTGCTTGGGAATGGTGATGCCCTGGGGGGATGCTCCCTGTCCCCCTGCAGAGAGCAGGTTTGCATGAGTGCAAGGCAGAGAGGCAAGGAGGTGTCTGTTTCTCTGCAGATTTGGCATGGATAGCTTCCTTTCGAACTGGCTCACCCGGAGAGCTCCGTATCTCCTGGAGCTTTGACAATCAGCATTGCTCAGGACGTGGAGGAGCCAGGGCTTCCCAGGGCCTGTCCGTCCCTTGGGCTTGTGACAGCCACCTCCAGGCTCATCAGGATTCCTCTCAGGCTCACAGCTGGGGCTTGAGCTATCAGTGCTTTCCAGGGCTTTCCTCGCCCTCCCAGGGCACCTCTTGATTTTGCCTGAGGGAAAAAAGCACATTTCATCAGGAGAAACATTTGATGAGTAGCTCCATTCATTTTCAGGGAATTAGCACTGGTTAAACCAATCATCAGACAAGCAGGCATGGATTTAAAGCCTACAGGGATGCATTTACAACAGCCAGCAGTCTATAAACACAGCTCCAGCTTCCGTGCATATGGTGATAGTAACGTGGTTTGTGCACAGGATGTGGTGGAAGGTGGTTGTTTATCACACTCTGCTACAGATAACATTTGTGCAAACGCTTTGTGCCCCTCTAAGCAGCTGAAAAAAGATGGTGACATGTTTTCAGGCTGTCCTGGGCTGACTGTCCAGCCTGCGATCTCATTGCCAAAGACACCCAGTGACCACATCCCACCTTGTGTGCAATTCACACCTGGCAGAGGTGATGCTCTGGCTGTGCCAGTGGGGTCACTACTAGCACAAGCGTGTCCCACCTCAGACAGCTGGGTGCCCCTTGGTTCTGGTGTCTGGTCACAGTGGGGACCAATGCAGCCTCTCTGTCCCCACCAGTGACAGGAGGACTTGCATCCTTGTCACGGTGACCAGCGCCAGCAGCACAGATCTGCTGCTCTCCTTACATCCAGCCCCTCGTGCCTTTCCAGAGGAAACCGAGGCAGGAGGCTTCTGCTCTGCGTCGGTAATAGGCTTCCAGCTTGGCAGAAGATGAGACACGATCTGATTTCCTCTTTATCTGAGTCCAGATGGGTTTTTTTCAGTTGCACAGGCTCGGACAGGAAAGCGCCGTCTCACATCTGCAGCGCAGAAGTCACACAGGGGAAGGGTCTGCTGTGGGGCTGGGGGTCCTGGCGTGGTGCAGACCTTGGCATGGCCCCGTGAGGACCAGGGGTGAGGTGTGCCTTGCTTCTGGCTGCTGGCACAGAGTGGGGACACCCCTGCTTTGGAGCTCATGGCCAAGGACTCCCTCTCTGCTCAGGTCCCCCTGCCTGCCCCATGAGAAGCATTGGAGGGCAAGGCTGGAAAAAGAACTTTTCCCTCCTCCAGCCCTGAGCAGGTGCAGTCCATGCAATGTGAATGGCATTGTTGCTGGCTCACATCAAGGGGCAAACCCTGTATCCCTGGCTCTGCTTGGGCTCCCAGGGCTTTCACTGGGGCTTTGCTCCAGTTCTCCTCACCCGTGAGATCTCGTGGCTTCCAGCCAGGTGCACAGCCTCAGGCAGCACTCAGCATCCCCAAAATCACGCAGCCAGCTGCAGGCAAGAGACCTGTCAGTGTCTGATGGCTCTGGCACCTTATGCAAGCTCCTGGCTACAGAACTTTGCTCCTTTTTGGAGCAGGATGATGCTCAGAGGAACAGCTTTGCTTATCTAACACAGCACTGAGGCAGGACAGCCTGCGGTCTGGCCAGGTCTCAGCTGCCCTTGGGAACCTCATGGGGATCCTGCCAGGGGCTGATAAATGCCAGCAAAAGGATGTCAAACGCTAGCAGTTGCTTCCAGGTTTGTTTATCCCTCCGATTCCTACAGAGGCACACAGAGTTCACACGCAATCCGCGCAGAACGCTCTTTATAAAAACAAATAAAAAGGCCCTTGCTGTTCAAAACCAGCTTCCCTCCAGGTCTATTTTAGCCCTTTGCCTGAGCAGCAGCTCCTTCAGAAGCCGGGGCTCTGCTGATGGGAGTTACTTTTGTCCCTCAGCAGGCGCCTCGGTAATTTTCCCCAGCCGGTTACGTCAGCGGAGCCCTGCACCAGCAGCTCCCCGATTATGCAAGCTCCCTTCCCAGAGACGCTCAGGGATGGTCTTTTCAACCTTTATTCACCGCAGGGAGAGCTGCAATAAAAGCTTTGCTGATAAAGCCCTGCAATATATTGATAAAAGGGAAGCGTGGCATCGGCTGTAGATGGTGTTTGTGGGAAACTGAAAGGAGAAACAAAGGAGCTGGTTGCAGCCTGTGTGGGCACAGTGGAATCTGCAGCAGTGCTGCCTCTTGAAAAGGCAGAAACACTTTTCTAGTTCATCCCGGCAAAAGCAGGGACAAAGATTTTTTTTTTTTTTCTGGGGTTTCAGTTTATTAGTCAAATGCTTTGCAGTCATGGGTTTTGCGTGACTGAGCTACCTCCGTGGTCCCACTGAGGCACCCTAGAACTTGCTCACAGATGGTGCAGGAATCCCTGAATTACAAGGCAGAAGCCTTTGACTTATTTTATTTAAATCCCATCCCCCCTCCCCCCCCCTTTTTTTTTTCATTTTGGATGGTTGTGCAATTTTATCTTTGTAGGACTTTAGAAGCAGACAGATGTAGAAATTTTCTTCACCAGGACCTTCTTGAAATGCTTTCATTCACTCAGCTCCAACATCTCCTTAGTTATCCAAGTGTGTTCTTCATCCCACAGAACAGTTTGGGTTGGAAGGGACCTTCAAAGTTCGAGTCCAACTCCCCTGCCATGAGCAGGGACACCTTCCTCTAGATGATGGGGAATCCACAACTTCTCTGGGTAACCTGTATCCAGGGCATAGAAAAACAGGGGACTGGGAAAATGTCACTTGCCTGGATCTCCAGTCAAAAAATTCCCCCTTTGACCTTCCTGCCTTGCTCTCTGCCAAGTTTTCCGTCCTGGTCTTTGGCAAGCACTGAAAAAAGGGCTGTGCCTGACAGACCCCTGCTTGTGGTGGGATCAGAATCCTGCCCTGTCACAGTGTTAACGGGGACAATATGATGCCCTCTCCTCTTTCCTCCTTGTCCCATCAAAGGGTGACAATGGAGCAGGGGAACTGATTCTTAAAAAATTTGCTCAGTGGGAAGGTTTTTGCTACAGCAAAACCAGTTTGAAACAAATTGGCTCACACAGTGTGATTCTGTTGACTGTTCAGCTCCAGAGCAGGCACTAAATCTGACTATAAAGAGAAATAATTGACTGACTGCTTGGATTTTCTTGGGATGGTAACTATAGAAACTCACTCCTGTCAGACACAGGTGCAGCAGAGATGTGTTTGTCTGACCAGAGCCAGAATGTGTCAGTCAGCACAGTAAAGTTTACAAGAGGTGCTCAGTGCAAAATGCCACGTGCCAGTGTTTCCCCGTGGATAAGCAGGATTGCTGAGGTAATGCTGGAAAAAGAAAAAAAAAATCACTTATCTTCTCTAGCTGTGAGCGTCATAGCAGAATAAATGTCAATATCTGTATAATTGAGCTCAAGAGGTTCCTGTTAGCCACGGTGTTCTTGTTGGAGGGAAGTGGAGCTGAGTCAGACTGATAAAACTGGTCCACATTTTTCAAATCATTTATAGGTCCTGAAACCCTGCAGTCCTGGGCTGAAAGGAACCAACAGCAGATTTGTGCTCCATTGGACAAATATTTCAGCCCAAGGAAAAATTCAAGCACCTTCTTTATGACATTTTAAAGAAAATCACTCACTGTTGGGATATTCAAAAATTCCCCAACATCACTGAAAAGGATAAAGAAGAGAAAGATAAAGATAGAAGTAAAGCACTGCAAAGCATTTATTGGAGATGGAATTAATACTTTCAGTGACTCAAAGTGGTCAGGGATTCTCATTTGCCAAACATGGAAGGGTCAGGGTTTCTCATTTGCATCCATCTGCAGTGACATTGCCTTTCCCTTCTTTGGCTCAGCCAGCAGAGTCCAGCAGCAACACAGCCTGGGAGTGTGTGCCCTGAGAGGAGAAATTGGAAATAGCAGCACTCTGCCAGTATACGATGGGAAATCTTCAAACTGTAAGATTTTGAATGTGTTACTGGGGGGAGAAAAAAAAGAAGATGCAGGGAAAGGGTGAGATGTGCTTTAAAGTTTGAGAATTACACGTGCATGGTCAAGCTGAGGTAAATGGTCCCTGAGAAGCCGTGGAGGTTAAGGCACAGAGTCATGGAATTACAGAATGGGTCAGGTTGGAAGGGGCCACAGGGGGTCATCCCTGTCCCAGGGAGTAGCATCATCAGGGAGGCTGAGGGTGACCACTTCCCGTGCTGGCCCCAACCAGTTTTCCTCTTCTGCCACCCAATCCCACGTTTTGAGCCCTCTCAGCCACTCAGTGTCAAAAGCACCAAGCACTAAACAGCTTTGGAGGCAGCACATTCCCACGCAGCACTGTGAAATATTTAATATTAGGATGCTGTATTTGTGACAGGCGGCATTTCTGACAAAGGGGATGTGGTGAAAGAGTGCTTTTTTGTCTCACCAAGCAAACTGTCTGCAAGGAGGATGGGCAGGTACAAAGCAATGAAAGGGATCTTTATGTCCTTTGAACACATAAGAAACTCCTTGAATTAATAACTAGCACTTACATCTAGAGGCAGGCCCATGTTATTAGGAAGATGAACAGTAGCCAAGCACTTTTCTTTAAATGTGGAGCTGCAAAGAGTTCCCTTGGCACCGGCCTTGTTACAGGGGATGTTTCAATCCATCAGGGGCTGAAGGCAATATAAATCAAACTTGATATTATAAAATAAACCCACCCAGCCGCTGCATGACCCTTCCTTAGCTGTAGTGCTCCCTGACATTGCAGCACGTCACAGCTGCAGACATGAAAGGAATTTTGGGGAGCTGCTGCATCATGCTGATGATGATTGCCTCTATCCGTGTAAGATCAACCCTGCTCGCACTGGGACCTGCAATATGCCACAGCTGGAGCATTAAATACCAGCGTCAATGCAAATTTTCCCCAAATACAGGCTTGACACTGACTTGGGACTCCCTTTTGGTCTCCTGTCTAGTGAGGACTTTGCTTAGTAATGCAATTAGCACGCAGGCTAGATGGTTAATAAACCTGCTTAGGGAGCTGTGAGCAAGTGCTCTCCGGTGGGGGAGGCCGGGGGGACACGCACAGCTGCCACCTTGGTGACGCCAAGGTCCCTCTGCTCAGGGTATTTCAGCTCCCGAAAGCCACCACCTCCCTTCCCTCTCCTCCATGGAGCGTTTCCAATGCAGGCGCCAGCACCTCGGCCCTGACGCGTGTCCTTGGCGGAGCAGCAGCAGCAGCAGCAGCAGGAGGAGGAGGAGAAGGAGGAGGGCTGGATTTGGCTCTCCCACTGCGGCTGGGTTCAGGCACAGGGGCACTTCCAGGCTGTCCCACGTGTGCTGCAGCTGCTCGTGTGTGACACGCTGGACCCGGGGCTCCACACGTGGCCGCTCCGCAGCGTTTCCAGCCGCCCTTCTAATAAGCGCTAATTCAATTTTCGGCTTTGCTCCCTGATCCTTTCACGCCGCCTCCTGAGCCGCTTTGTGCCGACGTCTGCTGATGTCAGCAGCTGCGGGATGGGCAGGAGAGGGATGGGCTGCTGAGGGCCATTGGGGGGTCGCCTCCATCCTGGGACTTGCTGGGAAGCACTTGCAAGCTCCCCGGGAGCCTCTGGAATGACGAGAGGGGCGTTGCAATTGGGTTCTGCGCAGCCAGATCTAGGCGAGGGATTAAAATTTTGTGCCAGTGGTATGAGGAGCTGTCTACCATGCTCCAAGGGGAAGATTAGTGAGCTCAAGCTCAGCATGAAATTCGGGATGAAAATCTTATCACACGCCAAAAAAATTTTTGCCTCGTGCTCTAATCCTCCTGGAGGGGGCTGAACAACAAACAGCGCAGCCTGAAGGGGCCCTGCTTGGCTGTCTCCAGGTCGTGGAGAGCACAGCCTCTACAAACCCAGCTAATCACCCCTTCTCAGCCGTCACCACTGAGCTGGCAAGTCCTGATCCAGCGCTCGCCAATGTCAGTGAAAGCCTGATCCCAGCGGCTGCGGCGCTGGTCACGTACAGGGTGGGAGTTCTTTCCCCCATTCCCTGTTCTCCTCCCGCCTTGTCTGAGCTCCCAGGGGGAGATCAGGTGGGGGGAAAGCTGGACAAACACAGAGGGGAGCAATAAACCCTTGGCAGCCTGGTGCTGAGAGTACTCAGGATCAAAGAGAGTCCCGGGAAGCCCAAGGACATTGTCTGAACCTTGGCATTCGCCTTGCCCTGGCTCACACCACTGCCAGGGCTCGGCGCTGCCCGAGGCTGGCTGAGCACTGCTCCTGCTCCAGGGTTGGCCATTCTCCTCCTCTCACCCTGCCCAAGGGGACTTCAGGGACCCACAAGTCCTGGAATAGGACAGCAGTCCCAGGTAGAACAGGAGCGTTAGCCAAGGCATATTAATTAATCAATAAATTTGTTAAGTAATTAATTCATTCACTCAGACACAAATGCCAAAGGCATGCACCTGGAAATGTGCAGCCTCTCTGCTCTTTTGTGTGGCACACAGATCCAGTACCAGTGTCACACATCTGCAGGCCCCAGAGGTCAGGGGTTTCACATTGCAGAAGGCTGAGGAGTTTTCAGTGGCCACTGCAGTGCTTTGGGCTCCCAGTCCCAGCTTTGATGGCAAAGCCTGAATGTGCTGCTGCCCCCAGGCACAGCCATCTCCTCTTTCTCTCTCTGAGGGTCCGCATTACTCACAGATGACCCTAGCCGTGTCTCCGTGCAATGCTATCACCTCCCCTGCTAAGGCTCAGCTTCTACAAACTTGTTCTGTCACCAGTCAGGAGCAGCCCAGTGACAGAGCAGTGGAATAGGACAGGGACAGGAGCCTTTCTCTGTGCCCCACGTGTCACACCAAAGCACTCTCGCACATCCTGTGCTGGAGTGTGGCTCAGGACAGCGGCAGGCTGCAGGTCAGGGGAGTCACTGCTCAACGCTACAGACTCGCTCAGATCTTCACAAAGCTTCTTCCTTCCCCGTGTGACAGACAACACAAAGGCAACTGGCATTAGGAATGATTTAAAAAAATTAGAAGAAACCAGTTGCAACAATCCATACAGCAAAGGGGTGGTGGGTAACCTCCACAAAGCTGGGAAAAGGGGACAGTGCTGCCCTCAGCCTTGAGTTCGCCTTTCAGCTCCAGTGCTGCCACCAGAGGCAGAAGTGACACATGGTGACACGCAGGACATGCAGCTGCGGGCAGGGAATGTGAGCCCAGAGTTATCCATGCCTTTTTGCGTTGATCCTGAGGCTTGTTGGAGGGCTAGAGATGCTTTCCTCATCTCCGGTGAGTCCCCTGCACGGGGGAGAGGGGCACACCACGGCTTTTGTACATCGGTATCTAAGGAGCAACTTTGCTTCTGCGTGCAATGAGGTGTGGTAGAAGCATTTTCAAACAAGAGGTGAGAGGTAACACAGAGAAAAAAATCTCTGTGAAAGAATCATCATGGACAAGACAGAAAGAGAGATAACCAGCAGGGCATAGGAAGCTTTAGCAGGATCCCTTTGAGGTGCCATGCACCCACAGATGATGCTCAGCATTTACATCTGCATTGCATAATTAGCACCGTGTCCATCTGGAACAATGTGGAACAGAGACGTTGGCTCCATCGCTGGTGCTGTGCCACTGACAGACTGGGAATTGCCTCGCTGCTTGGTGAGGGACATCTTTGCTGCAGCTGCATTTTTGCAGTTTTGGTGAATCTCCTGGGAGAGAAGTTTCAGGGGGTTGCTCCAAGGAAATAAACTTCTCATATCTATGGAGGATATAACGTAAGGGGAAAAAAAACCTCATTCCTTTCCGAGATTCATTTGGGATATTAGGAAATTCTACTGAGAAAGTTCAGAGCCAAGAGGAAAAAAAATTCTATCAGCTGCCTTTCTGCAAATGTGCCAAAGACAGCAACAGCCAAATGTTAGAAACCACCTCAACAGAAATAAAAGACTGGATTTTCTGTAACATGCCTTCAGCTTTTTGCCCTGATCCTGCTCCTAGAGACATGCAGGGCAGCTTTTAAACCAGGAAAACCCTTTAAGTCTGTCAAATCTGCTTGTAAAGCCCAGTTTAGGCTACAACTCAGTGACAAACCACACAGGTTTCAACAATTTTTTGCTGCAACCAAACCTCAGTAGTCTCCCTGGGCTCAATCTTCCCTTCATAAATTTAAAAGGAACGCTCCAGTTGAATCCAGGGCCCATGGACTAAGCCTCAACAATTAATGCTCACTGATACATTTGCATACATATTCACCACCTGGGTACAGAACCCTCTGAAGACACTATGCAAATAATGTACACAAAAAAAATGCAACTGCCTTACTCCACTTTACACCATAATATGCATACCCTGCCAATTAGGACTTTCTGTAGTCTGTTAGGATATAATTATTAATGGCCAGAAGAAAGGCTGCAGCTGCACACAAACAAACATTTACCTTTGTAGGAAGCCGGCAGTAACAATCCACAAAAAAAGTGCTGTTTCCTGAAAGAAAACTGAGCTTTGGAAAACCTGCGGGGAGCATATTTTGCGTGCCAGTACAGAACGTCTGATCTTGAAATATGTAATTATCTGGGGAAACCACCTCATTATTATGATGATGATTATTTGGTTTTGCATGTCTGAACCTTCTATTTTTAGAGGAACTTTTTTCTTCATGGGAAATTCGGCCTGAAAGCCAATAGGGCTGTATCTCCTCTGAAATCCCAGCTCTCAGGCTTTTCTAGAGTGTCCAAGAGCTGCAGCCTCATGTGTCCACAACCAGGTGAGCACTCGTCCCCAGCAAGATGAGATGCTGCCCTAGATTTTTTGGCAGAGTTGCTATTTCTCACTGCCTGGTCAGCCTCCTGGACAAATCAGACAGTGTCACTGCTCCCTGGAGGCTGTGAAATCCCTTGGAAATGTACATTTACGGGACTGAGGCATGGGCAGTCCTCATAAATGCCCCACTGACACTGCACTGCCAGACCCCCTCATCCACCAGCATCACCAAGGGGCAAGGAAAGGAGAGCAGCAGCGGTTGGAAAACATCATTTTCTCTAGGAGGATTAAAAAAAATTCCTAAGGACTGAGATGCACCAACACTAGGACATGCGATCAGGCTGATTTCTGCTAAGTTTGTTTCCCTTCTCTTCTTTGGCATCAAACCAGACATGCTAGGATGCCACTGACACTTTGCAGCTCCTGTTAGCAGGGAACAAACGCTGGAGGAGCTGACTCCTCTTTCACAGCTCCCTCTGGATTTTTAACCCAGTAGGCAGTCAGGTAGGTCCAACATAATTTACCCTTCTTTAATCCTTGCTGGCTGTTCCCAGCTGCTCTCTTCTCCCTCCTGTGTCCACATAAATGCTCCAAGAGAAGTCACTCCATGATTTTCCCAAGGACTGACCTGAGACTGACTGGATTGCAGTGTCTTGTATTGTCCCTGGGCCCTTTTCTGGAGAAACCACAATGTTTGCATGTCTCCTGTTTCAGGGGTATCCCCTGGTCCCCACGACATTTCCAGCATGATGAGAGCAGCCCTGTGAGGACGGCAGGCACCTTGGGTGGAGCCTGGTGGGTTCCAGGTGCAGGATGCTCCCTCAAACAAACCCTGACCTCATCCCCACCCACTGCTGGTGGTTCTCCTCCTTCAGCCTGTCCCTTGAGGTCTGGGAGACCTTGTTGGCCAAGACTGAGGCAAAAAAGGCCATGAATGCCTCTGCCTCACCTGTCTCTGCTGTCACTAAATCACCTGATGCCTCTGGATGTGCCCCAGGTTTCCTTACTCAGCCTTTCACTTCTAACACTGGAGTAGAGACTCCTCGTGCTGCGTTTGAAGCCCCTTGCAAGTGTCACCTTTGGATGAGCTTTGCCTTTCCCAGCACTGCCCACACACCTGGGCAGAGTTTCTAAATCCCTTCTTCACACAAGGGATTTGCCCAAACCTCCTGTTTGAGCCTTTTTTCACTGGAGGCCAGTGGTGAGTTCCCAGCTCTCCAATTATCCACAGCCATCGTTCCACTGCACACAGGGTGGATCCAAGAGCTGCCTTCTAATGGAAGAGAGGGAGAGATGCATAACTTGCATCAATTAGCTTCTAAATTAAATTGCAGCCTCGTAAAGTATGACTCCGGCACATAGTTAACTTTTACAGCCTGGTGAAACCCAGCCAGGAAGCAAGCCAAGAATGGCATGTGAAAAGGGCACTGGAGGAGATGCAGCAGGATTTTTGTTCCTTGTGCTCGGTGCTGTGCCTCTGCCCACGGCTGAAGGCAGAGATCTCTGACAGGGAGCAGTGTAAGATGAGATGTAAAGGTGCGTTCGCAGCTGATTTACAGTTACAGGAAAAAAGCACTTTACATCTGATGCAAAATGCTGACTCTGCCTGCCCTGCAGAGCCTCTTTGGCTATATAATTACAGATCAAATATCGTGTTCATTCAGATCCTGCTGGATCAATAGCCTGCAGCCTCCCTCTGCAGCTTCACTCCCACACCTGAGCCTAAAGCCAGCTGCTCAGAGCTCCTCCTGTCACCTGCAGCGTTGAAGGGTCCTGAAGGAGGATCAAAGAAAGGGCGTAACAGCCAGGAGGCAAAAGGATGACCAGCATTCAGCAAAAAAAATCCATTTGCTAAAACGTTCTATTAAAAAAACACAGCCTCAGACCCAAAACACCAAGCAAAAAGCAAGCAATGACCCTTTTTCCTTGCCCCTGCGCAGTGAACTTTCAGATTCTCCAAACTCTTCTCCAGCGGGCATCTTCTCTATTAGGGCACAGTGCACACACAGCACAGCTTTTGTTACAGCAGTGAAAAATCTCCCAGGTGATTTTATAATGTGGAGGAGTCTGAGTTAAGGACCTTTTTTCTGCTGCCCTTTATTCTGCAAGCAGGATACTCGTGGGAATAAACCTGGCTGAGTGAACAGGCAGGACTACCTGCAAAAGCAGCTTTGTGTACATGCTGGAAGGAAATTTCTGCACCAAAGTGTTTTTTGACCTCCGAGTAAAACGATAAAGTAAAACGGTTTGGAAAGGAGATGTTGAACTTGGCATAGTCTAGCAAGGAAGGCAAGACCAGGTAGGCAGGGACAGACACCACTGGTGGGGATGGAGTGAGGTGGCTTGCTGGGGGAGGCCTTGGGGAAGATCACAGCCTGCCCTTGAAACCAACAAGTCAGGTGAACCCCAACTTTCTAACATCCAGGAGGGTTCCTCTAAGAGAAAGTGAAGTCATTTCGTGTGGAATTCCCAAAAGCCCCGAAGTGGAGCTGCTCCAGGCCTTGAGAAGCAAGTGTAGAGCTGAAGGAGCTGCCTGGAGCCTGCTGGGGAGGCAGCTGGGGAAGAGCTCACTGTGAGCTGAGGCATGTAAGAGACTTTTCCAGCTCAGCATTAACCATGAACTTTGGCTCCAGCCCTCCATGGGGGTACATCATCAGGTTTAGACAGGTATCCAAGAGTGCCCTGGTTTAGCCCTGGTTTAGCAATGAGCCCCAGAGGAGTCTGGCATTGGGGAGGATTTGCCAAGCCCCTGCACCCTGGCTCAGCAGAGGGGCAAGGGGAGGTGAAGCTGAGAGGCCTTGCCACTGTCACTAGTCTGATCACCACAGCTGTTTCACTACACAATGCTTTCAACAAAAAACCCTCTTAATCCTCATGCAAAGGGTCCCCAAGGTGCAGCCCCATCCCCACATTGTAACAGGCCACCCCCAGCTTGTGCCACAACCACATTGGACAGAGCCGTGTTACGGAAATTTAGAAAGTCAAGCCAACTGAAAAAAAACCAAACCAAGCCAAAACTGGCAAAAGCAAGTGTTATCAGCTCTCTGATCTTGCTTGCAGTGCACCCCCTCAGTGGGGGGTCCCCTCCCAGAGCAGGAGGGAACACTGGGGCACTTGGGGCTGGAGCGGTGAGTGTGCTGCTGACATCGCCACCGAACGCTTTTCCTTGCAAAATCCCAGCCAGAGGGTTTAAAGTGGCCAGCTGCCCTTCCATTAGAGGTGATAAAGGAGGAGATGGAACTTTCCCAGCTCGCCTGTCAGAGCCCAGGCCAGGTTTGCCAAGCTGGCAGCAAGAGCCAAGCCTCTCTTCCTTGCACGCTGCCTTCTCCTTGGGCCAGGCTGAGTAGGTCTGGGAGCCAGGGAAACAGCCACAGCTTTGGGAGCTCTCTCCTGCCATGGTCCCCTCACTGGTACCTTTTTTGCCCCAGAAAACTGCATGTTCACAGTCAGCATTTACAGCAAGGTAGTGTTTTAGAAATATCTTTCTTTCACGTATGACTTGCAGGGTTGCATTCTGGTGTGGAAGGCAATGGGATAGCATCCCTTTGGTGTCTGGTTCTTACTCTTTCTCCAGCAGTGTCACCCAATCCTGCTCAAAACATGGCTCGGGAGAGATTATGTGACGACGGACGTCATCGCTGCTCACAATTGCGCACTCTGCTTTGTGTTCGTTCCCCTCCTCTTTTTTTTTCCCTGCCAAGTTATCCTAAGAGAGGCAGTTTCTGACTGGCAGTGTGAAATGTTACCTTTATCACTTCTCCACAGCACCAGCAGTATTATAGGTTGTCAGTCTAAAAAAAGCAGCTTTGTTTGACTGCGCGGAGCAGGCGCTGCACCAGCGGTGCAGAACTCGCCACATCAGCATCCAGAGGTGAAAGGGCCCCATTAGGCGCTGCATGAAGGTGTCACGGCTTGCTCTCAACGACTTTTGCAAATCTGAGCCCATTCAGATGTCAAATGTATAAATATAGATCCACGCAAAAGGCAGCGCTGCTCAGCACAGACCCACATGCACACCTCCCTCCCCCCCCCGCCAAGGATGTGAGCAGAAAAGTGGAGGGAGATTGCTCAGTGCTGAAACATCGCCAGTGACGCAGATCTCTAAGTGGGTCAGATGGAAAAGTGATGTTAATGAGTTTACGTGTGAAGTTTGGAAAAAAAGCCATCCAGTGATGAAGGTGAAGTGAAGACAAAGCCAAGGGTTTTTAGTGTGCTGGGTTAGTGAGTGAGCAAGAAGGTAGGAGCATTCCTCCCCTCCCTCCAATGGGGGCTTTTTATTTCTGCACTACAGATATGAAACAGATGGGGAGAAAGGGAGGACAGGCCCAGCTGGGGATTATTTAACAGCAGCAACAAGTAAAAAGTTTCCATAATGAAATTTGATTCTTGCAGGGAGCATGTGTGCACTGGCTCTTGACTATCTGAGGGCAGCCAGCCAAGCACACGGTGCTCCTGTTATCTCCACACAAACCTTTCCTTCGCTGAGATGCCTTCACAAAGAGGTGCATGATTCCAGGAGCACCACAGAAGGCGCATCTGGATTTATGGTTGCCATATTTCAGGGTACGTGCAGTTTCAAATGGCTTCTCTGGAAAATGAAGCAAACCGAAGGCACCGACGTTAGTGTTCCCATCCGTCATCTTAAAAAGAAAGAGCTACTGCCCGCCCGTCTTCTTTTCAGCAAGAGGCCACACTGAGTACTGTCAAGTGCAATAATTTTGCCTGCAAAATCCTTCCTTTGGGATACAACGTCTCTGTCTGAAGCATACAGCAGAGGATAAAATAAACTGTGTAGCAATAAAGAGTCATGGAATCAGAACCATGGACATCATCGAGTCCATCCCCATCCTGCCCTGAGAACAGAGATATTGCCAGCAAGAGGTCAGCTCAGGAATGGTTACTGTAGTCTTTAAACCTTCCAGGAGACTCTGCTGCTTCTGGGCAGCTTTTTTGACTAAGGCATCAGATACAGAAATGGGCCAACCCATTTGGAGGACCAGAATGGTGTTCTTTTTTTCTGGACTGAAGCAGATGCTATGGCGTGGTGGGAAGCGTTGGGCTCATCAGGTGTTCAGAGCTGTGGAACTTGGTCATCCCCAGGGTGCAGGGAGGTCTGATGCCTTCGGGGTCTGTCTGAGCAGCCTGGTCTCTGCTGGAGCTCTGTGCACTCGCTGTTCCCATCTGCCCACCCTGAGCAGCTGAGCTTACCTTGCACAGGTACCAGGGGTGATGTCTGGGCTCAGAAAATGCAAGAGAGACCACGCACCAAGCTGCAAACAGCGCAGCCCCAGTTTGGGGGAGCGGGAGGCAGGACAAATGTACAGATCTTGGGGTTTCTGAGTGGGAATTCGCAGCTCTGCAGAGCAGGGAATGGGCAGCAGCATTCCCAATGGACAGCCCTGACATTAATGGAAAGGGACAGAGAGGAGAGGGCTGGAGGCAATGCTAACTGCAGCCTGACAACAACCCAAGGCCCAAACTCTGCTCCCACGGAGGAAGAACAGCCCCTCAAGAATAGAATTTCATTGGAGGAAGCCTGTACCAGAAACAGGAGCTGTGCTGCCTGTCCTCCCTGGACTGGCCACAGCATGCAAAGCACTGCCAAGTCCCACATATGCCTCTGCAGGCAGCAGTATGTGATTGCAGAGTCCCCCTGGGCTGGCCCAGGCAGCTCCAAAGGCTTTGCTGCTGCACCTTCCCACCTGGACATCCCTCGGAGGCTTGGCTTAGCCCCACTCGTGCACATCCACAGGTTGCTGGGGTCTGTAGATGTAACCCATCTACAGCAGTGCTGCCTAGAGATTTTTGCCATGCTGTGGGTTGTAGTTGCACTGTTTTAGAAATCCTTCTCTTCTTTCTCATGGAGAATAGAGATATGCTGCACTTTCTGTACTTTCTTAATCTCTGTGTTTGGTATTAGGTGCTGTATAGCTGTGACTGATGGCTTTGGGAGGTGGATTCTCTGCTGACCAATAGTTGCTAGATTATTAATGGATATATAAAAAAGTTTCTGTAAATAAACTCTCTCTTTTCGCCATCTTGGGTTCTCCTGCCTGTCTTCTCTGCCAGCTTCCGCGAATCCCACGAATCTCATGAGTTTTAAAACCAACAGTAGGTATACACAAGCACTTCCTGGAGCTGGGGAAGAGCTGCTCAGGGAGCCTGAAATAAGCCTGCAGTTTTGTGTGAGCCCTGCAATGCCATCTAAAAAGCAAATGAAATCAGCACCTTTCTGAAGGGGGGAGTGCTGACTCACCTGGCGTCTGCTTCCCTGCTGACTACCTACAGCAGAATTTCTTTCTGCTTTTTGTACGTGCTTTGGGTCCTCTCCACCTGCTCTGCCTGTCTGCAGGTGCATGAGAGCATCGTTCCCCTTTTCACAGCAGCCCTGTGTGCTCCTCAGCTCAGGGCTGGGGCTGGTTCACTGAACTGCTCTCTCTGCACCCTTTATAACACACAGCAGGGCCTCCTGTGCTTCCAGCACCATCATTTCAGGAGAGCTAAGGGCACTCTTTATGCTAAGCTTGGACCCCTGGAGTCCCATAGACCCACAGTCAAAGGCCACTCTCCAATCTCAGAATGAAATACCATGTGGGAGTCTCAGAGAGCCATTTCCAGTGATGCCTCTGAGGGATAAAGTCATCAGTTGACTAGGAAGAAAAATCACAGTTAAATTTCAAGAGACCTTTGGGAACAGACACTCTTAAGCAGCACTGGTGGCAGGTGCCCCAGTAAGAAGCTCATTATGTCCAATAAGTTACTCCCTGAAAAGCTCCCAGAGCTCTTATTATCTCTGGAGTGATACGCAGAAGTGGTCTAATCTCTTGTAGAGCTTACAGGAGGATTCAGCTCTTTGTTTCAGATTAATTACCTTTCTGAAAAGAAAATTCCTATCAGAAGCCTGGAAAAATATAGAGGGTAAATATTCAATGCAAGTGATGTAAAATTAGGGTAAAATCCTGTCACACCATGATTTGCAGTAGGAGATCTCTAGCTTTATGCTGTCTGAAATCAGGGGAAAATTCTCTATCTCACCTTGTAGGGAAAGATCCCCCTCCAGCAGACACCTCAGCTGGATTAAAATTGTAACTAAGAGCATTTTCTGAGGAAGGAGAATAATAGCTTTGTAAATGTATGTACCTTACACCTGAAACCTCATTGACTTTGAATTAGCCGTGCATTCGCAGGCCCTCTCGGTTTGATACTCTTTTGTGTGAGATTATTTATTTTATTTCCATTTCTAAGAAGCTTTGTGTAATAAGGTGTTAAGCTTAAGACAGTTTAAACTAATATTTGATTGTGGAAAGGAGTAGTATCCCTGAATAAGGTTAAAAGTGGGTGCTTATAAAATTAAAAATTGTTCCTGCTCTTCTTTGGCAGATTAGACCTGTGAAACTATAATAGGATTTACCTCTCTCTCTCTCTGTGTCTCGCTCAGGTTTTAGCTTTTCCCTCGGAGGAGCAGAGACAGGTGACAGACAGCACACTCAGCCTAATGTCCAAACTCTGGGGAGCTGCACGTGAGGCTTTTGGATCAAAAATCCCTCTCGGTGGGTTATTGCTTTGGCTGTAAGGAGTGAACAGCAGGAGCTGCAGCAAAACCCACCAAGAGAATTGCAGATTAAAGCACTAAGGCCTGAGTGTAATGGCAAAAAGCAGAGCTGTTTGGGGCTCCTCAGCCTGCCTGGGTGTGCTTTCTGAAGAAAATAACCACTTGCAAATACTCTGGCTGAGTGTGAGCCGCAATATGAGTGAAAACTTGCATGGGTTATGGAGAGACTGTGTTTTTGAGCGCCAAGGCCCTGGCTGGGAAGAGGGGAGGGATTTATTCCCCCAGCATGATTACCTGCTCTCCTGATTTGGAGCGAGTCCATGGGAGGCCAAGATGATCAGAGGGATGGAGCACCTCTCCTACATGGAAAGGCTCAGAGAATTGGGGCTGTTCAGCCTGGAAAATAGAAGCTTTTGGGATGACCTATTTGCAGCCTTCCAGCACCTGACAGAGCCGATAAAAAAGATGGAGAGAGACTATTTAGAAGGGCCTGGAGTGACAGGACAAGGGGGAATGGCTTCAAATTGAAAGAGAGTAGGGCTAGATTAGATGTTGGGAACAAATTCTTCCCTGTGAGGATGGCGAGGCGCTGGCACAGACTGCGCAGAGAAGCTGTGGATCCCTGCTTCAGCACCATATCAAGGCAAAGAAAGCCCTTTGCAGAGAAATGAACGCAGGTGTTTATTCTGTGAGATAACAGCATTTAGAGATCAAACTGAGTGGTGCAGAGCTCTGATAGACTCTTTCTACAGTGTCATTTGCCTGCCCAGTACTACTCAGTGGAAATAATCTAAGATTTTCAGTACTGCCCTGAACTGATTTTAGAATCAGTACAGCAATTGTGACTCCCCATTTCCAAAGCCCCCGCAGCAGTGAGTGAGAAGGCTTGAAGACTGTCTGTCTTCTTGAAGCACCTTCCTCTCTAAAACACCTCCCAGTGCCTGGTGCTTTCTGTGTCCCCAGGGATGGCTTCCCAGACGGGGTGGCAGGACACAAGCAGCATGACACGGAGCCCAGAGCGAGGTCTGTGTGCCCGTGGGTGACCGCCCTGCCCTGCTCTCGGTTCAGCTGGAGCTGAGGGCTCAGAGACTGTGTCAGGGAGCAGTGCAGGAGAACAATTTGGCTGTGCAAGTCCAGGGCAGGGAGTGCAGCTTGTTTGTACAGCAGATTTTATCATCCTGCGGTGCCTTTGAAGTCTGTGTAATGGGACAGGTGATGTAATCTCTCCTAATTAGCAAAGTCCAGAGGGAATGACCAGCATTAAAGTCTCCAGGTAATGCTCTGGTTTCTGTTTCCTCCCCAGCTTTCTGATTGTTGAGATTCAGTGGAAAGGCCTGGAAGGTATTAAAGGCACTGCTGCTCCTGGCTCCTCACCCTGCCAGGCAGAGCATGAGGTCAGATATTTCTCTGGATGCCAAGGGACAGGCAGGGCTCCCTGATGCACTCTGGGCACTGCCAAGCTCAGCTTTTGGTACATGCCACCCACAATAACCAGCACCTCCTGAAGCCCAGGGAGGGTTAAAAGGAAGTCTGACCCCAAAAATTCTTCCTCCAGAAAGCAGCGACCTACAGTGAATAATGCCAGTGGAAAGACGCGCAGGCAACGTCAAGAGAAATGTGATACAAAAAAATTATGACAACTGAGAAGGATCCAGAACAGGCGAGTGCTGGAGATATTAGAGCAAACAAGATTGTTTCAGGCACACAGGAAGCATGCAGCTTGGCAAGGTTTGTTGTTGAACTACAGGTCTGTAAATGAGCTGGCTGAGCTATTTAAAAGGCTAAGGACACTGCAGAAGATGTTTGGAGAAGTACTTGCATGACAAGTACATCATTTTCAGATTAAAAAAGCTGAAGCTTCATCAGGAATTGAGGTACCAAAAGAAGGGAACTGGCCCAAAGTAATATATTAAATAAAAAGTTGTAAGTACCCAAACTTTTAAAAGTGTCCCCAAGGAACTGGATACTGTATTATGTCTATAAATTGTACCTATGAAAAAACAATGGTTAAGTCTTCGCAAAGGGAAAAAGAAATGTAATAGCTAAAGTGATAACAAAATATGCAATCTTTTCTTAAAGTGTGGCATTTTATCACAGAACCAAAGAAAAAAATCTTGCACTCATCTCTAGAAAGGAAGCCAGTGTGACTGTACAGCATAGAGAATCTTACTGCAGGCTCAGGAAAACTGGGTGAAAGGGTAATTAAAATATAGCTATTAACAGCACATATTCGTTCAGCATAAATCATAGAATCACAGAATGGTTTAGTTTGGAAGGGACCTCAAAGATCATTTAGTTCCAACTTCTCCACCATGGGCAGGGACACCTTCCACTGCACCAGGTTGCTCCAAGCCCCATCCAACCTGGTCCTGAACACTTCCAGGAGTGGGGCATCCGCAACTCCTTTGGACAACCTGCTCCAGTGCTTCACCACCCTCATGGAAAAGAATTTCTTCCTAATATCCAATCTAAACCTATTCTGTTTCATTTTAGAACCATTCCCCCTTGTCCTGTCACTCTATGCCCTTGTGAAAAGTCTCTCTCCATGAACAGGCAGAGCTTCAGTACATTTGGATTCTTCCACCAGATGAACCATGAGTAGCTAAAGTGACGATGCCAAGCTGAATTTTGGAAGGCCTCTGACTGAGAGCCCAAGGAGAAAACTTTGGTACACCAAGATATTGGCAGGTGAAAAGTGTGCCAACAGTACGGACCAGAACCAGTGATGGGACAGATGGCAAAGATAAAAATTTTAATGGAATCATCAATATGGAGGGGCAATGACGTCTGAGGAGGAGGCAGAAGAAATCCATGAATCCCGATGGCCAGTAAGCTCCATCCCAAACTATTAGGAAAGCAGGCATTTGACATTGCCTGCTCGGCAGCCAGGCTTTCGGACCAGTCTGCACACAAAAGCAGGGGCCACGAGACTGAAAAACAGCTGAGGCTGCAGGGATAGGGAAATTAATGCAGACAATAATTGATCTGTTAGCTTAACCTCAAGAGTATGACAGGCATTTGACTAATTTTGAAGGGAGGAATAATGCAAGACATAGAGTTTAATAGAAAATGGTATAAAATGCAACAGGGAGGTTACAAAAAATAAATCTGACCTGTCTAACGCAATGTATTTATTGTAAAAATAGCTGAGGTTACAGACAAGAAAATGCCATGGATCACATCTCTCTGGCCCCCTCCCCAGTAATAAGTGGAGGAGTGGATCGCTAGGAATTAAGAGGGCAAGGAGTAGCTCAAGGATGAGATGCCTACAGATTGTTCGGAAAGCCCTCTCCATCAGCAATTGTAGCTTTTACACTTCAAACAAGGACCCAGACACCCTCACATGGATCCTTATGCTGGGGGGAACTAGATGCTGTGTGGTCACCACCTCCGGTGGACTCACACCCTGTCACATTCCCCCCTGTGGCACTGGGGACCTCCCCAGCCATGTGGTCCAACCTCACGCAGCCTTCGGTCCGCGGGAGGTTCTTCTTCACAGACGTCACATCATCCTGGGAAAGAAAATATCCAACGGCTAATTAAAATTTCCTAGCGATGACTAAACCCACAACGACCCCTCTTCAGTTATTCCAATGGTTATTAATTAATCTCAGTATCACCATGGCAGAGCTTCAGCCACTGCCTTTTTACCAGATGGTCACAAAATGCAGACATCTGCTTGCCACTAAGGGGAAGGGCAAGCTTTTACCCTCCTGGAAAACCCACTCCATGCCAATGGCTGGGCTTGGCAGGAAGACCCTGGGCTGAAGCGAGCACTGCCAGCACCCAGGCTGAGAAATCGGGTTGGCACCAAGTGGATCAGCATCACTCTGTGCCTGGCCAGGCGCTTCCTCTGACGTCCTCTCCTCTCCCTTCCCCTCCCGCAGGTTTCCCCATGCACATGAGCAGCAGCCATGGCTCCACTCTGCCTTGGGATCGATTATTTCTCTCTCTCTATGGCCCCATCCATTAATGATGCACATTGCTTCAAATGCTATTGCTTTTTACTTCTCACCCTCTCCCTCTCTTTCCCCCTCACCCTCCATTCCCACTATTTTTATGACGCATGAAGTCAGGGTTGTCATTATTCTATATTTGCATGGATTAAGCTGCCTTCATCATCTATTAGCTTCCAAGTGATAAGAGCCCACATGCAGGCTCCCTCGTTATGTATGCTGCCTCTGCCCGCCGTCCCTGATTACTTCTGGCCCAAATTCCAGCTCTAGGAGCCAAACGTCTGTCTCAGGCAGAAATGCCTCAAAAATTATTTTTTGAAGACGTCCTTTTTGGAAAAGGAGATACGTTTTCTTCCACATTTGTTTTCTTCCGCGTTTGTCTGTCTTGACTGCTTCTTTCTGCATTACCAAACTGTTCAAGGTTTCCTCTCAATTTTTCATGTTTTCCTTTCTGGCCCAGGAAAATGTGAGGTGAAACAACTTGATCTACCTGTTGATCTCCTTTTATTCACATGCTTAACGTGTCAGATGGTACCTCGGGGGGGTGGTTCTCAGATCTTCTACAGTAATTAATATCTTAACTTCCCACTTAAAAATACTTCCTGTTATTTGCTCTGCTTGTAGGTTTAAAGTAAGATTTAAAAAAGACGAAAAGAAATATAGAGGAGAGGAGTTAGAGAGATGGGGAAGCCCAGGAGAACAGACAAATGATTGGTAGAAGAGATCCATTTGTGGGTTGGTGCCTATATATGGTTGGAGAATTTTGGATTTCCTGCCTCTTCACCAGACTTGAGGTGGAGCTGCCTGGTGTGCTGGAGCTCCAGTTGGGAGTTTGCAAGAGCTCAGTATCAAGCAGAGGCTGCAAGTGGTTTTCTCATCAAACCCTGGTCTGCTGCTGCTTCCATTTATGGGTATTTCATGCAACTAAACGATGGCTTTGAAGCTGATGATAAAACAGCTTTTCCTTTTCTTGCTGCCTGTGCAAGCCAGTGAACCAATTCCATTTTCAGCAGCCAGGCAATGCCATATGGACCTGGAGGAAAACAGCAAGTGCCAGGCACCAAAAGGCCAAGGCCAGCCAGAAAAAAGGGTGAAAATATCTCCTTTATTCTCTCTGAGCCTGATGTCTGCACACAACTGTGCCTTTCTCTTCTGTCCTGCTCTGCCCTGGGCTGTCTCAGTCCCTTGGGGCAAAACTGACCGCCAGGGAGGTCCAAAGACCACAGAATAGCCCAAAGAGCCACAAGTGGAGTGTGACAACTGCTGCCCGAGGGGTTCACTTCTGATCTCATTGGGGTGTAGGGCAGGGACTTTATTTTACCAAGCTGGGGGTGGGAAGGAGGATCAAAACATGTTCACAGGTAATGCCTCAATCCATTAAACCTGGAGGGGAAGATCAGACACAGGGCAGTGCTAGCGTGAGGACGGTGTTCTGCCTGTATGTTGCCATGTATTTTGTTTTCAGAATGAAAATGGATTACTCACGGAAAAAAAAAAACAAAATCGGGCGTTTTAGGTCGAATGAAACTCTTTTCAAATTTGAACTGAAGAAGTGCAGAATTTCTCTGCTAAAACAATCCAGAGGGAAAAACAAAATCAGAGCTAAAAAACCTCAGAACATTGTTGGGTGCTTTCAAAATTTTAAACATCTGACTTTTAATTTTCCAGCCATGTTTTGTTGATCAAATGTGATTAAACCATGACTTAAAGGTTACTAAGACATAAATAAAAACCATAAAACAGCTTCTCCAGCAGAAGTCTCTTTCTTTGCCTGAGAAAGTGGGAGAAGGCAGCTCAATCCCTATCACAGCTGGTGACTTAGGTGAGAGCCAAAGAAGTTTTCTTTGCTTTTTAGGGTGTCAGGCAGGCACAGGTAGGCTCACCCTGCCAACATCCTCAGATTCCCTCTCTCTTTTTGGGCTTAGCTGTTTTGCTGTTGTTACCACAGCTTTCTGACCATCTTGTGTGTGTGCTGTCCATACAGACATCCCTGCCGACGCAGGAAGAGCGTGCTTCTTCCCCCAGTTCCCACAGCACTGCTTCTGTCATTTGTAAAAATATCTGTACCTCACAGGAATAAAATCCCCGAGGAAAGGGCAGATGGACTCAGGCAATCCAGGATAAGGAGGTCTCTGTGTCAGGGAAAGCAGGATGGAAATGATTTTTGGAGCATTTTGGGATCCCTACGCTGCTGATTTTGCAAAACCAAGGGGCTGAAAGGGCACCAGGATTGAGGGATGGTTAGGAAATAGGGACGGAGGGAGAGTATTTAAGGTTTCAACCGCAGAAAGCACTAGGCTGTGCAGGATATTTTTCACTGGGATCCCTGAGAAACACTTGTTCTTTGAAGTCCCTCCTTGAGTGGGGAGTCCCTCGGAGTTCGCCTCCACTCTGGTCCATGTCCCCGTGCAGCTCTGTCCCTCCCTGTGGGAGGCTGGGGGAAAATCAGCGGCTGTCACTTCTAATGCCACTCGAGGAGCGACTAATGGAAATCTGCTTTGCACCGGGGGAGCACTGCAGGACCCGATCTCCACGTCTGGCCTGCTGCAGCAATTACATCTATATTGTCATATTGAAGTGGTACAAATGTCTCAGAGCGTTGCTAAGAGTTTCACCCCTGCAATTAATGACATCAAGCAGCCAAATGCCTTCATTCGGAGGGCAGGCAGCCACGTGGGATGGAGAGAAGTGCTGAGGCACCGAAGAAGCACAGCGTAGGTCTTCCTGATCCTCCTCATAACATGCAAAAGTACTGGAAGCCCAGCCTCCGAAATAGCAGTGGGTGACACCAAGCATCCTCCCAGCTCCCACATTTTCCTCGTGGGTTAATTCCTGCTCCTTTCACATCGCTGTCCTCTCCTGCGCTACCAAAGGACACAAACTCGTCTCATTTTGAGCCGGCATTTTTTCAGCATCTCCTTGCAAAACCTCCCTCTCATTTGTCTCTGCACAAGAGGAGGATGAAAGGGAAGATATCTGTGACTGAATCCATTGCTTTGAATCAAAATGGTTTGCCAGATGTCCACAACAGGGCAACAGCAGAGAGCTGGCTGGACAGGCTAAAACCGGCAGGACCTAACGACAGTTAAACATACACCCAAATTCAGTGTATAAATCCTCTTTTAAAACTCTAGAATAACAGCCTGAAATGTATTTGACATCTTTTTGGAAAATCCATCTATCTGGAGAGAAGCAAATGCCTGAAAAACATTTGCTGATTGCAGATACTGATTTGCATTCTGGGGCCTGAAAGTTTCCTAGAAGTTAAAAAAAGTAGATGGCAAATAAATCCAGAATATACTAGCCAGACTCACATCAGTTTCTTGTGTGTTGAGTTCAGTGACACCAAGAATTTTTCCTTTTACTGCAAAACTGTCTTCTGCTTTTAAGGCCTAGAAAAGGGTGCCCTGTGCAGGCAGGAGGGCAAAACAGTGGCAGGTTGTGATGATATTCTGCTCCTGCCAACTGAGCGTGGTCCAGGTGAGAAGAAGAGAGGGAGGAAGGGAGGAGAGGGGCTGCAAGGACCTCCTTGCCATCTCTGCTGCATCCAATGCTGGGTTTAAATGCTGGGATTAAACAAGAGCAGGAGAACTTTTGCATATTGGGTCACTGCCCAGGGGAAGCAGTGCATCGACTCTGCACCTCTGCAGAGGATGGGGACAGAGGGCAATGGCTCCTCAGAAGTACAAGTTTCCAGAAAAGCAGAATGTAACATGGATTCAAGCTGTCAGTTAATTGAAGAGGCTGGGTTTAAGCCACAGATAGGACTGCATTTAGTGAAGTAATGCTAAAAGAGAGAGGTTGTTCTGTGGAGCCAGAGTAGGATAGTGTACTGCAGGGTGTAGAGATGCTGGGTTAATATAAAAATTAATAAAAACCACAACATCTGAGGACTCCAGGCCAGGCTTCAAGCCTGTGCAGAGTGGACCAGACACTGAGGAGGAGGCTTCTAATTCAAGGGCAGAACTTCTTCCCATTCAGGTGCTGAACGCGCTTGCTGCAAGCTGTGGCTGCCCCATCCCTGGAGGTGTTCAAGGCCAGGCTGGATGGGGCTTTGAACAACCTGATCAAGTGGAAGGTGCCCTGCCCATCGCAGGGGGCCAGAACTGGGTGATCTCTAAGGTCCCTTCCAACCCAAACCATTCCATGAATCCATGAACTAACACGGACCTGAGAGCTTGGCATGGCACCTTCTCAAAGCCTAGAGAAAGTGATGGCCTGATGGACTGGCAGGCCTTCCAAGTGGAGATAACACATTTTACTAGCAATCTAATTGCCATTTGTGTCTTTTTAATAAGCAAGAAATTTCTGCTTCCTGCCCCAGCTCTGGGGCAGAGCTGGAAGCACTTCTGGCTGGTAGGAGCAGCAAACCTTCAGGGTGGGCTGACAACTGCACCATCTCCATTCTCCAAGATCAAGAAAGACAGACAGCAGTATTTTATCCAGCTGGGGCAGAAAGAACCCTCTGCTTTGCAGCCTCAGTTCACACATCAGAGCCGCTCAGCCTTTCGTTATGGTTTTGCACTGTTTAAATGAGAGGAGTGAGCGCGGCTCACCAAAAGAGGCAGATGCTGCTTTGAAGAGCTCACATTTGAAGCCAGGATCTCCTGACTCATTCTCACACACTGTACCTAGGAGGTCTTTAATCCTCGTGGCACTTCTTGCGCAAAAGCAGCACCTTCCTCAGTTGCACCCTATGCTTCCACGGGCAGGCAGCACAATGCACTTCAAAGCGAATAAATGAACGGATTCCCAATTCTCGCCGCTCCTAGATGGCAGTGGACAATCCAAAATGAGGTTACGCTTGTTTCCAGCTTTCTCTTCTGGCCGATTTCTCACAGCAGGGCCACGGCTCAGGCACAGGAGCAGGCACAGCAGTGCCCTCCAGGATGAGTCACGCCAGCTCCAGCTCCAAAGGGGGTGGAACTCTGCGCTGGAAGTAAAAGAAGGGGTTGTAAACTTCAGAGCGTGAGTATGGAGGATTTAAATCAGGGTCAAGTCAGAGAAAATTCACCTTCCTTTCAATTAGATCATGAAAGCCTCAAGCACCCTGCAAAGTCTCCCTCGGCTTGCTGCCCTTATTCTTCTCCAGGAATGAGAGCTCTTCCAAGCTGCCCTAGAGCCCATGGAGCAATTTATTGCCTCTGGGCCTGGATGATAGGGAAAAGCCACAGTGGAATAGCTAATGTCAAAAATTGTTTATTTTGAGTTAAGGATCAAAGGATAATTTAAATTGGAAGGGACCTCTGAAGGTCATCTGGTCCCATCCCCAGCTCAGAGCAGGGACAGCTTCTCAGTTAGACTGGGTTGCTCAGGGCATTGTGCTCTTTGTTTGTGGCTGTCTCCAAGGATGGAGATTTCCCAGCCTTTTTGGACAGCCTCTCCCTGTGCAGAACCTCTCTCATGTTAAGCTCACTGGAGTTTTCCCTCATATGTCTTGTGCCTGTTGTGAACATTCAGAACGGACTTGTATCATACTCATACATACTATTAACACACCTAAATGTTATAAATAGAAGTATTATTAAAGGGATATAAACATATTATTAGATTTATATGATATCAACAAAATAGCAATAAAACAACAGTAAATTAAATAAAAATACAAATATTATTTTAATCAATAAAATTGTTTTTGACAGAGTGGCAAATGGATACTAAACTTTTCCACTTGACATCCCTGTCATTTTATATTCTTTTTTGGTTTTCTTTTTTGTATGTACGTTCAATTACATCTCTGTTGCAAACTGAGAGCCTGTGAGGGGATTCAAAGGCCAGCCAGAGAAAGAGAGCAGTAGTGGTGAATTATACTACACTGGAGAGATTATTGATTTATGAAGCCCTTTTGAAATATTAATCAATCATGACAATGTCTCTTTCTCCTTCAGTCAGACATTATAATTTTTGTTTAAAAACAAGAGGAAGCTAGAAATCCCAGAATCCCAGAATCTTCAAGGTTGGATGAGACCTACAAGATCATCCAGTACCACTGTCACCACAGCACCACCATCACGACCCTGAAATTGTGTCCCCAAGTGTCACATCAATGGTGGGGGTGCAGGGAGAGTATGTTATGTGTCACAGTGAGCAGTGCTCGTGGGGCGTGACAAGAACCTGGCACTTGAGCAAGCAGGATGTGTGTGGGGTGTGCAGGGCACTGCTGTGAGCTTTGGATGTACTGGAGGGGCTGGAATGTCTGGAGTTGCAGTTGGTGAGGCCACCTGAAAGCCTCTGGGTAAGGACTGAGGGAAAAACAAATGGAGTGGGTGTCATTGTGGGAGGCTACTCTTGGCCACCCAGCCAGGATGACGACACCGACAAATGTTTCTTTAAGGAACCAAGGATCAGCTCCAAATCAGCCACCCTTGTCCTCGTGGGGCAATTCACCTTGCACAGTGCTCACTGGGAACACCACACAGCTGCTCCAAACAGCTCCAGGACATTCCTTAAACACCTGGATGACAACTGCTTGGTACAGGGACTCGGGGAGCCGACTCGGAGAGGTGCCCTCTGTGATTTGTTGCTTGTTCCCAGAGAGGCTCTCGTGGCTGCCGTGGGGATTGTCTTGGCCCCAGCGACCGCGCAGCCGCGGAGTTTCAGATCTCTGCTGCTTTGCCTGCACCCGTCTGGCTCCCGAGATGGACCAGGCACAGGTGAGGGTGGTTGGGAAAGCAGCATCTTTTAATAATGTGTCCATGGCAATGCCCTTGTCCCCAAAAACAGATTCTTTCACCCCATGTACAGGAAGCCAACCCCCACACAGAGTTCAGGTATCTCCTTTATTTACAGTTCTGCACAGAAAGAGGTGCTGGGTGGAGAATCCACAGAGCCAGCACAGCAACTGTCAAAACTTTTCACTATTTATACATTTTAGCAAACAAAGACATTCATGTTCATAATTATATGATTCTCTTATTAATTTCACCCATTATTTTTTTTAATTATTATTATATGTTTATAGTCTATCTAAATAATTTGATATTACATTTAAATTATAGGCAATATATAATGTTCTATATAATGTATTATATATAATATATATTATAATATTCAAACTATATTTATTATTAATAATACTTATTACTTATATACATTATAAATATTAAATAATATAGAATATTTAAATTTGCATTTTATAATAGTATTATGTTTTGCTATTTATTAAATATTAATGTAATAATTTCTGTTATTATTAGCTAATATTATTAACTGTAAGTTATAATTCACTAATACAAATATCTTAATATTTTCTTCTAGTGTATATAAGACTCCCTTGTTTCTTATGTTAACTAGTCTTTCTCTGCTCTTAGTCTCTTCTAATGAAGAGTTTCCTATTTTCTCACTCGATCTGTGGTCACTGGGCTGGGAGTTGGTGGTCCCCATCTCCCCATGCCAGCAGTACCTTTTCCCCAGTCAGAGCCAATTTCAGCACAGTTGCTGAGTTGGCTTTATGAGTCTCTGCCTCATCTGGGGAGTTCTGCCAAATGTCCTTGTGGCCTGTCAATCCTGCAGCCTTGGTGTCCCCTCTGAGCAAGAGCTCCTTCTCCCCGGGCTTTGTGCTCCTGCCCTTAGCTCTGACACCACTGGTGCCTCTCAAGCCCTAAGCCTCAGCCAGCCCATTCTCCTGACAAGGAATTGATGTCCCTCACACCTGGACATCAGGCAGGGGCAGCAGAACAGACTGCGCAGCGCCCACAGAACCAGTCTGAAGCGGGACAGATGTTTCTTAGGGGCAGCTGGCCGCTGCCCGAGGGCTTAGGCTCCCAGCTGGGAAAAGCACGGGAAGCAGCTGAGCCAGGCAGGCACCAGGCTCTGTTCCATGCCTCTGGCACCTGCTCCTCGAAGGCAGGAGAATCCCCGCGCTCAATCCAGGCCTCGCAAGGGGCAGGCACCAGGAGCCAGTCTTCTGCAGAAACTCCCAGTCTTTGCTCCGTGTCTTCTTCTTCTCCACTCAGCTCAAAGCAGCTGTTTGTCCCACATCCTCCTCCAGCAGCAAGGGCTTCACCCCGATGCTGTGGGTGCTCACATGTTCCCAATTGCCCTGCGTGAGCTCTCTGTCACCATCATTTACCTGACTGGGCTGCATGGAGGGTCTGCTGCCACTGCCTTGGGACAACTGTTGGTCAACTGTGTCTTCCTCTTCGGACAGCTCTTGGCCAATGGAGTCCTCCTGGTCAGACAGCTCTGGGGAGCTACTGAATTTTGCTCAGGACAGCCCTTGCTCTACACATTCTTCCCAGTCAGAGAATTCTTGGTAGCTAAAGGCTTCTCCCTGGGACAGCTCCTGCTCACTGCACTCATCCCAGATGCAGAGTTCTCCAGAGCTACTCACATCTCCTTGGGAGAGCTCTCGCTCAAGAGACTCTTCCTAGTCAGAAGCTTGGTAGCTCTGAGTATCTCCCCACTGGGAAAGCTCATGGTCCTTGTTGGATTCCCACTCTTCCTCAGTCTCTGACAGGGGCAGGACTCACCCACCCACTGCCCCCGCCAAGTGCCCACTGAGGGGCCTGATGTTTGGCCAGCTGGGCAAGGGGCTGGGTGGCTGCAAGTTGGGGTTCACTTTGTCCTCTTCCATCTCTATTTTGCTGTAGTGCACAGGGATCCCGGGAGCTGCTTCCTTGGGAGACAGCAGCTCTCCTGGGGCCAGGCACCCCAGGGCACAGCACACACCTGTGTCACAAAGGGCACACCCAGCACACCTCCAACAGCCAAACACACTGGAACTGGCATGGGGCAGCCCCCAGAGCTGGGCACCTGTAGCCCTGATGTGCCCAGAGCCCTGAGAGGCTTTGGACATGTCCCCCACGACAGCCTGAGCCCCACACTGCCGAGCCCTGGCTGTGCAGGGTGAGCTATTCCGGGCACTCCCTGGGCAACTTATTCCAATGCCTATAACTACTCTGACTTTTTTTTCCCTAATATCTAATATGAAACACAGAACTTCTCAAAAATTGCCAAGACAAGGGAAAACCTGGAAAAGCTGGGAAGGAAGTTTTTCCCTCAGCTCCGAGGCATTGCTAGGATGGGTTGGGTCTCCCACCTCCTCACAGGAGGAAAAGGGCAGGTTAAGTCAGCATGAGCACAGATGAAAGGTCTGTGAAAACTCTCCTGTGAGGGTTAAGAGAGATTTTTCTCTCTTACTCTTGGCTGCATGCGCTCGTTCTTTTGATGGACTGTGTTCATTAATACTGTGCAGTGTCACAGTTAGAAAACAGTAAGAAGAATTGGGAGGAGGAACAGACGGTATTTACATAGATTTCAACCTCCCAGGGAGGCCATTAAACAACCTAATGAAACAGTCCATGTAAAGAAAGGTAAAATATTCCCACAAATGGCTATGAGAGGGGTAAGAAGCAAATAACTGCTTTTTAAGCCAGGTTACTACAATAAAGAAGAGGGAAAATGAAGAAATTGAGGTCAAACTGAATTTGCTTTTCCAGTCACAGCCAAAAAAAGAAAAAATTTAATTTGGAGTTATTGCAAAACGCTTCACTGTCTCCAAAATAGGACATTTCTTTTGTTGAATGATGTCATTCTTTTTAACCCCTTAAAAGGTGGCCTGTTTTGGGCAAAGATAAATTCACAGAAGATCCTTCAAATTATAGTTTCCACCATGTTTATTCTTCACAAAAAACAATTCTCATCTTTGCTCAACAAAGGCCTGGGTATGAAGGGGTGAAGGCATCATTTTGTGGCTATTTAACACAGCCAGTTTTTAACATTCTACATGAAGTGGCCAAAACCGGAGCTGATGAAGGAAGAGAGAACATTGAGAACACTGTAGGTCATGGTCGAGAGCCATGAAGTCACAAGGCTCAATTCCAAGCATTCACTGAGCTCTAGCAGGTCCCTGGAGCGTGCACAGGGAAACTTTATGTGAAATTAATAATACTGAAGTGATTTATTCAGAGACAGAGTAAGGAAAGGAAATGCTTTTGTCACTGTACATGTTCAGTATGGCTGAGCATGCCAGAGACTCTGTGCAGTCCAAGTTTTATCTTGATAGATGTCTAAAATATACAAGAGCTAAACTTAGCCTTCCCCATGCAGTATGGAAATGTAGGAAATTCAGGTTTAGTGGATTAGGACGGAGCAACAAACAATGCAGCAAAACAGTACCGTGGGGCTGGGGGCCTCAGGGACAGAGGTGGTTAGATGTAAGGCATTAGAAAATAAACTACTTTTGCTTTTGTTTTCTGTTGCAAAGGGGAAAAAGTAGCAGGTGGAAATTGTGAATGTCATTGTATGTTGAGGAGATTTGGAGATGAGGGACTATCCTCCACATCAGGGGCTTAGTTTCCCTTTGTACATGGCCCTTTGTGCAGCCGCAGCCCCATCCCATCCCCATCACCATCCCCATCNGCACTGGCAGGCGCGGTTGTGTGTGGCATTGCACTGCTGCACCTCCACCTGCTTCTCGCCGCAGATGACGTTGCAGTACCTGCACTTCTCCAGGTAGTTCCAGTACTGAGTGTAGTGCAAATCCGGGCAGGGCTCGCACACCGTGGGTCTGTCCTTGGAGCAGTGCTGTGCCACGAAGGTCCCCGGCGGGCACTGCTGGCATGTGATCCTCTGGCTCGTCACAGCATCCTTCCATTGGTACGTGGGTTGGGCATCGCAGGCGAGCTCAGCCAGCAAAAGGAGGAGAGGGGGAAACATCCACTACAGCAAAGACAGCGCAAAGAGCCCTGAGCTCGTCCTCTGGCAGAGGCGGGAGCAGCAAACGCGGCTGCTGCTGTTACAGAACTCGTTACTGTTGTAGAGACAAGAAATTGTTCTCCCTCCCTATGCTGTCCCCAACCGCTGCCCCCCGTGCCTCCCTGTCACCCTCTTTTGCCACCCCAGGTGACAGAGCATCCTCCCCAAACCCGTTTGTGATGCCTTCACAACCCAGTTTCCCTCATTCAGAATCTGAAGCGGCCCCAGCACATTTTGTTCTTTCACCCCAGACAGTTCCCCACCATTTGCAGTAAGAGACCTTTGCAAATCAAGAAGCAGAAGGGAAGTTTTCCAAACTAGCAGATACGAAAGCAGATGCTCCCTAGGATCTTTTACACTTTTTGGATGCTCAGGATAGGACTGAATCCCAGACCTTGTTTATCCTCCCTTTCCTTTTCAGAGCATGCATGCCCAACCTGACAAGCAGAAGGTATATTACCTTGGATGGATGCCTCAAACTCGGCACGTGGCAGGAAGACATCACACCGAGGGCTTCCAAGCGCCGGGATCAGAAATCTGAGGAGACAGAGAGAGTTCCTCAGAGGCTGCTGCTGGCTGGGCTGGCGCTGCTCTCTTCAGCAGCAGGTTCAATCCAACCGGCCAGAGTTAAAACAGAGGGAGGTGGGGAAGGGCTGATAGGGAAGGGCTGATAGGGAAAAACTGATAGGGGAGGGCTGTTGGGAAAGACTGGGTTCCCTCGCCTGCTTTCCTCCGAGTCAGCCCTTGCTCCGAGGGAGATGCCGGCTCTCCCCAGCGCAGGGACGGAGCAGAGCCTTTTAGCGACTGCGGGTGGGAGGCTCTGACCGCACTCCCGAGCACCCACGCAGCGCTCGACACACCCGGGGGAGGGGAGTCACCCCCAGCCCGAGGGGGAGCAGGAGCTGCTGGGGAAGCAGCCAAGGTCTCTTTTTCATCCCCATCCCCATCCCCATCCCATTCCCATCCCCATGCCCATCCCCAAACCCATCCAGTGCCACACAAAGGCTGAGGTTCACCTGGGAATTCCCCACTCCAGACCTACCAAGAGCACAGGGACAGCCTGGATCTCCCTGTGCCCCACCCAGGGTCCTTGCCTCCTTCTGGCCATGCTGTTTTTGTTAACACTGACTTCAGCAGCTGCTTTTCCACTTCTCTTCAAACCAGTGAAGCCTTGGCAGGAAAGCAGGCACTGCTGGTTAATCTATCCAGAAATATTCTGGCACTCCACACTTGCTGGTATGGTTAAAACAGCAGCTGCTGCTCCTTCACAGCTACACCAGTGTAAAAGTGCTCCCAGCAAACACAGCTCATTTCCACTTGGGCAGGAATAACCCCCAGCAGGCAGCAGCTTTCCTTACACCTGTGGTGTTTGGGGTTTCTCTGAGATGGTGACCCCTGCAGAAAGCCCACCTGGAGAAAGGGAGGGTGGTCCCACTGCAGAGGACAGGGAGCTGCTCATGCAGATCTGTGCCTAACTCCAGCATGCAAAACCTCTTGGGGAAGATCCCACCATGCAGAGAGGGCTCATCATTGCTGTTTGTCACTGTGATCTCAGAAAACACGCTCATCCCATACAGGAAGGTGCATAAAAGTGACAGAGCCTGCAGAGCTGGCACCTCTCTGTTGAGGGAGACTGCTCCTGCCCACCTGGCTCAGGGCAGCCAGCTCAGCTCCCTGCCAGCACCAGGGTGACCCAGCATGGCACGCAGGAGGATGCATTTGTTCTCTGCCTGCTCCCAGCTCAGTGAAGTTTTCCCTGCAGAGTTAACCAGGATTTATAAATTTCCCGATAGACAAATTGCTTTAGGAAGCTGAGCTTGGTAATTGGCTGGTGGTGACTAATCACTGCCTGATTACAGAGTAGCAGTTCCACAGGTATGAATCAGAACCTGCAATTGTCAGCCCTCCCCCAAAACAGGGGCTCTTTCTTTCCTGGTTTGATACAGTGGAGCCATTGTGAACCAGTGACAGTTCTCTCCTCACACTCGCCGAAGGGAAATATAATTACAGTGCATTCAGGGGAAGGAGAAAGGGATCAATATACAGAAAAAGAAATAATTATATTCAAAGGCACAACCCCTGCAAAGAGAGACATTTCTGAAATCTCAGGGAGGAGGGGAAGAATAATCCTTTTCAATTTCATACCTCTGTCTGATATTGGTATCTACAACTGCTTTTCTATCCTGGAGCAAAACTGTCTCCAGAAGAAGCCCCTTAAAAGAGGATGCCTTTTCCCCAGTCCAGGGATCCAGAAAGGAGCATGAAACCACCTTAGTTTTCAGAGCATCTTCCTCTCCTCCACAGGAGAATTTCACTGCCTCTTCCCTATTCCAGGCACTGTGCCAAAAAGGCTGAGGGTGCCAAGCCAACATTTCCTCAAAAGCATTTATCCATCTTCTGAAGCTGAGTTTGCAAACCATGGGCTCCTGCTTCCCATGGGGGCTCCGGGGCAGGGGAAGAGCAGCCCCCATCAGTGATCTCCCAGAGTGGCTTGGTTCCCACCCAGGGAACCCAAATCCTCATCCAGCTGTGTCGGACACTGACAGGCAAAGCCAAACATCTACCTGCCAGGAGTGGGGGGTTCAGAGGGAAGGGGAGAGGAGCAAAATCCACTCCCCACCCAGCCAGCTCCTGCCTTCACTTTGGGAACTGGGGAAGCTGGCATGGGAAGCAAATGGAAGTGGTAACAGCTTGGCATTTTGGGATATTTACCCCTGGAAAGGGGATAGGAGCATTAATTGCCATCCCATTTCCCATGTGTATACAGAGAAAGGGATGTTGAAAAGAAGTCTAAAATGCACCCTGTGAGTAGGTAGAGCTGGATATTTGAGTGCTAAGCTGCATTTCTTTCAGGACTTCTGCAAATGCACAGAGAAGAGAGAGCCAGTGGAGACTTTAATTGTAAAATGCATTTTAGGAACTCTTTGCTGTTCAGATATTAACTACAAACGTTGAAATGAGCGTGTCAGCTCCCTGCTTCATTTTTTTAAAGCACATAAACTGCTCTCCACTTGGAAGGAATAAAACCCTGTGCATAACCTCATCTGCAGATCTTTGTGCTTGCCATCCTGGAACTGCCATCCTGGGATTACCATCCAGGAGCCCTGCGAGAGCTAATGAAATTTTAATCCCCCCGTACTCAGCGCATATGTACATAATGAATGTTTGCACATACACACAGCTCTCCGTCACCCGAAAGCAGCAACACTCACCTCCTACAGACACACGTACGCGTTAGTCAGTGCTGTGACTTCCTGCTCCAGGCCATTAGAGCGTGTCCATATTCCAGATCCGAGCCCTGTGACTCGTTTGTTAATTGACAGGCTCAGGCATCAGACAAGCCGGCGCTTCATCACACTCAGCCTCATGTGCTGTCAATAACTGGTGCTTCGTCATGCAGTGCTAATATTCCTACCCAAATCCATATGCAGTTCCTGTCTCTCTCTGTCAGAGGGATCAACCCCACAACTGGCATTTCAGTAATTCCCCCGCAGACAGGCAAGAGGAGGATTTTAGAGCTGAGCTTAAACAATTTTTTTCTTCATTGAAGTTATTGCTTTGTACAATTTGGTTCCTTCTTCCTATACTTAGGGACTTCATACATTTTTTGTGTGTGGATACCTGAAACTTAAGCTTTAAAACTACATTTGGTATCTTAAAATAATCAATCTGTTCTTCTTAATACCTCAGTCCTGAGGAACTTCTGTTGAAGCTGAGCGATGCATTTCCAAAACTCAGGTTGTTTATTAGACAATGGAGCTAATAAATGCTGGCTTCCTGTGAATTTTATTATATAGCCTCATACCTCCTGCCAAAATAATCATAGTTCATCCTTAGCCCTATTCCCCACCTAAATCTCTGTCTGTACCTAGCAAAAGGCTTTTAGTGAGGTTTTTGGGTTTTTTTTCTGAACAACAAATGCACAGAGAGTTCAGTGAGATCTGGATGCCAAATGGCACACACACAGCATTGCCACCTTTGCTTCACACTGCCCATGGCACCACTTTGGGGACATCTCTTGTCCACACAGCCACAGACCCTCTTAAGGCATGCAGGACCATCACTCCTTTGAGAGATACCCTGCACTTCTGCCGGGGCAGACTGAGCTTGACTGATGAGTTAAAGCAGAGATGGAGTCAAACTGGTCAGTAGAACCCTTTGTAAATAGGTTAAAAAAATGGCACTGGATATAAGCTGGGCTCAGCTGCTGGCTTGCCAGGGCACAAAGAAACACCAGAGACAGGTGTCACCTATCAGTATGACAGGAGATGTCACTTAGTCCCCTCGGTAACCCAAGAAAGTTACAGGCTTGCTTTTAAAAATTGATATCCAAGCAGGCACATGTGAACAGACTCTTAACAATGGCAGAGGTCCTTCCAGCCAACTCCCTGCTGAAGTAAGGTGAGAAAAAAGCCCTGGCAAGCTGCAGAAACCTCTGCTTCTTCACCAACATGGAGTTTATCCTCTCCTGAAGGTCTCGTGCTGTTTAATCCAGTGTGTGTTTCTCCTGGTCCATCCCCTCTCCCTTACAGCCCTTACAGGGCTTTTAGAAATGTGAGCAGAAATCAGAGATCAGTGAATTTCACCTCATTTTTTCACCTCTGAAAGCAAAGGTGGAGCAAAGCTTCAGGAGCAGTTCCCTGTCCTTGACAGACTACAGGAGCTTCAGAGTTTGGGACAGGGCACACAGTCACAGAGGGATCATGAGTGAGGAAGTTAAGCCTCAGTTGTTCAGAAGATGCAGAATTGCAGTCTCAAAGAGGTGTGCAGCTCTGAAAATGTCCTTAAAAAACAATAACTTCCAAATCAGGCAGCAATAATATGCTTTCCCACTCTGGGGCCTCTGAGGAGTTATTAAATACAATTTTCCAGGCTTATTCAAATGTCAACTCACTATAGCCTGTGCAAATAGGAAGGCAGACCATGGGATTTGTGTTTTTGTTATAACTATTTTTATATTAAATCTATAAAATGCATAAAGGAGCATTAAAGCCCTGTTATTCTCTCTCTTTTTTTCTTTCGCCATAGCTGCCCAACCTCTTTTTGAAAAGGATCATTCAAAAGCCGCCAGATAATAAAGGCTGGATGAGGACATTCCAATCCCTCCTTATCCACTTAAAAACACAATATTTCAAAGGCAATTCTGGAGTGCTTCTTTTGGCAGCTACGGCTGGAGCCACAGGAGAAACCTTTCAGTGGGTCATCCTGACGGATGGCCTCTTCCATCAGCGAGCCAGCTGTCCCCGTTAGGAGTGGGAATCATCTGAGCAGTCTGAGGGCACTTTAAAGAAACATTTTTCATATAAAGGAAGAAAGGTACCTTGCACTTGTACAGCTCTATGCAGCAGCGGATCTCAAAAGATCTGCAGAGAGGACACTTTTGTTGTCAGGCAATGGAGAAGTGGAGACCTCCTAGCCCAGAAGGGCTTGTTGGAAGGCACCCTGTGGTCAGTGCAGAAGAGCTGGGGCTAAGGCACTCAAATTCCAGTTTGGTGCTGCCCCTGTTTCATCATCATCATCACCCTCGAGCCTTCTCACCTTCCTCCTGCCCGTTCCCTGTGGAGTCACAATACCTAACTAAAGACGTGAACACATTTGTGTTTATTTCTCCCTCTTCCACAGGCTCTCCAAAAAAACTCTCACAGTTTTTTTTCAAGCATTTTTGAGCAGTGATTCTGCAGCTGACAGCAAATGTCCTTTTGTTGACTTTGTCAGACTGCCAGGGCTGTGAAGGCATCTCCAGAATCCTCGGCTCTGCCTCCCTGTCCTTCCTCTTCATGTGTCACTTTCCACTGAGATGTCCAAATGTGCACCACCTCCATCCCTGGAGCTCTCCCAGATATTCCAGAGTGATCCCCACTTCTGCAGGCACCACACATCTGACCACAGCAAGGGCTCACTCGGTCTCACTACCTTTGTCAAAATTCCAAGCAGCAGCCAGGCAAAGCCCAACATCAGTTTATTTTTGGGGCCAAGAGGGTGTTTTGTTTTATTTGTAAGGTTTTGCCAGTCTTTATCGCCTTGAACACAAAAGAGCAAATTTCATGTAGAATGGTAAGAAGTGAACGTGCTGCTGAGGCAGAGCAAGAAATCAGTCTGATTTCAGCTGAGAAGTAAACTAGTGATGAAGCCCTAAGCAATGAAAAATGTCCTTGACTGGAAACAAATGTCCAAGTTCTTGCAAGTCCAAAGGGCTTATATGAGTCCCTTGGGGCTTTGAATTCCTATATTTCTCAGAAGTTCTGGGTTTTCAAAATAAGTACAGTAGCAGATAAACAGGATTAGAGACTTTAAGACCAGATTTACAAACATTTCCAGGGCTACCCAGGCTGTGCCCACTAGATGGTTCCTAGAAAATTAGTCTCCCTTAAGATTTCCTGGCCTGGTACAGACTTAAAATTTAATTTTCTGTAATAACAGTCCCACAGAGTAATTGTTTGCACATGCATGGGCATGCTGAGATAGATGTGGTTATTTGGCTCATTTAATTGTCTTTGCGCCAGGGATCTGGCAGGAGGACCTGCTGTGTCAAGCGGTGTCTAATCTCCCATAAAACCCAACACTTCTGGCACACACATTCGTGCTCACAAGTTTTTAAGCACCCTTCCTCACCATTTATATGAGCAATGTGTGATTCTCCACATTCTTCCAAAAAAAAGTCTGTGAGTTGTCTGAGCAGCCCTGTCCTCCCAGCACCTGTCCTGCCATCCCACACGGACCCACAGCCAAGCCAGCAAGGAGCAAGGCAAGCACTTTTTGGGCTTTTTTAAATTTGGATCTCAGTTTTCTCTACTAAAAAAAAAAAAAAAA
>VZRL01000431.1:367213-411432 GCA_013397895.1 Origma solitaria | reverse complement strand
CACCATTTGTAGTAGGCGTAAAAGTTAGAGGCAGACGAGGCAAAGGGCTAGCGGGAGGGAGTTCCCCTCCTATCTCCCCTTTATTAAGAGTAAGGGGTTTAGGGTCGAGGTGTTCGGGAGGGGGAGAGGGAGGAGAGGAACAGCCGTTACAGAGCTTCTCTCACCGGCTTATAAAGGGGGTAGGTTAACCAATAAGGAAAGAGGGAAAGGGTGGGGATAAGCATACAGAACCAATAACTACAAACAAGGGTGGAGTACAATTCAAAGTAACCAATAATATACATAACAGAACCGAACTTGCTGGAAGAGAGGGCAGAGTCAGAGCCCTGGGCACGCCTCCCGCAATCCCAGGGCAGAGTCCATGACAGCCCTAGCAAGGAGTTCGCCCAGGGGGGCGGAGGCAGCTTGGGGGCCGACCCGCCACATCCTCCCACTCCCCAGCAGTGTGGCTGTCCTCCAGGTTCAGCAGACAATGGGCCTCTCCACTGCACCTCTGCACAGTGACATTGATGAGCTTCCCTACAAACCCTGCCCTATGGTTTTTGAGGCTGAACCTCAGATGCTGGATCAAGAAATCTGTGTTCAGCCCAAAGTAGCTCATAGTGAGCACTGCAAAGTCCTTCACTATATGCAAGTGTTGGTTCTCAAAGGTCAGCCTCCATTTTTGATGTGCCCAGAGAAGAAGGGGGTGGAGGAGAGCTGGGTGGTCACATAAAAGGGATTCCCAAGCATGCGGCTGGAGGCTGCCACAGGAGACCTGGGAAGCTGGTGCTCCACAGGCTGTCATGCTTCTGCTGCAGTCCTGTGGGCAGCTGAATGGACAGGAGCTCCTCCTGCCTCGTGGCTAATGACTGATGACGCTGCAGATGATGTGACAAAGATGGTGTTCCTCAAAGTCAGGGTCCACCTGCATCGAGTACACAATGGAGATGATCTCCGTCTTGCAGAGGGGGCACTCGGGCTTATTTTCAGCCCACTCCAGGATGCACTGGTAGCAGAACTGGTGAAGACAGAGCATCACATTTGCAGAATTGTCCAGTTGTCCAGGTATACGGAATAGCATTTACATTCTTCTGTCCTGGGGGTCTCCTCGGTGGTGGGGGAACCCAATGTTATGGCTGGCTGACTGGGACCTGGTGAAGTTGGCAGGACACTGGGGCTGGTGGACTTCCAGTTCTTCTTCTTGCACAGTGTACATTGTGCAGTTCCACAGGCCAGTGAATTTTGAAGAATAAGCATTGTGTTAGTTCACCAGGTGTAGAAAATTTGTCATCTGGTAACATCAGTACATCCCTTAGTGACATCAGTTAGCTTGGAGACACCACTCTCCAGCACTAGGGAACATCACCATGGGCCATCCTCACCCAGAGCTCTCTCCAGAAGCACTGCAGCACAGTGTGTCTGGGGTTACTCTAGTGCCACTGCCAACACCACTGCACTCTCTCTTGTCTTGTGCTTCCTAGCAGGGTTTCATACCAGCCGCCAAGGCCTCATCCATCCGTGTATTCCTAAGCCCCATCAGGTTCCTATGGCCAGGGCAGACATTTCCAGGCACATGTGGCAAGAGGGTTCTCAGGATAAGACCTTGTGCCTCCTTAGAAGGCTACAAGACAAAGCTGGTAAAACAGCTGTAAGACTGATAGCTGCCAGTGGCACTCGCACTGGAACTTCATAAGGACCACTTGCACCTTTTCAGCACACCCAGGCAGTGACAATTCTGGAAATGTGAAGAGGCCCCCAAAGGTTGTGTCTCTTGCCTTACTTGAGGCAATTCTCTCTAGACTAAGTAGGAATACACATCCAGCAGCTTGCAAATAGGTAGATATGACAGTTTGTGTGCAAATGGGCAAATCAATTTTATTTTGAAATAAAAAATCTCCCCTTCTTGCTTTGAACTTTGCAACATCATTGTGATTTGTTCATTCAGTTTGCAACAGAGGTTTTGGGATGCTCAGAATGTCCCAGGAGGTCTTCATAAACTCTGCCTAGAGACCAACAGTGTAATATTATCTACACAGTTAAATACAAGAAAATTTACCATATCACATGGCCCTCCTCCTTGCTCACATAGGATTGGGTGAGGAGCAAATTCCTATTCAGAGGTTAAAGTTGCTCCATTTATAAGTGAATACAGTGTGCTACAGGGAATCTTACTATTACAAGGCTCTTATTACTTATATGTCCCCAGATGTTTTATTTCCATGAGATTTTCAATACAAGTTGCTTCATGCCATCAAGAAAAAAGACTCTTGAATGCATTACATTATCAAAAACCATCCTCTGATTTGATTGTATATTTATAACTTGCTATATGTGCAAAATGACCACAAAGAAAAGCACAAAATGCAAGTAAAAGAAGGAAAGGCCAAAGAAGATCTTAATTTCAATGACCACAAAGGAAAACACAAAATGCAAGTAAAAGAAGGAAAGGCCAAAGAAGATCTTAATTTCAATGACCACTCTTTCCCTTGCCCCATGTACAGAGTACCATGAAAAAAATTCACAGCAAGTAATATATTCTTCCCAGATATGAAAGGAATACTTTAGGCTGCATGAAAAAAGAGCAGCTCAGAAAAAGTGATACACAGATGGGTGGATCTGAAGTCATGGTGGCTTTGGTGACCCTGTGAGCTGAGAGGAGCAAGTATATTTTTCCTGTTGGTTTTTTTTGTTTGGTTGGTATTTTTGTTGTTGTTTTGATTTGTTTTGTTGTTTGTTTGGGTTTTTTGTTGTCTGTTTTGTTTGTTTATATTTTATCACTACAGCTATAGAAGAGAGCCCAGAAGAGCAGATTGACCATTGCTGCTGATAGGAACTCAGCCCAAAGGAGCCAGACACAGGGCTGACAATACCTGACATGCAGGTTATACAACTCCTTCATCAAAACTGTGTCAGATAAGCAGGATATGGTAGGTAATCACAGAAATTTAAATCCTTCCGATAAGAAGGGTCTATGCAATACATCTGTTTACAAATAATCTACTCCTTTCGTGAATAATCCACTCCTTTGTAAATAAACCCTGCTGACTGGCAAGACCCTTAGCTGCAAACGTGTCTCCAGTAGGGAGACCTGTAGAGGCCTATGAGACATTAACTATTTTTCTTCCACAACATTGGATTCTTTTTCCTCTTTTCAAAAAACAGCAAAATCAGAGAATGTAACATTTAGTCATTTTAGCTCGATAAATTATGCCAACAACCCTGAAATCTGCAACATCAGAAAAATGTAGGCAGGAAGCTAAGAAACAGAATAACCCATTTGTGCATCAATTGACATTGAAAGAATGTAAGTATTACAGCTAATCACAATACTGCCTATGTTACACAGAACGACGTATGTTTAATAATTTCTGATGGAAAGAAGTACGTGTTTATCTAGTAAAAACATAAATACAAAATAATGTAAAACAGTTCATTGTGAATTTTTTTCTCTCTTCTATAGCAATTAAAGACCAAGAGGAAAGAAATGACCCTGGAGTTTAAATGAGAAAAAAATTCAGCTGTGAAATTGTAACACATCACAGAAATTCAAAGAAGTTGGCTTGCTTGCTTACTTGTTTTTTTACTTTGGTGAATGGGACTTACCAGGATAATTTGAACTGCCAGTAGATAAAATTTGGAAAATTTTTAAAGATTATAGTATAATTTGTTAGTTTCTCAGGAGAAGACGAATTGTGCTCATGGTTTAAGTTTCCTTCAGGAAAATACAGAGTTTTCTGGCTTTACCAGAATCATCTTTCACCACTCCAGCCAGAGGAACCAGCAAGAGGAGGAATAATTAATTTCCCAGGCAGCTGTATTATGTCAGACCTGGTCCTCATTCTTACAGGGCAAACAGTATGTCATGCTTTTTAACTTCATCAGAGTAGCAAAAGCTCATCTAGATACAGGCATAACAAGAGGCCCCTAATTTACCCACTATACGTTTTGTAGTTAACTTCAGCAGCTCAAGGTTGCAATCCGTTTCTACTTCTATTTTTTAAAACTGTTTCAGTTTTTTAATTTTGTATTTGGCTCTAACAGATAAACAGTCTCTTGGAAGAAGCTTGTACCAGGATGGTCTTGATCTGACATTATTTGTTCATATTAAACTCACCTGAAAAAATTGTCTATCAAAAATATGACAACTGGTGTACACTCATGATGCATAGAATGAAAAACAATTTATCATGCATATTACAGATATTCATTCATGCAGAAAAATCAAATTTGACCTTCCCTTTTGTCCTGGTTTCAGCTTGGGTAGAGTTAATTTCTTCTCAGCAGCTGCTGCAGTGCTGTGTTTTGGATTCAGAATGAGAATGGTTCTGATAATATACTGGTATTTTGGGTTTTGCTAAGCTGTGTTTATCCTGAGTCAAGGACTTTGCTTTCCTTGTCTCCTGCTCTGCCAGTTAGGACTTGCACAAAAGGAACTGGGAGGGAGAACAGCTGGGACAGGTGGCCTGAGCTCAGAAAAGGAATATTCCCCACCACAGCATGTCAGGCCCAGTGTGTAAACGGGGGGAGGGAGAGCTGATTGGGGTTCAGGAACAGGGTCTGGCATCAGTCAGTGAGCAGTGAGCAATTGATCTGTGCATCACTCATTTTTTGCCTTTTTATTAGCATTGGTATCTACCATTATCACTGCATTTTACTTGACTTTCAGTTATTAAACTGTTCTTATTTCAACATACAAGTTTTACTTTGATTCTCCTCCCCATGCCACCGGGGTGGGGTGGGGGTTAGAGGGAGTGTGGCTGCATGGTGTTTAATCTCCAGCTGGGCTTAAACCAGGACACTTTATTAATCCTCATCATGAGCATTGCAAGTGAGCACACAAACAAGGCAAGTCTGCTTCTTTGTTTCAAAGTCTGTCTTCCAATCCCCAGTTTACTTGATCAGATTCTTCCAACTGGAATGAAATGGGATGAGAAAACTGCTCCTGACAGACTGTGGAGTCAGTCTCTCCTTTCTGAGTAGTGGCTTGGTGGGGAGTGGCTTGATGCATGCCCCAATGCCTGGAGGCTACTGCTGCAGTCTGGGCTCCTCAGCAGCTTCTGGCCCTACATCCAGGTAAATGCATTGGACGCTTTCTCAATCCCTGTTTACATCCAGGCTGAAATAAAAAGAGAACCCTGNAAAAAAAAAAAAAAAGTTAGTACCAGATGATATGTTGAAGATTTCTTAAAACCTCACGATGGAGCAGAGAATGAAATGCAATGCCGGAAGGCATGAGGGTCCAGAGCAGGACCAATCCCTGTCAGTAGCCTAGCCCCAGTTATACTCTTTCAATGGAGAGCAGTGAGTCAAGGTGACCCCAATGCATTATGGTGTTCAGCAGTTCTGACACTGCTGGAGCAGGCTCCTCACCATGAACAAGGGCTTGCAAGGGAGCCCGTGGCACACAGTGTGATTCTCTTGGCAACAAGAAACACTGGGACCATCAGCCCTCCAAAATATTTTATGTTTCTGAAAAGCAGTTGAAGAGCACCTGCTGGGTGCATTCCTTCCGAGGCTGCTTTAAGACCAGCAGTGAGGGTGGAGGGTCTTAATAAAGACAATAGTCCACAACAGAGGTATGACAAAGAAATTCCACTGGCAATTCCTGCATTGAATTTTGCACTTAGGAAGAGAGAGGGAGAACACAGACTCCTTCATCTGCAGTGCTCTCCCTCAATGGCACAAAAATAAATCCATCTGTTAGCTACACTCTGTAATCACACGCATTAAAAATATCCTCCAGGATATTTTGCCTGTATGGGTGAGGAGGTGTGAGCCAGGGAGGGTGGAGGAGGAGCGGCAAATTGGGGGAGGTCAGCAAGATTTGGCATATTGTAGCTTTTTGTAGCTACTCTGTGCTAGGGAATTATGCTTCTCTCATCCTTTCATTTAGGATGGATTTCCTAATTTGTAGTTTGAGGAAGCTTAGAAGAAGGGAGTTGAAAGCCTCTCCTTAGGCACATGTGACTGCAGGCACAGCATGGGGGTTTTTTTGCACCTAAAGAGCACAGGTACTATCAGGAAAGGGCAGAGCAGTGTTGGCTGTACAATACATGAGACATACAGATTATTAACATAAGGAAAATAATTAGCAATCTTTAACCATTTTATTGCTGAGTGCATCCAAGCCACTGAGAACAGCCCACCTCAGCAGCAATATGAAGCCAGAAGAGAGGGTAAGGTATCACACTTGGCACTGGCATTATTTCAGTTCAGCAGCAAATTCTGCACAGATAGAATGGCATATTTTCCTGCTGTGCTTTGCAGGGGGCTTCCATTTCGTCACACAGACCAGGAGTACTTCATTGGAGCAGCCATTCTCAAGGACTCTGTATGGTCAGGTACTTAAGCAAGGGTCAAAGGGAGACTGGAGAGCCCACAGGCTTGCCACTGAATTGTGCAGGGACTCAGTAACAGATAACATGGTAAAGGGCGATGTACTTAGGGCATTCCCTCTTCGGTATTTACTGGAATCTTTACAGTATTTTCCAGCAATATTTACAGTATTTTTCAACCAGGCTGCTCTGTCAAACCCAGCAGGATCCTTTGAGGCAGGTCAGACTATTTCAGGTCTGGATTTGATTGCTGGAAATGATTGTATTTTATACTGAAAGTATTATTGACATAATCCCATTTACTATCAGTGGCTTGAACACCTTCTGCTCTGCATTGTCTCTTCTGCACTTCCTGGCACAGTACTTCAGCAAATTCTGCCACCATCTCAGTCTTGAATCAATGCTTGCTGCACAGTTTCTTGAATCAACAATTCCAGCAGCAGTTTGACTTCCATGTAAAGTCTCCCTGACTGTCCTGCAGGATTCCCAAGCAGCTGCAATTCCCAGCAGGGGGCTAGGGCCTGGACAGAAACATCCAGGCTTCCTGAGGGAGCTTGTGCCTCAGGGCTTGTTGCTCCTCACCCTCCTGTCCCAGCCCTGGCAGCAGGGTTGGCAGAGACTGGGGTGCGCTGGGACCAACTGGGCTGAAAGCACAGCAGGTGGGAGAAAGAGGAGCCTGAGGAGATGGAAGCAGCACAGGAGGAAAACAGTGGATATTAGGGTGATTTTCTCCTTATTGAAAGGTCAGAGCAGGCATTTGCTGCTTCGTAGAGTTTGTCCACAATAATTTTTCTCCTAAGTAGCTCATCTATTCAGTCAAGCCAGGTCCTGTACATGTGCAGGTCTCATTCATACACTACAATATGCTGTAGGAGCACCTGAATGAAACAAGCCAACTTTTCAACTGAAAGGTGTAGAGGTGTAGCACTGTGCTAGTAATATCATCAGGAATATGTTTCTTTTGAAACACAATCACCTAAAATGTTAGGATTAATTCTGAGTACTTAATTCCCTGAAGCCTCCTTTCTGTTTTCTTCTACTTTTCCAAATATATTTCAGAAAACAATAGGGGTTTGAAGGGTTTTCAAATTACTCCGTATTTTAAAATTGTGCAATGCCATTAGTTTGTTTTGGCGCTGTAAATGAAATACATTATAGCATGGACAAAAGCTTGTACAGGGTAATTTACACATTGCATAACAGCATCTCCTCAGCAAAGCGTCCATGTAGTGCCTAACCTCCGGCACTTGGGGGTGTCTTCTGACAAAATATATCTCTGACTTGCCACGGCACGGTTAAAATGTGCCAGCAGTAGCTCTCTACAGTAAAGATCATCGATGTTGTACAGGAATTTCCTCTGATTCTATCAAGTAAGCAGACCCTGAAGTCAGCTACATCTGGACTCTTGTTTCCACACTAGATTGCTGGTGATAAATCTTTTCTCTTCAGTGCATGTGTTGAGGATGTGTCTCTGTGACCAGCAGGGGATGTCCCAGGCCTTCTCAGCATGCTGCTCTTTCCTTCAGAAGGCATTGACAGCAGTTCTTCTGCTTGGCATGTGGTAGTTTCATCCAAAACCATTGATTTGAGGGAAGCTGGCTTTGCATGTGTCTCCTGTAAAAGTGCTTAGCATATACTAGGCACATTTTTCTTCGTGGATCATCTGACCCTTATGCAGTTTCCCAGTTTTGCATCTTCCTTTGCTGTAGGGCAGGCCATCTATACCCAGAGGATGGTCGGACACTGGAACAGGTCCCCGGGGAAGTGGTCACAGCACTAGAGTTTAAGAAGCATTTGGACAATGCTCTCAGGCACCTGGTGTGACTCTTGGGGCATCCTATGCAGGGCCAGGAGCTGGACCTGATGATCCTTGTGGATCCCTCTCAACTCACCATACTCTGTGATTTGGTGATTCTGTGATCCAGTGCAGACTGTGCAAATCCATATGGTTCTCATCTGCTGCAGAAGCATGCTCACATCTATATATTAATATTGTGCCACGTCATGCCTCTCTTTAGGCAAAGAAGAACAAGTTCTGCAGGAGTTTAAATTAAATTAAAATCTAATGGTTTTGAGTGGTCAGGAGCTCAACACAGGGCTTTTCTGTTTGTACAGTGCCTTCACAATTAAGGTATAGGTGCTGTACAGGACAATATGCACTGAGTAGCATTTACATCCATCTGGTAGCTTGAAACCACCGTAAGACTAGTGTAAGCAATCCTTTGAAGCTTCTGCCTACTCCCAATGAGCATGGAGTGTCTGGAGTCCAAACAAGATGATCTCTAGTATCCACTTTTTCTTACATCCTTACACTTTGTAAACTCTCTCGAAGTTTTTGAACCTGTGAAATATGCAAAGGGCATGTTGTAGATAAAGCTGATTTCTCAGAAAGAGGAAACTATGCCCAGCCTGCATCAGTGTCACAGAGGATAAGCAAGTAAGATTGAGTACAGGCTCATGTACTAGCATAGTTTGGGGCATGTAACAAATAGCCTCACTGCCATGTGAAATATAAGATTTTCTCGCTCTTCTTGTGCTCAGAGATAAACAGAAAGAGTAAAAATCACTCTGCACCCTAGTATACAAAATGATCCAATCTAGATGTGTGCACAGGGAAAAGAAAGCCTGTAGATCCATCACTCTGGACTCTAGTGTTCAGTGCTTCAGTTTCTCAGCAGCTCTTCACGGAAAGTATCCAGGAGAGGTAGGATGAAACTACCTGCTCAGCTTCTGTTACCCATAAAGTGCTGCATCCCACAATGACTACAAAGGTGTGCAAGGAGTTTTGTAAAGCAGGTTCTTCATCGCTGAGCTCCAAGTTAAAGGTTTTCCCCTGGGCTCTGGCTCTTTCTGTTTCGCCTTTTCAGAGTTTCTAGGACTGGGCAACCATACAGACAGACTGAGTGGCTGAAGTGAAACCCCACACAAAGGGACCTCAGGGTTCTGGTTGATGGCAAGTTTAATCTGAGTGAGCATTGCCTTGACAACCAGGAGGGCCAAGTGTGTCCTGAGGGGCATCAGGCACAGCATCGCCAGCCGGGCAAGGGAGGGATTGTCCTGCTCTGCTCTGCTCTGGGGCGGCCTCACCTCGAGTGTTGGGGGTAGTTTTGGGTGCCACAATGTAAGAAAGACATTAAACTATTAGAGAGTGTCCAAAGAAGGGCAACAAGGATGTGAAGTGTGTGAAGGGGAAGCTGTGTGAGGAGTGTCTTGGTCTGCTCAGCCTGGAGGAGACTGAGGGCTGACCTCACTGCCGTCTGCAGCTTCCTCATGAGGGGAAGAGGAGGGGCAGGCACTGATCTTTCTCTGTGGTGACAGTGACAGGACCTGAGGGAATGGCCTGAAGTTGTGTCAGGGAGGTTGAGGTTGGATATTGGGAAAAGGTTCTTCCCCCAGAGGGTGGTTGGGCACTGGAACAGCTCCCCAGGGCAGTGGTCACAGCACCAGCCTGACAGAGCTCAGGAAGTGTTTGGACAATGCTCTCAGGCACATGGTGTGACCCTTGGCTGCATACTTGTGAATTTATTGTCATTAGTTAGCTCTGTGACACAAGCTGCTGCTTCCTGTCTTCATTTAGTGCTTCTTTTAAGACTTGTATAATGAGGTACTTGTTCAAGAGAAGCACAACCCAAGCAAAAATATAATTATGCCTAAGTGGAACTTTCCTCCAGCCACAAACCAGCTGAATATAAGTAACTTCAAGATCTGCCTTCATCTATGCTAGTAATTTGAGCAAGCTACAAAACATTTCTTCTGTTTCCCTGAAAAGGTGAATTTAATTTCCACATTACTTAAAATTAATGTTCCCTCTATTTCACATGTACCACATACATTTTCTTAAAGAGATTATAATTTCGTAGGTATCTGCTTAAATCCTAGGTAATTTTCTCAGTTTATATTTTTCTCAGGTTAATTTTTTCTCCATATTTTTTTATTAGATGTTACCACTGTGCCTTATTTTTGTCTCTGTCCTTAGCTGTCATGTCCACACCAATGCTTTCATATGGTTAAAAATAGAGTCACATTTATATTTCAAGTAAAATTTTAATACCATAATCTCTTCCTTCACAGAAAATTATTTTGAATCTGTGTTCTTTTCAATGTGCTCAAATCTTTGAAAGTCAGAATGATATCTTGATTGAACTAGCAATCTATTGAAAAAGTCTGTGTTTTCAAACTTGCTAAAGATCTAAGTTACAACTGTCAGCAGCAAAGGGTCTGGGGAAAAAAAAAAAGGAAAAAAAAGAGCAGAGGAAGTTCTCAAGAGTACTCAATGAATATTGCTGTTAAGCCCTTTCCCTCCAGGCAGACAAATGTGACACACTGAAAAATGTTTATAAGCTTGCAGCATTCCCCACTATGTCAGATCTCAGATGTTAGAAATAAAAAAAAAATCAGGAAAGACAAACAACCATATTCAATTTATTCAGTATAATTCAGTATGAACAGATAAGCCTTTTCTGCTTTAGATATCTGCCAATACTGAGGGGAGAGAGAAAGAAAAGAAAAGAAAAGAAAAGAAAAGAAAAGAAAAGAAAAGAAAAGAAAAGAAAAGAAAAGAAAAAAGAAAAGGAAAAAGAAAAGAAAGGAAAAAAGAAAAGAAAAGAAAAGAAAAGAAAAGAAAAGAAAAGAAAAGAAAAGAAAAGAAAAGAAAAGAAAAGAAAAGAAAAGAAAAGAAAAGAAAAGAAAAGAAAAGAAAAGAAAAGAAAAGAAAGAAAAGAAAAGAAAAGAAAAGAAAAGAAAAGAGAGAAGAAAAGAAAAGAAAAGAAAAAAGAGAAGAAAAACAAGCTTGTATGACAAAACAAAAGTGATCAATGCGTATAGGCAATTTGACAGACTTGAAAACTACACATAAAATGGTAAAGCATTAGTGTTGTTTCCACACTTAGATAGAATGAAGCCCTCTCCCAATGGAGAATTAAGACACGTTGTAAAACTCATGGGGTGCTTTATAACAACTGTCACCAACTGAACTACAAACACACTCCATGCTGGAAATCTGTAACCTGGGGCTTCATTCTGGGCCAGGGAGTTGCTGTTTCTCTCATGTGTGGGCAGGAAGGTGTTTCTAGTGTCATCAGCTACAGCTTTGCTCTACACAGAAAAATTGACTATACTAACACTAATATACTCAGATGACTGTTCTCTTTCTTGTTGTAGGTACTTAGGAGAGAAATAATACTTTGTGTACACACAGCAGGATCAGTTAGTCTGGAGAAATGCTATTGTTCTCTCAAGCCTGAGAGTGCTTAGAGAATGGTGTTTGTGTTCTTGCAGCCTTTGTACCCACACAACGTTTCCTGCTTTTGCAATGTAACAGAAGTATGGGGAAATATTGGAAACCTCTCACACGTTACCTCCAAAGTCATGAGAATTTCTATGCTAAAACGGTGAGAGGATAAAACGGGGAAGAAACTTGAAAATTGTTCTCAAAAGAAGTTACTCTTTTTCCGAGCAACTGTTACCAATAATTTGGGAATGGAATGTATTGAAATGAAAGCTAGATGACTAACGTCCTGCTTCCCAATCCTTGCTCCCTCTCCATCCAGCAAACAGATAGGGCAACTTTTCATGACTCAGCCAGGAACTCAAAGAAGGATCATACATAGCACCACAGAGCGTAGAGGTATTTCTTTCGTTTCCTTTGCTCCAGACTCCTTTATTCCCCTACTTGTCAGCAGTGTGGAAAGTGGGAGAGGACAAGTGAGTCTTGCAGCAATAAAAGTACATCACACATCAAATAACCACTGATCATGGTAAAAAGCTGCTAACAAGAGAGGTACCTGCAGGAAAAGATCATTAAATGCCTGTACCAAAGACCAGGCTAGGTTTCTGAGAAGAAAACAAAAAAGGATGCAGGTGTAATTGATGGCATCTGTGGAAGGAAGCCCTTCGCTGTCCCAGCCCTGTAGGACAGCACAGCCTCTCAGGGCACCACAGCACAGCAGAGCGGCCAGAGCACCATCCAAAGGGTAGCTCCTGGTAGTACAGCAGAGCTGGCAAAAACCATTATTTTTATATCCAGCCACACAACTCTCAGTTTAAACCTAAAATAGATTATCTCACTGATGTTAGCCATGCATGTTTTAAGAGTGTGAGTTTCTCTCTGTGCTTGCTTGTAACACTGCAACCCTTGTCTTCCATGGTTTGTTCCCTCTTCCAGTCTGATGCCTTTTCAGCAAGTTAGAGGGATTCACTGGGTCCTTTGAAATCTTTTTGTCCTTAAAAGAATTAACAGCTTTACCCATTTTATAGATTCCCAAAGTGAACGAGGGTAGGTCTCTGAAAGCCAATTCTGAAATCAGTTCTTTTTTTTTTTTTGCTGCCTCTAGGAATCTTGGCAGACCTCATATGCTGGAAACAGAGGTATATGCTCCAAAGGCATGAGGGGCTTGTCTCTGCCCCAGCTGACCCATGGGGAGGACAAGGAGCAAAGCCACCTACATACCAGATCAAAACAGAGGAAACAAATACGTATTTTCTCCTCTTTATGCAAGACTTCCTATATTGTTTGAAAACAGTGAGTTGACTAAGTTACCTGATATTGTAATGTTGTCTTTCAAAATATAGATTTTAATATGTCATTGACCTGTGGTGTGCTGGGCACTACACAGCTGTGTACAGAACACAACAGAAACATCACCACTGCTGCTACTTCTCGTTAGTTTCAGTAATATGCTCTTACACAGAACTACTGTACTGTTTCCAAACATCTCTAACAGGATGCGGCAGGAACAGGAGACATCCTAACATGTTCCTTACAAATCATCATAAGGTTTGGAGAGTTCTTCATTTCAGGACAGGTAGAAAACACAAGGGGTATTGGGATTAGAACTGGATTATCTTTGACATTCCTCACAACACAAACCAGTCTGCAATTCCATGAAGAGAAAAAATAGACATGGAACTAAAATAAGTTATTCAGGTACTTCTGCCAGGTAATGTATTTATTTTGTCTTGTACGCTTGTTTTGAATGGAGAGATTGCTCAGAAAATACCGTAGATTCAGTGGATTTTATACATTTATATTGACACCAAGATTGGCCAGACAGAAACTTTCTAACAGAGTTTTTAGTATTAGAAATCAGGCCTTCTTTATTCTTAATCTTCTATAATGGAAAGCCCTAGCGTTGGGTAAACAGAGCTTTTATCATACATACTGATTGCCTATTCATCAACTACACCTGCCTATTTGATATGTGCATATTACTTTATTTTACAGAGTCACACCCCTTGTTGGAAGCCCTTGCATGGTTCTTTGGGGTCTTCTTTGGTGGTCTCCAGCATACAGTGTCCTTTCTATGCGGCTGCTCCTTGACCTCTGCTATTGAGTAAGTGCAATATCATTGTTTTGCATAACTTCTACTTTGTCAGCCTTGCAGAGCTGAGCTGGCATCCTGCTTGCTTTTTGCATGTCTTCTGTTTTGTCTGCTTCTCCAAGGCTACATTGTTCTCTTTATTTGATAAGAGTAAAATGTTGCTCTGTTCTACTATCCTTATCAAATGAGCAAAATGCTGTTCTGTTCTACTGTCCTTATCCATATGAATAGTATGATCATCCACCATTGCAGATTAGTTACTATTAAAAATATTAGAGCCTTCATGGTTTGGGGACACAATTCAGGTTGCTGAATAGCATGGTTTACAAAAGACTGTTCCAAAGATAACCGTGTCAGTGTGTCCCTTTGAGATATCGAAAGCATTTCTTGGTCAGAGTTGAAACATTGATTTGATTCAACACAGTACTTTCTGTGGCCCTGGATTTTTCTTTATGCTGTCAAGCACTTGTAATTTTGGTAATTTTTTAGAAAAGAACTAATCAAAATGTAAGGCTACCCTATGAAAACCCTTCTATTAGGAGAAAAGGGTTAAAGGTGAAAGAATGGTGAGAAGGATGGTGTATTAGCTTGAGTGATTCTGCAGCTGGAAGTGCCAAGGCCTGGAGAACAACAGCGTGGGGAGCCCCATACATTATGCCTGCTGCAGTCTATCCTCCTTCTGTTTTGAGAAATAGAATTTCTGTGTAGAGAGAATAAAGATGCTTGGAAAGACTTGGAGGCAGTCTCACGGACCTGCTTGAGAACCTGCTTGGGGGAAAGAGGATCAAAGCTCAGAGATCACAATAACCAGGGGATCACAGCAGGGTACTACTTGTGCACAGGCCCTTGAGAAATTGGTATAAACAGCAGACCCACTGCCTGCTGCCTGCCAGCTTGGAGTGACCTGACAGTGCCTGAGTTCTTGCTTGTCTGTCTCTGCCCAGGTGATGCCTTGGGATCCCCCTGCTTAGTGAAGTGATGAAATACATTTACTCCTTGCATTTCAGCCATTGTTTTGTAGCGGTTCTGTCTGCCTTCCTGTGTCAACTCACATACATCCTTCACTTCACATATAATTTTGAAAACATATTTTGTCTCAGTTAATACAAGATTTGGCAAATAGAGTAATATGGAAAACTGTTGGGAAGAAAAGGTTAAAAATGCAAGATTTGACGAGGAGGATGATAAGTTTGCTCAGAGTGACCTTGCGGCTGGGCAACCTAAGAATACCCATGTGGGGAACTTCACATATTTACTGGTGATTATCCTCTCTCTGTTTTGAGAAGCAGAATTTCTGTAGAGACAATATAGAAACCATCAGAAATTTAAGAGGCACTTCTCACGGACAGACTTGAGCATCCTGCTGGGACAGAGATCAAAAAGCTCAGAGGTCATAAAAGCACAGCATTGTGATAAAACGCACATGCGTGAGGCCTGGTGGTATCCTGGGGCAGGCAGCACATCCCCTGCCCCGCTGGGATCACACCAAGCCTAACCGTGCCTGCAACCCCATTTCCTGTGTTTCTATAGCTCAGTGGTGTCCTGGGGCTCTTCAGTTAGTGACATAATGAAATAAATCTACTCTTAGCATTTCAGCTGGGGTTCGGTGATCTCCTTGATTACTTGGACATATCAATTCACACAGAAATACGGGGGTTTATTTAGATCTCATACCTATCTTGACAAGAATATGCAAGTTGTCTTTTAAATAACCTGATCTGAAGTTTTCTTGATCTGAGACATACTTTTGAGTTCATAGGGTTTCTTTTAATCCTCTCTAAATTTCAAACATATTAGTATTTCTCAAATCCTGTATTCACATAACTGTCAGCTGAGTATTTTATTTAGTTCAAAAAATGGGTAAAATATTTCTGTGGCAATAACAAAATACATTTTCCCAAGTCCAAGTAACACAATCATTTAGGTAGTCTGTAATAGGCCAATTTTGACAGGTGTGAAACTAAGAATATAAGTAACACTGGGACCAGGGCAGAAAAGGCATTTTCTAGAAATATCCTTGTGTAAATATATTAGTTGTCTTAGCAGGGAATTTATTTTAAAACAAATAACCACTGGAAAAATTAGTAATATGATGCTGATTATGTAAATGTCACACTTCTTTAAAAGCTTTTTGCCCCATAAAAATACCCTTTTGGAGGCCTGATGGGAAAAAGTCCTCAACTGTATATTTTTGCAGACTGGATTTAGGCATCCATTTTGCTTCCAGAGAAGTAAAGAGCTGCTCACTTGTTGTGCTTGCTTGGCACCTACACAGCTAGGGTAGTTTATGCCTGGCAAGCTTAGCAGTATTGTAAAATACAATAGCTGTGTCCCAGGTCAACAGCGGTGTATTCAATGAAGGATTACTGGTCACTGGTGAGCTCTCTTGAGGAAGCAGACCTAACCCACTGAAAAAGGTTCAGACGCACTTAGCTAATATTTTTGGTAGCAAATTTTAAAAGTGCATACAACTTTGATTCACATACATAGTGCCTACATTCTATAATCATAATGCAGTCCTGTGTTAGAGAAATTATGCTTTTCCACTCTTTTTATTAGCTTTGTCTGCTATTTTATTCCTATCTTTAGTTGAAGAATCATTTGGTTACTGTTTTAAACACATATTTTTGGAAAGATTCCTGTAAGCCCAATAGGTCCCAGGAAGTAAGTTTCTGCAGATGCAAGATGTAGACAATCAGCTGGAGATCGGCTGCCTTTGCCTGTGACAAGGAGTACCACTGGTGAGTTCACACGTAAGGCATGGCTTTCCCCAGCACCCCGCACTGACTTGATCTGTCTTAACAATTACAATCATCTACTAACATGATATCTCGAAATTATACTTACTCGACGTCATCAATCTTGCAGAACACACATAGTGCCGGTAGCTTGGAATGCAAGCTGCAGGTTGTGCCCTGGCTGCTGGAAATGGCTGGAGCCCCAGATGAGCTGTGGAGGGACACTGACCTTCTGCCTGACAAAGGGCACAGTCCTGCAGCACCTGCCATCCCCCAGAGCCTCTCTAGGACCCAAAGAACAGCGAGAAGACCCCAGACTAAATAAAACCATTGGACCAAGTGGCACGGGCAAAGAGCATGAAGAGTGCGTGAAGAGTGGGTGCAATGACTGCGGGGGTCAGGGATTCCTTTATTCACGGTCCCTCCCTGGGGCACTCAGGTTGTGTTCTCATTATGTTGCTTCTCCACTCTTTATTACTTAGAGGCACCAGAGGTCTGAGACTCTGCTATGGGAAACCGAGGGTCGAGCCAGGAACAGAACTTGTTGGGAGGGTGAGTGACAGTGTGGTGTGAGGTGTGGAGAGAGTCAAACAGGACACCTCTGGTTCACTGGAGCCACCAGCTGCAAAGGGACTTTGGTCCCAGAAGTTAAATTCTTGGGTGGTGCGTCTCTGACTCCCAGAGTGACATCTGAATGATCATACAAGAAAATGTCTTTAGCAATCAGAACATGCCTGCAATGTCGATATTTGAAAGCTCATTTTGAATGCAACTCAACCAATACCAACTCAGCCAACAAGGAAAGATGCTCTGTTGGATTCATCAATAACTAGTGGCTTTTTGGAAATGTGAATGTGAAGGTGTAATGAATGAGTGCTTTAAGATCACATTTGAGTGTGATCAAATGTTTCAGGAACAGCCTTGCCTGCACTTACCATGAGATTGTGGCATTTTGGCTCCTGAGGCCAGTGAGGATGGCAAAAACCAAGATCATTACCAAAGACTTCATGAGAGCACACTCTGACCTCTCCAAAGATCTGCTTGGAAGACTCCCATGGGATGAGACCCTGAAGTGAAGACAGGCCCAAGATAGCTGGTTAATATTGGAGGGTTGCGTCCTTCAAATTCAAGAGCAGCACCTCCCAGCAAACTCCAGGCAAAAATGCCAGGAGGCTCACATAGATGACCATGCAGCTTCTGGCCAAACTCAAACACAAAAAAGAAGTACACAGAAAGTGGAAACAAGGACAGATAAACTTAGAGGAGTACAAAAATACTGACCAAACACCCAAGGCGGGAATTGGGAAAGCAAAAGGCCAAATAGACTTAAATGCAGCAAGGATGTCAAAGACAAGAATGGTAACTACAAATAATAAGCACATATAATAAGGATATAATTACATAGGGGTTGAAAAGAAGACTAGGGAAAATGTGGCCCCATTGCTCTGGAGGGGAGCAGGGATCTGGCAATACAGGACATGGAAAAGGCTGAATTAGTGAACGATGCTCAGTCTTTGCTAGGGAGGATAGCCTTCGGGGTTCTCAGATCTCAGAGACCATGGGGGAAGTGTGGAGCAGGAGAGATATGCCCTCTTTGGAAGAGAACCACGTCAGGTAATAACCAAACTGGACTTACAGGAGCCCATGTGCCATGATACGTAAACATCTATGAATGTCGTGGGAAATGGCAGATGTCATTGAGAGCCACTTTCAAAAACCCTTGATCATGGCAACTACAAGTGTCTGATGACTGAAAACTGGAAGAGCTGGGACAGTTTAGCTGGACAAAAGAAAGATGAAGGGGAATCTCATCAATGGACATAAACACCCCAAAGGAGTGTACAAAGAAAATGGAGCTAGGCTCAGTGATGCTCAGTGACAGGCTGAAAGGCAATGACAAAGTGAAACACAGAAGAGTCCCTCTGAACATCAGGAAACACTTTTATACTGTGAGAGTGACTAAGAACAGGCACAGATTGCTCAGGGAGGTTATGGAGTCTCCATCTTTGGAGATACTCAAAAGCCATCTGGACATGATCCAGAGCAACAGTCTCTAGGTAGCCCAACTTGAACAGGAGTTCTGGACTAGATGACCTCAAGAGATCCCTTCCAGTGTGAACCAGTCTGTGATTCTCTGATTCTGTGAAATACAATGCATAAGTTTGGATCTCCTCCTGACCTATTTAAAAAGTTTTGAATACCAAAATAGGACTCATTGTTCTCACAAGACTATGCTTCCCACCAAGCCTGGAAATGCAGACAGGACTTTTTCCAGGCTCTATTGGTACTTCTGTTTTACATATATTTACACAAAATAATGAAAGTACGAGTGACATGATTGATAATAAAAAGTAAAAATTAAAATGAGAGAGAAATATTAACACAACAATGCACATCCAAATAATGTTAACCCGCAAACTTACGTGTCCCAACCAAAGTAGCCCTTAATTCCCAGTACAGAATTTCCTGAGCCATGAAGAAGCAGTGCTTCCCTGAGAAAAGTGATGAAGCAGATGGCATCATATTTAGCTTTTTGAGGGTGGTATGAAGACTTCTGTGTTTTGCACTTTACAATGTAAAATATATTTATATTCTACCACAGGGTTTGTAATTGCGAACTGTGCACGGGAATAAACTATCAAATAAGAAATACTGTTGAGCTAATGAGGGTTAATGACAGTATAAAATCTCTTATTAATTTTATCGGAATTTTAACTTAAAGAATGGTTTGAACATTTTAAAGCAGAAAGGCTGGCTACTTTAACACAGGATCCCTGTGGGTCCCTTCCAGTTCAGAATATTCTTTACCTCCTGTTTGCTGAGCTATTGTGTTTATACAATATTAGTACTTAATGCTCTTATTAGCACAAATGCATAGTTCAGCACAATGCCTCATCCAATATGTTACAAATAGTGCCAAACAAGGGAGAGTTTAATTGAAAAGCAGTAAATAGGATTACCACCTTTTCATTTACAGATTTGCTTAGGAAAATGCAACTAATTTTCCTTACTCTTTATACACAGCTTTCATGAGGCAAAATATATTTGGAACATATTACTGAGCGTATTTCCTTATTTTTCCTTATTTTGCTTATTCAGATTAGGTGCAAGCAAGTATAAAACTCTTCCCTAGATAAGATATCACAGAAATCATTAAGATCAATAAGCTTCTTAGGCATATATTTTCTGGCTACATTAAGGTTCTAGCGCGAAGTGACGTCAATTAAATTCCATTTTTACTTGATATGTGTGATTAACTGTGAGATAAGAACTCAGTAGGAAATGTGGAAAAACTTTATATTCACCTCCATGTACAGAGGTTACTTTTTGGTTAACCAGTCAGCACTGGTTGCTGTTTCTGTAAAGCTCAGTAGCTGCATGAATGATATTAAAACATGTTGGGTTTTGAAAAAATGGCTGAAGTCTCCAGTGACATCATTTTGAAATCATTCACATTTGTGATGAACAACTGGCCTTTTGTAAAAAACAATGCAAAATCCTCCACATACTAACCAAAAAAATAATTCCCTTTCTCCCATGTATACTCTGTGTCTTCTCCTCCCCAGATACATACTACAATTTAAATACAGAAGCAACATCACATTGAGAAGGGAATTTTTTCCCAGGGCACTCCTTCTTTCCATAGGTAGTAACCATACCTAAAAAAGTAACATATTGGGAAAATTCTGTGTTTTAAATTGTAAAGTATAGAGTTACTCTTTGTGACATTTTCCAAGATACAAGTGATATGTTATGCTTGCTTCACACTAGTGATCTTTTAAGTGCAACACCTAAGAAAAAAGTGTAATAAAAACATTTATCACACTTCCTAAACATGTATCCTGCTCTTTGCTGAAAGATCTCAAGCTGTGATGAAGTAGCAAGGCATGCAGGTAGCAGATGGACTATTTCCTGAAATTGCCAGAGTGCCCAAAGAAAGAAGGGCATGGGCCATTCCTTCTAAACTACCCGTGCTACACTGCAGCCCCTATGGGGGACAGGCAGGCAACTGCTCCAGCTCATTTTCAGTGTTCTTGGATATTTCTGGCCATCTAGCCCAGCTAAAAGCTTCATTGGCTGTGAACCCACGCACATTACCCCCTTTTTCTGAGAAATTATTTTCTCATATTGACTGATTGAATATGTTGTTCTCATGATGCTGCAAAAGATTTGCTGTGTGTCTTGCTAGAAAAATAAAGGTGGGATGTAACAATCTTCTCTGGCCCACTGGTGGTTTAGAAGCATCCCTGACACTCAATCAGTGATCAATAGGAAAGCAGACCTACAGGAAGCCCAAAGAGTTTCAGTTTTGTTCGTTCCAAAGTCAGTGAAATAATTGGTTTTCTGATCAATTTCAGAATTTGAGTAGAGTCTGGGAAAATGCTAAATAAACTAACAAGCATGGGATCCAGAGCTGTTGCTGAAGTTTAATAATATTCATATGAAAATTCACCAGAAACCAACAACTTACTACCATACACCTGCATTTTTATTTTATTCACCTTTTTCCATATTCACAGCTTTGTCAGAGATTAATGCAAGTTACCCAGTTCCTATTTCACCTCTCTTCGTAAAAACACTGCAGATGCCAATTAAAAAGAAACTGTAAAAAAAGCTTATTTCAATTTCCTTTCCTTTCCTGAGATGGTCTAGAAAACCCATCTGTTCTGGGAAGTACTCCGCCTGTGAGCAGATACCTCCCTGGCTTGTGCTTTATTTCCTTGTGTGCTCTAAATTGGAAGTTCTTTGCCAGCAGGTCTGCTAACCAGTGATTATGCTGCCTTCACTGGAGATGGCTGTATTTACACTAATAGCACAACTAGCTCTGTATTGTTCTGTGTCAGAGAGAAGAAAGAAATGTGCTGTGAAACTGCCAAACAACCAACTCCACCGTGAGTCTTGTATTACGACTTTCCAGCAGTCAAATTGCAGCAATCATGCTCATGCAATGGCAGTAGTGAACAGCTGTCATGACACCAGCAATGGTAATGCCAGTATCTCAGGTTATTTTTCTCTTTTTTCTATAACAGAACACAGTAGAAATTAATTTGGCAGTTTCTTATTGAGCATTTTCTGTTTCAGTTATCCGCACAGTTTATTTAGGCAGAGTAATGGCGTAACTGCACTGCTTTGGTCGACACATGAGGTAACTTTGCGATTAGAAAAGAGGGAGAAAAGTCACAGGGGACTGAGTCCTGTGATTGTTGGAGTCATAGAAAAAACCTGTTGGTTTTAATGGAAAAGGGTAAAGGCTGTGGAATGTAACCAAAACTCTGAAGCAAATTAATACTAGACATTAGAATTCTGCCTTTTATACTTCAGTATTATTATCAACAATGTGAGGGTGAAAATGTCAAGCCTTTTACTTTGATTGTAAAGCTGGAGGGTTTTTTTACATGATTAGGACTTCTTACCATAATCTGTATGATATTCCAGCGGTTTGGTTATACCTTTGATCATGGCATCACCTAATGAAATATTATATCTTATTTGACTATGTTTCCTATGACACGCAGGAGAAGGAACAACAAACCTGAGATGGCAAGAGTCTTAACAGAGATATTATGCAATGTTTAATAAAATAAGTAATAAAATACAACTTTTTAAATAATGGAACCATTCTGTTTCAAAGTGTGAAGCAGATTCCAGTGGGACATACCCAAAGCACATATTCCATTGTGGGTAAAGAACATAGCTGTTTACAAGAGAGATCAAAATTGTTACAGCAGTTATCTAATCAGATCTCCCATTAGATAGCAATTTTACTTGGTGGTAACTACATTAAATCCTTAATTACAGAGTCACACTAGACAATCCCTTGTAATTGCAAAACACCTTGCAGCAGCAAGACACCTCTCTCTTGACATTAACTGAGAAAGCTATAACAGTCACTTACTGTTGTATCAACCTGGTAAGAATAGTACTTTAGGATTCCCAACAAGTTGTTGGAATACTACAACCTTTGGGTGATGACTGCCTGCTTCAGTCAATGGGACATATCCTCTGCAAGGAAAAATTTTAGCTGTGCATCATGTTTTTGGAATGGATTATAAACTGAAAGGATTATAAATCCTTTACATATTGCAGATCAACTGGATTATCTTTTCATAAATCCTGACATGTTCCATCTGTTTCCATCATGCCGATGAGGCTCTTGGTGACCACACAGTTGCTGATAATATAGCATTAAGAAACACACTTTGTTACAACTGTACACGTCCCCCTCTTCAATCAAGGCTTGCCTACAGAAGGTACAAATTTACGTCCTTTGTGCTACCCTCAGACATAAACTTTTTCTGCTTGTCTTTTTAACAATGCCCCGTATCTTCAGAAGCAGTAACAGCTTGGACTCAACGTCAGACTGATCTGCCTCTTTCAAGTTTTGCCTGAGTGCTACCCACTAGAATTGGGGTTTCGGTTGTTGAGCAGCCCCTCTTGCAGCCTCTAATCCAGGCTACTCCTTGTGCTCCCCAGCAGGTAGGTGTTGTTTTAGCAATGCTAGGTACACGTAGTCACAGGTTCACATGCTTCCCTGACAGCCTTCTTGGTCTCAGCAAGAACAATCATCTGAGCACACACAAGTCTGGCATCCTAATTTCTCCCTCGCCTCACTTCTCCCACCATTTCTCTCCTAATTCTTTGTGCAATGCCACATAAGAGAGAAGTGTTGCCAGGGTCTTGCACAGCCTATGCATCCCAGAGGAGCATCTGCTGTTCTGCTTGTGGGTCCTCTGTGCACACCTGTGCACACACAGAATTTCCTGTGCATCTTATTCCTACTATTTCCTGAATAAATTTCATTCCAAACATTCAGAAACCCACAGAGAAAAAAAACCCCCAAAAACCCAAACCCACAAAACAAACAAACAAACAAACAACTCCCTCCAAAAATAAAATCCCAAACCCCCCCAACTCATCCCAGGCACCCAAGCACTGCAAAATGAAATTAATCACTACTTTGAAAATTTCTGCCGTTCTCTCTTGTAAACAGCTGCAACACCAATATGACTAAAAGATTGACTTCCAATAACAGAAAGCAATTTTAATGTGCTAAAGGGAGAGCCTCTCACAAGAGCAGTGCCATGGCAACTGGAAATCTGCCACTTTCTATAAAGCCAGGAGGTGGGACAGGGACAGAGGCACCCACGATGGGACTCTGAAGAGGACCAGGAGAAGAAGCAGCTCCTGGGAACATCTGTGCAGGGCCATGGCACTTGCAGCCGTGCATCTAGGTGTCCATAGAACTCTGCACTAGACAAAACTACAGGATTGCTGTCTTCATATCCAGGCTGCTGGGATTATTGTGGGGACTGTGGCAATAGTACTGGTATATTTTGGCTTTAAATTGGATTTTTAAGGAGAACATTTAGAAATTCAGAAGTTCATAGCTTACCATGCAGAATTTAGTTTGATGGCATCATAGTAAGTCCCTTTGTGTTAGGTAGCCAGACTACATGAGTATTATTGCAGAAATGTTGCCTCCAAACAAATGAATACTTCAAAATTATTCAAAACTCTGTCACTCTGCCACTCTACCATCACAGCCTTTGCTGATCAGTTGTACCTGATTACTCAGATAATAGTCTATTGCTTTTCCAGAAGACATAGGGTTATGCTTATACTGAGAATAAAAGTGCATTTCTCCTCTGCCCATTTCCCTGACACACTTACCTTCTGTGTTAGGAAAATTATGTTCTCCTCTCTGCCAAAGCTTTGCTCTCCCAGTAAAGCTGCTAGTCTCCTTTGTGATATTCATTTCCCTACTTATTAATATTTGAAAACTGTAAGGTTTGTTGGAAAATGTGTTAAACAAGATGTTTCAGGAATACTATCTACTTTATGCCAATTACACTTGCTGAGCATTTGGGAAATGTAATATGGCATTGGCTACCTTGAATTTTTTATCCAAGAGTGGGGAGGAAAAAAATACAAACTCTGATATCTCAAACCTGCCTTTATTTTCATAAATATTTTCTGTCTTCCCAAAGCAGGCGGGTTTCTCTAGGTTCTCCCATACGCATATGCAAAGAAGGGTTTAAAGGCCACCTTAATGAAATCACAGAATCAATTAGGTTGGAAAAGACCTTGGAGATCATCAAGTCCAACTTATGAAATGTGTACTCTTCAAAGTCTTCTCACAGGCAGCTTAATGACCCCACAAGAAGGAAGGGAGAAGAAAAAAGCCTACAAGTTACAGCCCAGAGATGTTACCTTGGATACCAAAATACCATGTTTTATTAGCTGTATCAATAAAATCAGATAATTTTTGCCTCTTTTTATCCCTTTCACATGCTTCTTCAAATTAGGGACCTGGGATGATGTGTTTATCTCAATGCGTAGCAGTGAAGTTCCATTCTGATTAAAAACCCATCAGTTTGAGATGGGTTTGTTTTGTTTACACTGGTAAGCAGAAGGAAAAAGAAGTTTTTGAAGTTCTGTCCTCTGATGTGAGATATAACCTCCCCTTACTTTACAGGGAGTGCCATGGGTTTATCAAACCGTAAAATCTGACCTTCGCCTTTCTGAAGAATCAATCTCGAAATTCATTGTTTTGCCTTGTGTACATGTTCTCCCCCGGAGAGTCTGTACGATACTGTAATATGACATTGTTTTATGTATCTGAAAACAGTACTTGAGGTCACACATGCACACCACTATGAACACCTGCCACCTAATAACAACCCATTGTTCATTTGGAAACAAAGGAAAAAAAAGACATGAAGTTATGGAAGAATATTTCCCACACAGTGGGAAATCCTTCAAATAGTTTAGCAAAGAAATAGGGCTTTAAACCGGATTTGAACTTTGTCCAGGTTTTAAAGGGAAAGCAGCTCTTTGAGTGGGGGATTTTGGGAGATCTCCCTTGCTGTTAAAATGCAGTTGGAATGAAACTCTCCCTGTAGGAGGGAGGACATAACATCAGTACTATTACAATTCTGGCTAATTATATAATCATATAGCTCTTACATGCAGACAAGTCCTATACTGAGGCAAAGTACAAGTTTACATCTACAAGATGAGAGGGTTCAAGCCTTTAATCAGATTACTGGCAGCAATTATTCAAGCCTTTCTTGTTCCTTTTCAATTTTCTTAATTTGCATCTCTAGCTACTGTGTTTGTCAAATGTGAGGTCTAAGCATTCAGAAATAAAGGATTTTTTTCATTTGCCATGTTAATTTGAACTTAATAATATCTGCCAAATAGTAGAGATATGAAAAAGCGGGCTGAAATAGTCCCAGCTTCTCTGCAGTTGGGGAGTTGTGGGGTAATTAATTAAGTTATGCTAACGATAGCAAGGACAGCAGTACACTGCTTCCCTATTGTATCTTTTCCTATCAACGCACCTATCCTGCTTTCTCCTTCTGTCTTTTCTTCTACTCCCATTTTCACTTTTCCTACTGCTACTTTTTTATTATTTACCTAATCTCCCCTGTTAAATTCCCTCTTGTCTACCACACAGTTCTATCTAATATTTATAGTAAGTACTACAAAATGTGGGTTAATAATGCAACAGGACAAAACTGAGAAAAGACAGATAGCTACTTTAATTCTATTTTAAATAACTACTTAAGAAAAACTTCAATTTTCACATTCTATAAGGTAAAGAAGCAATTAAAAAATGAGTATGCAGTTTAATATATGCCTAAGGGTGTTGCTTGTCGAAGGACTTGCCATACATTGAGTGTGCTTTAGAGGTGGTCCGAGGGCCATATTTCACATATGACTTGCAGACAGGTGATGGGAGCATGTGGCAGAAAACGGGACTTCTTAAGGAATAAATGGGTGAGCTCACTTCTTTAGGCCCTTTAAAGGGTTAGAGACATGAATGGCTATATAAAATTAAACACTTAATGAAGAGAGGATGTAGCCCATCTTTCTTTGCAAAATGTTATTTAGACAATTTATGTAGATGATACTTGGGCAAAAGTAAACTTGTTAGGAAGGAGATTGAAGAGGAGATTTGACTAAATCTTTTTTACTGGTTGCGACTCTGCATGTGACTTCACTACAAAAGTGATTTATTCTTCACAATTTATTTTAAAAACTGACAACGCATTTAGCCTGAAGAGAAACTGAAGTTCTGCAAGAACAGTTGATGCAGACAGTAAGTTCTTAATGTGTTTCCTGCTTGCCATGTGTGCTTTATCACTTCTGCATTGGTAGAGCCAATATGGGGATGATGCTGATTCTAACCTTTCTAACCGAACTTACATGATATCTGTACACTCTGAGTGCTCAGGTAAAGGCTGTTTCCTGACAGTGGCTACTGGTGCTGAATTATTTAGAAAGAATAATTGCGAGCATTATTCTGCTCTGACAGTTGTGCAGCCTAAGCCTTATTTGCTGTTGTTTAATTAAAAATAATTTTACACAGACTGTAAAGACTATAGCACTGTTTGCATGCATTTCTCAGTGCTAAATCTATATGTGTAAACTTCTTCATGTCTGTTTATATGGTCTTTCCTTAACCTAATTTTAAACAGAGACTCTCCCCAACATACACACATCCCTTTTCATGTGGAATTCTCTTCACCTCTTCCCTCTTAACACCAATGAACAGAAATCTTAGGAATGAGGCCATGGGTTTAGCAATGGGATTTAATTTCTTTCTAGCTCAGTAGTTCAAAACCATCCCTAAATAAATAACAGCTTTTGATTACTATGTGAATGGATGCTAGTTGCGCTTACTCTGGTTCTTCTTATTATGACGCTGCATGACAAACTCCTAGTCCTTTGTTCAGTTTAAATGATCAGTTCTCTATTCAGAAGAATTAAATCCTTCAGGGTGATACCTCTGTGGCAGGGGCACAGTACTCTGAATATTAAACATGTAATTTTTGCCTGAATAAATAAAAAATTTACTGCTAGCCAGCAGGCACATTTAGCTCTAACCAACAAATAATAACAATTTAGATTCACCATTTTTTTCTGAAATTGTATCAAATAGAAACTTGCTGAGGAATGAAACAGCAATCGTGTAAGTTTAGCTGTCACACTTATTTCATAACTAGTGTCACTCACAGAAGAGGATTGGGGGATGGAAGAAAATTAATGTATAAATAATCATAATCAGTGCCATCCTTACTGGATTCAAGACTTTCAGCTGTAACAAACTGTAAAAAGGATATATGTTGGATTTTACATTTGAGTCTCTGGTTTCCTCAATGACACAAAAAAGCTGCTTGGGCAACATACTCAGCTACTAACAAAAAAATCTAGATCAAAATTATCATAACTTATATTTACTATATTGATATTATGGGTGTGGTATTTTCACAGAATTCCACTTCATTTTGGGTTTGATCTCACCAAAATAATTGATGATTTTGCTATTAGTTTTAACAATGGAAGGACGAAATCCTTAGTGGCCTGAAAAATCCACCAGGAGAATGTGGAGGGACGTCCCTTAAGTCCCACCCCTTCCCGGAGAGCGCCAGATCTAGACAGTCTAGGGGAGCGTGACACTCAAGTTTGAGTCCTCCCACGGGGGGTGTTCACCGAGTTGCCCAGCCCTTGTTGCTGGGGAATTCCCCTCTTCCCCCGCCCTGTGGGTGTTGCAAGGAAATATCAATCTCCGGGAACCCTCCCAGGTTTCCAGAAGGTTCTGTGAGTTTATATCAAGCATTGGTTTGTTTCCCTATTTGTTACTGTCATCCCCCCTCCTCCTTACCGTAATTTGTTAGCCACCGGGTTGTCCGTCCCCCTTGCCTTCATCCTATTGGTCACTAGTATACCTTAAAGGCCAGGTACCCGTACCCCTCGCGGCCGTGTTTTGCTGTATCCTTCGCCACGACCACCACCCCTGCCCTCTGCCTCAATAAAGCGGAGTTGAACAGCAACGCCCTCCCTGCTCTTTTGCTCTCCGGACTCTCTCCACCAACTGCGGGAATGTGGTCTCACGCCCCTCTGGGGCTCAGACCTGCCTGCCTGGGAGCCAGCCGCTGAGAAGCCCAGCCAGGCGCCGTCAGCTCTTGAGCTAGCCGGGCCCCTGTAGCCATATCACCCACGGCTACAGGAGAACAGGATACTTTTCAATCCCTCAAAATCTTTATTTTTTTAAAGTTATTTCTGCCTTGCAATAAGTGCTGTTGCACATAAGATTGGTCCAGTCACAATCCCTTAGACATTTGCTGAAAAACTTGAAACACATTGATTTTGTTGAGCCGGACCCTCAATGAATTTGTCAGTATGTCAAATGGTAACTGTCACCAAAAGCATTCTAGTCACCAAATTGCTAACTCAAATGCGTCAGATTGCACTGTGGGTATGATAAAGTAATGTTTTTATTTAACATGGTGATGCAATTCAAATACCATTTCAAGATGAGGTTTTAGAGATTATTATAGTAATTTCACTATCATTGTGAAAGTAAAATCACAGAATGGGTCAGGCTGACAGGGAGCACAGTTGATCATCTGGTCCAACCTCCCTGCTCCAGCAGGGTCATCCCAGAGCACATTGCACAGGATTGCATTCAGATGGTTCTTGAACATCCCCAGTGAGGGAGACTCCACAAACTCTCTAGACAGCCTGTGCCAGTGCTCAGTCACTGCACAGTAGAGAAGTTCTTCCTCACGTTCAGGTGGAACTTGTTGTGCATCAGTTTGTGTCCATTGCTGTTGCTTTCATGGAGCGGGGTGCCGGGGTGTCCCAGTGCGCTGCAGCCTCCTTGGAGGCAGCGTTCCCTCAAGAACAGCTTCTCCAGAGGCTTCAGCAACTCCCCAAAGCAACGGGGTGATTTCAGAAAGTGTAGCATTTTCTCTGCTATAAGTGATTTCAGCAGCTCTTGTGAAAACTCCCGAGGGCAGCCCGGGGACAGAGAGAGAGAGGGCATTGTATGGCAGTTCCACAAGATAACCTTTATTGTCAGCGGTTCTCGTGAAGGGAAAGGCCAGGGATGACAGTTGCACCCTGCCCAAAGGCCGAGGCACAGCTCTTTTATGGGGAAGGCAGGGTGTGGGACAGGAGTCGGTTGGCCAGTTGGGTACAGGACATTACCATCGAGAAGCAGGGCACAGTGGGTAGTACACTGGGAAGTCACCATGACCGAGAGATGGGTTCTTATCGCTGGCCAAAGCAGTGCAGAGGGCTGAGTCAAGGACTCACAGCTCTCCACAACTTCCCCTTCTTTTCTTACTAAGAACATTTCCCTAACGGCTCTTCCAAAGCAGCACAAAAAACATGAGAACATGAGCAATACAACAAGAATTACAATGAAAATCCACAAAGCACCTTTAACAGAAGAAAGAGCCCACCCTTGGAGTCTCCATAGTCTAAAAAGTCTTCCATCTTGAGCTCTTCGCGTGGATGCTTTGGCTATGAGATGACAGATTGACACAACACAGTTCTTTGGGCATTTAACATCAGGTTAGCATGCTTTCCGAGCCAGCACTTAACATGGGTTCTGTTAGACAATAACCAATTAATAATTTGGCTATCACAATTTGGGTCTAATTGCTGTATTTTTTTCTTTTGGGGGGCCAATTGGGTTTCCCTTAATACAGAATTTGGATTTTGTTTGGTGCTAGTACAAAAAGCCTGCCCAGGGCACGGTCCTCCCCTTTTCTCTTGTAACTCACATGTCTTGAGGTTGTAGGCTGGGGAAACACATGAGGGTAACAGGTAAGGGATTTTTTGGGGTTTGGGGAACTGCTTGGAGAAAGCACAATTTAATGTTTACGTGTTGATATCTTGCACTGAAGCTTCCTCCAAGCGGCACTGGTGATGGTTCCCCCGAAAAGCACAGGATTCCATGGGTTAATACATACTCAGGTGAGGTGACAATGTCCAGGCATGTTCCTCCAGGGGAGGGACAGTCTCTTGCAGTAGACTTTGCTTGCATCACGTGCAGTTCTGTTGTGCAAGGTCTAGCAGTTTGGAGAGCCACTGATGGAATATGACACCCCTCAGCTGCTTCTTACATGAAAGTCCCATGGGTATGGCTTGTGGGTTTCACAGCTGGGCCTATTTGTGTCTTTTAGCCCAAGATGATTGAACAATAGGTTTACCTTTATCTAATCTTATCAGTTGACATTCCTAGAAAAGAAAATAATGAAGCTTCTTCGGCAATATATGCCTGAATGTAACAAGTTAATTTCTTAGAGGGAGTTACAGTTTTTGTTTCCCACAAGTGTTCAGTGGGGCTACCTCCAACTGCTGTTTAGTGGAGGCAGTAAGACTGCTTTTAAAAGGTTCTACAAGAGTTACAAGAGTTACAGTCTGCGAATTAGGCATTTTAGTTACTTCTCCCTTTTTTTTTTTTTCTTTCTTTTTTCTAAATTCAGTGCAGGGGTGCAGAGGAAACAAGGAAGGCTCCTGGCATAGGAGCACAAGGCAGCAGCTTTATCATTGGCTTCAGGGTTAGACCCTGCCGACTGTAGCTATACTGGCCATGTTGGATTATAGGAGGACTGTCCTCACAATGTAGCGGCTGTATCATTGGCCTCAGGCTTAGGACCCGCCAATTATAGTTTTGCTGATTATGTGGGACTTTACAGAATTTGTTTCAGGAGTTTAACCTGATAATTCTGCCGCTTTGGGGGCACAGGAGCACACAAGGACTCGGGAACTACAGAAAGGGGTGCGTAACGCGGCACGGCCTGCCCCTGCACCAGCTCCCGCTGCTGCGGCGGTGTGGGCTGGGCTACCGGCCAGCGGGGCGTGCGCGGGGCAGGGGCCCGCGCCCGGGAGGGAACACTCTGAGAAAGGAGGGCGCGACGGAGGAACACACGGGGGGCAGGAGCCGCAGGCCCTGCTGGGCCGGGAGCCTCACGGGAGCGGCTGGGGGGAGGCGGCCCGGCCCGCGGAGACACACGCAGCACGGCTGCAGGCGGGGCCGATGCAGACACACAATGACGAAGGAGGCGGGGCCGATGCAGACACACAATGACGAAGGAGGCGGGGCCATACGCAGGGAAGGGCGATGACACAAGGGGCGGGGCCGCCGCCAGTCCGGGAAAATTTGAGTAGGAGGGAGAGAGCTGCACCGTGTGGCTTGACACGCGGCCGGCGCCATCTTGTAAGCACGGCAGTCGGGCTGGCTGAGGCTTTGCGGGTAAGAAGGAGGGTGAGAGAAAGGCTCACCCAGGAGGTGAGGGGAGACAGGAGAGAGAGCAGGAGACAGGGGAGAGAGAGCAGATTTTTTTCCAATGAGATTCTAAAAGGAGTTAGTAAGGACAGAGTCTCGATTTTTATCTGAGAAATGCTTAGAGATTCAAATAATAAAGAACTTCAGTTTCCTCTTAGAAAGGTTACCTTTAGAAAACTTAAAATTACTAGCGAGAAGGGTTTTTAGAATAAGGGGAAAAGGTCTCTCTCAGATTGAGTAAGACTAGGTTTTCCTGGCTTATGTTCAATCTTTAGTGGTCCCACTCCCTTCCCAGCAGAAAAAACTGGCAAAAATGGACCCGAGAATATAAAGACATGAAAAAAGCCCCAAATCTAACTAATAATCTTCACTTGAGGTGTGGGGCTGGTCTGTAAGGTCTGAGTAAATTGTGCTGGGAAGGTGGTCAGCCCGGTCAATCCTCACGGATTTTCTTGTCTGAGATGGTAGGCGAGGGTGTCGACCATCTATCTCTTCAGATAGCATGTGCTAGAACGCAGATGTGTCTCCTCAGAGAAGTGACGAACCAACGGCATCTTAATCAGGAGTCGCTCTCTTCAAAGACATCCAGGGTCCAAGAAGTTCGGTGCGCCAATTGTTGCTTTCACGGAGCGGCGTGCCGGGATGCCACGGTGTGCTGCAGCCTCCTTGGAGGAAGCATTCCCTCAAGAACAGCTTCTCCAGAGGCTTCAGCGACTCCCCAAAGCAACAAGGTGATTTCAGCAAGTGTAGCATTTTCTCTGCTATAAGTGATCTCAGCAGCTCTTGTGAAAACACCCGAGGGCAGCCCGGGGACAGAGAGAGAGGGGGGAGTTGTATGACAGTTCCACAAGATAACCTTTATTGTCAGCAGCACTCGTGAAGGGGAGGCCAGGGACAGCAGCACCCTGCCCAAAGGCCGAGGCAGGGGGTCTTTTATGGGGAAGGCAGGGTGTGGGACAGGAGTCAGTTGGCCAGTTGGGTACAGGACATTACCATCGAGAAGCAGGGCACAGTGGGTAGTCTCTATGGGTAGTTACCATGACCGAGAGGTGGGTTCTTATCGCTGAGTGCTTTTGCCCTGAGGCCAAGGCAGTGCAGAGGGCTGAATCAGGGGTTCACAACTCTGCACACATTGCCTCTTGTCCTGTTGCTCGGCACCACTGAGCAGAGCCTGGATCCACACACTGACATCCTCCCTCACNGGGGTCTTTTATGGGGAAGGCAGGGTGTGGGACAGGAGTCAGTTGGCCAGTTGGGTACAGGACATTACCATCGAGAAGCAGGGCACAGTGGGTAGTCTCTATGGGTAGTTACCATGACCGAGAGATGGGTTCTTATCGCTGAGTGCTTTTGCCCTGAGGCCAAGGCAGTGCAGAGGGCTGAATCAGGGGCTCACAACTCTGCACACATTGCCTCTTGTCCTGTTGCTCGGCACCACTGAGCAGAGCCTGGATCCACACACTGACATCCTCCCTCACAGACGCTGATGAGGTCCCCTCTCAGTTGTCTCTGCTCAAGTCTGAGCAGCCCCAGCTCTTTCAGCCTTCTTTGTCTGAGAGATGCTTCAGTCCCCTAGTCAATTTTGTCACCCTCTGCTGGATCAGCTCCAGCAGCTCCATATCTCTTTTGTCCTGAGGAGCCCAGAACTGAACACATTACTCCACATAAGGCCTCACCAGAGAAGGACAGAGTAGAGTAGAGGGGCAGGATCACCTCCCTTGCCCTGTTGGCAGTGCTCTTCCTAATGCACCCCAGGACACCATTGGCTTTGGCCACCAGGGCACTGCTGGCTCATGGACAGCTTGTTGTCCACCAGTAACTAATAACTAATAAAAAGGGCAAAGAAACAATCCAAAGCACTTAAGATATTGCTTCAGCAATTCAGCAATTACTTTTGAAACACAGAATAATCATAAAGAAGAGAGGTTACGCCAACATTCTGATCCTGTGTATTTTTTCAACCTTCAGATGAGTATTTACAGAAAGATTTCATTGACTTCCCATGCTAATGGACTATCATTTAATTTACTAACACCAAGGAATGACTAGACCAAATCAAATAAACTTCCTAAACATATTTTTTTGAGAGGTCGGAATATTAATAAATTTAATATTTACTACCTAGAGTCACAGAAGGAAAAATTGCATGATAACAAATACAGTTTATATAGCTTATTTTTGGCCTTTTCACTTCATAGGAATAAATAGCAGTTTATTGACAGCTAATCATGAAACCATTGTAGCAACATGGGCATTGCTTCCTTAAGAAACATAAATTGAAATTATTTGGAATAATCTGAAAATATCTCCTAAGAAAGCGATGGTCTAAAATACACTGTGGCAGATTTGTCAATGACAAAGAAGACTATATTCCTGTTGCCTTTGAGCAAACAAACAAAAAAAAACCCACCAAACAAACCAGACTTAGTATTTAAATGGTTAACAATTTAAGGGGAAGTAAATTTGGAATTTCTGACCTGAAATAAGTGAACTAACTTAAAACTTCAGAAAAAAATTCACCAATTCCACGTTCTGTTTTTCATTGCCTCACAAGTGTCTTCCAGCTAACCCACTGATAATCATTTATGGACTTAAAAATTGGATTTAAAATAATCAGTTTTCCTATGGATTTCACCTGGGACAGTTGGATATACAATTTATTGATTAGAACACCACAACAGGGAAACATCTGTTGTTAGGTATGTTAACTGCTACTGCTCTATCTAATGTTTTTCATTATTAGAAGGTTATGCAGCTCAAAAGTTCTCTACAGATCTGGGGACATGATCCACAATCCTGAAGAATCTAAACGAAGGTTAAGTACATCCCAAAAATTTAAACTATCTGTTTGATTCATTGTCCTGTTTGCATGAACACCAAATCAGAGGAAGATGATGATCTATAACCCAAACAAACAAACAAACAGACAGTTGTGAGATCTTTTTACATACACATATAATACTACAGATTCAGAAATCCTATGTAGGGAAATTGCACAGTGTTGAGCTTTAGATTATGATGTTTGACTTGCATGTGAGAAAACCAGGCATGCTGCATGGTTGCAACTTGACTTTTGCAGCTGTTCAGGCTAGGAAGTTCTGTATTTGCATGAATTCAGATTTTACACAGTGCTGGCAGGAATTTTAAGGTAAATTTTGTAGGTCTTTTCTTTGTCAGGAAGCTGACAAACCCTTTTAAATACTGAAGTAATAAGCATTTGGGCTTATTACTTATAAGCTCTGATTATTCATCTGGTTATTTATATCACATCTGGTTATTTATATCACTTTGAGTGAAAAAGTGAAATACTGACAGGAAGTGTTTTCCAAGTACAAAGTTCAAAGAAGGGAGTCACCATGAAATTGTCCTTGGATAGTTCCCATTTAGTCATTGATCACTGCTCCACCCACATAACCAACATGGTGTATGAAGTTTAAGGGAAATAAATAAACTTGCACACCCTTAACCTAACAGAGAATTGAGTATTTTATAGAAGAAAAAAGGAACAGGTTGACCAGAAAGGCTGTGGAGTCTCCCTCACTGGAAACATTCCAGAACTGCCAGGACACAATCCTGAGTGTTCACTGTGCTCTGGGATGACTCTGTTTGAGCAGGGAGGTTGGACCCCTGTGGTCCCTTCCAACATGACCCATTCTGTGACTCTGTGAAAAGGCAAAACACACAGGAATCCATAACATTTAACTTTGAGAGGCTCTTTTTCTACAAATCAAAGCAAAACGTGAACACCTGATAACTCTTTTTGGTTAAAAAATACAGGAATCAGATGAAAAATAATGAAAATTCAGGATAAAAAAAGAATCAAAACGTAAGTAATTCCAAAACCTGAAATATTGGTTATAAGTAGGAAAAAAACCCCAGTGAAAAAAGTTTTTCATGTTTTTATGTTCATATTTTGAAGTAGTTTTACTGGTAATCAGTTGTTCAGTACTCCATACGTGGGAGTGGTAGTGTGGTTTAGCTTTAAAAACTTTTTTCTGTTTGCAACAACTACAAAGAATAATCCATTTTCTGTTTCATAAAAGCAGTTACAGTTTAAGAGAGGAATTTCAAGTGGCTGCAGGCACATATGATGAAAAGCCTAATATCATTTCAGACTCACTAATCACAGGTAATATAATCAAGAATTCAGTGATTTATCCAAGCAAGTGATACAGCTATGAGACCTATACTTATATATCATCTAGAATTCAAGTGTGTTTCTCCCTGTGCTTGTGCACGATAGGAATTTGTCTTCATCCCACTGAAAAAAGATATTTTTGGAACCAGTCATGTACAAAAGGTCTTTTATGAATTCAGGCTTTAGCAATGTAGTAGCAGCTCAGGAGCAAAGTTTGGATTGATCTTGATTACGCAGGATTACTACAGTTAATAACATTGGCTGTTTTATCATAAGGACAATTCTATTCCTCCGAAATTATAAATATTGTGTGACGTAATCATGAAGTCCCATGCCTGGGGTTAGTGCTTATTTCTGTTGAGAAGTCCACAGCAAGTTGTGGGGCTGTATAAACAGATAGGAAATCAACCATTTAGATGACTAAAGGTCATCATGTGAGAGTATGAAGCAGAAAATGGCCCTTCCTTTGCTAACAGTGAGAGTTAGTAATTTCATTAGAAAAGAGTTTCTGCAGTAAAAATAACCTTGCTCTGAAGTATGCAAGGATACCTTAATTCTCCTTTGGCCGAGACTCTCCATTCACTTATGAGATATACTGATTTGAAAGGTGAAAATCTTAGCAAAAAGGCATTAACTGCTAGAACCAAGCCAGTAGCAAGGGAGAACACATCATTATTTTAGTTCTGTCTAGCTGAAGGAAATCTGACACCTTGAACATACCTATTGGTGAAAGAAGCAGGTTTTTTGTTCCTTACAGATCTTAAAAAATTTTTGTCTCCTACTGTCTTGGTTGCTCTTTTCTCCCGATGGTATAATTCACACCAAATGAAGATAGGTTTTCTTTTAATGCATGAAGAACTCAAATGAAGTTTGGAAAGCAAGAGCACTAACAAGGATGTGAGCCTAGCACATATTTTTTGTACAATAAATGGAGCAGCTTCCTTAATTACCAGGTGATTTTAGGTGAAGGACATCCAATTTTTAGACATGCAGACCTATTCACTATTAAATTTTCCTGGCTTCTTCTTCAAATTCATCTTCATCTACAGAGACGTGATTTGCAGTCATGAGCATAAAAGAAAAAAATTTGAACCTTTCTCCACATTTCAACGTTTCTTTTTTCTAGGAGTCGTTCTTATAGCATTTGAATATACAGTGATAACAGAAAAACTCAGCAGAAATGTTGTCAGAAACAATACCACTATCAACAGCAAAATGAAAGGGTTAAAGGGAAAAATTTCTATTGACATAATCTAACATAATTTTATTCCAGTGTTTCCAGGAGATATCCCAATCAAAAGTATGATAAAAACTAGCAATTCCTAACAATTTCTATGTGCAACTCAGGAACATATAGTAAAAATTGTATCCATAGTTTTTTGATTACTTTTACACAGAGACACATTTTCAGCATCTTTCTCCCATTACCTTTGACAGTATTCTGCTCAGACATCAAATTATGAAGGCATACAGAGATCACTAGGTAACAGAATAGTAGCAAAAACTTCTGACGTGTCATGCTATCTGTCTCAGTTATTAAAGGTTTTTTAAATACATAGTTCCACTGGATAAAGTCAAAAGAGGATTCAGACACTCTGAAAGAAACTGTCCTGGATATGCTGGATTTTAGGCAGAGGAGGAGAAGGAATTTTGACTGTCTTACAAACTTGTTTCATGTCCTTCTGTTTTTGTTTGTTCTGCTATGTTTATTATTTTTTTTCTTTCTTTTCTGTCTGGAACAAATACTAACACTTTTTTAGCATTTTCCACAGACTTAGAAGCACCAGCTTGTTAACTACAGAACATTTGCTTGATTGTTCATGAAGTCTAATGCAGCATCTCGTGCAGTGTTAGCAAGTCACAGTCTACCTAATTATCACAATTTACAGATAGTGCTGGAAGACATTGCATTTGGAACCCCACGGGTGCAGGATTGCCCTTTGTCTGGGCTAACTCAGATGCCTGTGCAACTCTGTTGTGTCTGGCACCAGAGTTCCCCTCAGTGTGTTTGCACAGCGCCTTGCTGTGCCATTGAGATGGGAGATAGCCTTAGCACAGGAATACAATGAACCAGCATTTGCTCTCCAACATGATGATGTGATACAGCAATAGAAAGAGAAATACACTGCAACCCTGTTTCTGCGCAGTTATAAAGGAATGTGTCTGGAAGAAAAAATCCATGTGGGCTTGGTCTCTACTTCTATCCAGCAGAGGATATGTCTCATGGTTTAGAACTTCTGTCTAGCTAGGGAATAAACCAGTATTTTCTAGTCCTGATACTAACGGCTAAAGACCCACAGTTTGAAGATATTTCTGAAATAAGTGCAGTAGAAGTTGAATGTAACTGTTGGCATCTTGCAAAAGCAATTCCATGTTTTGAAATAGTAAGATACCACACTGATACCTGAGCAATCCACTTCTGAGTATTCTTAGAATTTTCTTCCCCTTTGCAATAATTGTGAGCGCAGTTATACACCCATGTGCACCTCAAGAGCAGGATTTTATCAGTGACGTGGTGCCAACACCCATTGAAAATGCACTCTCATAGTTGAGTTCTCTGACATGAATCCTGAGTACATTTTTCTCTAAAGATGAGATACTTTTTAAACAGGAAAACATAAAAACAGCCCTGAAAGACTAAAAACAGATGATTCACTATCAGAGGGAGCAGAATCCCAAGCATGGTAGAAGGCATCTCTCTACATGGAGGATGTTCCAGTGACATTAGATTTCCCTGAAAGACAGTCTTGCTGTGCCAGAGCGCAAACTGGGAGTTTTATACTTTATTGTCAGAGAAACTTAAAAGATAAGCTCAGACCAAAGTGTACTTAGACTCAGTGTCTCAAAGAGGAAACACAAATTGGAGAAGGAGAAAGCCACAAAAACCAGACAAAGTCTTCAGGGCACATGCTACAGGCTAATAACTACTTTTGTTTTTGTTTGTTTGTTTGTTTGTTTGTTTTGTGTCATTGTGCCTGTTATAGAATTTAAAGATGCAAACATTTATCTGACTTTCGTTTTCCAGATTACTTCAGATGCGATGCAGAATTCTTATATTCCAAATAACACAACTTATTGTAAATGAATGACTGTATAATTAGTGGACATGTAAAATCTTTAGAAATGCAATCTCACTTTGAATCTGGTATTCTTTTTTTAAAGTGAGTTCAAATCATCCTTCTATCTAAAATGACACTTCTACAGCCATTACATTTATTTTAAAGAGCATGAAAATAGAAAACTAGTCAATAAAACATCAGATGACATTTACTCTAGCATTTTCCTAATTTCTTCCCCTTCTCAGAACCAGTGTGCATTGATATCCTCTAAGCGATAAAATTAGCAGGAAAGAAAAGACTGGTTTAGAATTTCTCCATTACTGTTATTCCACGGGAATTCCTAGGGGTTAGATCACTTCAGGTACATGCCTTAAGATGGGAAGCAGAATCGATGTCGTCTAGTTTTTGACAGCTAGGAGATCCCAACACTGCTGTTTTCAAGCAAACATGTGACAAAACATAACTAATCAACTGCTAGAATTTTGCATTATTTCTGTTTGGCAGTGCTGGAATTTTAACTCATCTAGATGCTTCTTTCACTTTCAGAAAGTTTTTACAACCTCTTTCATCTTACATACAACTTCCTTTGTGGACCTGGCTTAGATTATGCAATTTTCTTCAAGAAAACAGGAAATAATGGCAACACTCAGACTGAAAGTCCTGTCTGCAAGTTGTTACCATGTTCTGCAGCTTTTCTGTTACAAGAACAACTGAAAAAATTGAAAATTGAAAAAATACAGCTTATTGCAGAACTGTTCACTAAGTAGCTCAAATGCAGGGATATGCGGGTGGCAAAAAGGAATCCAGAAAAATTAAATATGTTTGTAATCTTAGCTGGACTGAAAGCTGAAGAAAGTGATTCATGGAGGAAACAGTTTTCCATCTTTCACTGGTTTCAGAAAAGCACACCTGTTCTGTTTAGGATAATAATGTTAACAGTACAAGAATGGTAGTTTTGTTTTATGGAAGAGATCAGGAAGATTGATTTGTCAAGTTAAAGACAAAGCTTGTTTAAATGACTGTGGCTCATGTGAGTAGCTGTATGAAGAACTCTCTGATTTCTAGAGCAAAATGGAGTGCCTAGTTCTGGTCAGTTATCTATGTTGTTTGTGGAGTTTAAAAAAAAAACAAGTGAAAAAGGAAAAGGGGGGGGTGGGATGACAAAAGCAATCAGTTCTCAGATTCCAAAGATTCGTGATCATCTGAAAGCAGTCATCAGAAATCCAGGTAATCCCTATTGAATAAGGTGTGTTTTCTTAATAGCATTCAGAACCCTTTTATAAGGTCTTGTGTCCTGTCCTTGCTTTCAGCAAGCAAAATTCAGGCTTAGTGTTGACATTCTGATATGACACAGCTCACATCTCTTTGATAGTATGAAAGAATATAAATCTGCAATTATTAGACAGAAGGGAGAAGATGTCCTTGGATATTCAGACAAATATAAGAAGCCAATAAATTTGGATCCCCTGTAAAATACATCCTTAATGAGTGTGCTAAATATTATTTTAATATATATGCTTTTATTATTTTCATAAGCTGATCAAATCAGTAGAAGTGGAAAGCAGTCTGGTTCTGGTTTTTAATATAATCTTACTTGATTGTGATGAGAGAGGAACATAGTAAAAAAAAAAATTGCTTATTTTAATTAAGAGAAGAAATAGAATATGGAGCTCTTTGTAGTTCTATACATTTACAGGAGAAAAAAAATCTCTCCAAATTAACATATCACAGAATTGTCTGTCTTGAAACAGCATGTTAAGTTTTACATCCTGCATAAATCTTGTTCTAGAGAGAGGCTTTTGATGCGAAAATCTTTATTGCCCATTGCTATTCAGAAGACTCTAAGTCGCACCCCTTAGTGCATTTGCAGATTCCTAGAAATCCTTTCTGATTTTTTTTTTTTAAAGGCTGAAGAAATTAAATCTTCCTATGCGTAACTCCATGCTTACAGGATATGTAAAACCAAAGGAAAGTAAAACTGAAATTATTAATGTGGGCCTAAATTATTACCTGGCATGTGCTAGAATCTGCACTCAGATGAACACTGGTCCATGGATTCAAAGACGAAAAATTTAGGTTATCTGATCTCATTCCTGTGGTAGAGACAATAAGAACTCAAATAAGTATCCTGCAGTGACTGAGCACTCTGTACTGCCATATTTATGCGGAAGTTTTAACAAAGTGAAGATGCAAGAAAAATGTTAAATATTCTGCACTGGCAAAATGATCCAGCTGCAACTACTGATGGTTTCATCAAACTTCATCCCATCCTGCACCACTGGCTCTCCTGGTACCATAAACTTGTTCTGGCTTAGGCATGACATACAATTACACTTCTCCCCACATGATCAAGACTGTAAGTTGTTCAGGTAAAATAGGTTAAAAAATTATCCGCATAAAGCTAATTCATATAAATCATCTGAAAGGGTCTCAACCAGAAAAGCATGCTTGTACCAGATCATCATTCTTCCACAGTTTTTGATCTGGAACTATGAGTCTTAAAACTGACTTCAGTACATGTCAATACATGTCTTCAGTCACACATTTATAAAAGTAAATAACAGCACTTTTCCCATCTCAGATATTTTGTGAAATAAATACATTGCTATGGGATGTCATAAATGTCCTCTACATAAACATCATCAATCCCATCAAAGAGTGATTATACAAAGAAGAAAAATATGTTTGACCACAACTTAATGCTCGAGATCTGCAGTTACCATGTGAGCTTGTTGGTATAAGCAGTATTTCATGAAATTCAGCATAGAAATTTGACCGGGGAATGGTTAATGTTCTTTACAATAGTTAGATTTGTGCTGGAAACAAGGGTTGATAACTCGGGGATGTTTTTGTTACTGCTGAGCAGTGTTTAGACAGCATCAAGGCTATTACTGCTCCTCACAGGACCCCACCTACAAGAAGCTGGGAGGGGACTCAGTGGGGACCACTGACCCAAGGGATTCAATATACCATGGTGTCATGCTTGGCCTATAAACCTGGGGGAAGAAGGAGGAAGGACATGGGATGTTGAGTGTGATGGTGTTTTTCTTCCCAAGACAGTGTTACACCTGATGGAGCCCTGTTCTCCTGGAATTGCTTAACATTTGCCTGTCCATGGGAAATGAGTGAATCTCTTGTTTTGCTTTGCTTGCATGCATGGCTTTTGCTTTACCTATTAAACTGTCCTTACCTCAGCTCACAAGTTTTCTTACATTTACTTTTCCTATTCTCTCCCCCTTCCCACTCTGAAGGTGAGCTAGTGTGTAGCTGCATGGGGCTTGGTTGCAGGGTGGAGATAAACCATGCCAAGCGTAATCCACCAAAATGATAATTGCAGAAAATTAGATTTAACAAGCAATCTGCTACCGCAAGTAGTGGCAACTCCTATCCTACCTGTCTGGTGTTCATACACCTGCATGCAGTTGGTGGAATGCAGAGCGCTGTGAAGACACCTAGGCAGTATGAGGAGAAAAACACAGTCATTGAGATTCATAACTAGTCTTTTATTGAGAGTTTACCTACGTCATACAGCACTGTTACTGAGTATATGCAGGAGTGGAATAAAAACATTCTGGCACCTGTATGGTTCAGCACAAAGAAGAAAGAAAGAAGAAACTTTCTCTTACTTTGGGATCACATTTTGAAAGTAGGGTATTCAGGGGTTCTGCCCAGTCTCGGAACAGGGCCTGGGACTCGGTATTGCCTGTGCATCGCATGTAACGAGTGTCACTGCTATCTGCAGTTCTTAAAACTTCCTTTGCAGGAGTTCTGTAAGACAGTTTAGCCTTGCCCATTGAGGTGAAATACAATATGAAGCAATTCAACTTAAAAATCTGAAAGGAAATTTTCAGAAGTAGTACTAGATAGTACTAGATAGTACTAGATTATTCTCATCTTCCATCTTCCATTGTTCTGTCTTGCAAATACTCATATAACCAGAAGCTAGTTAATGCTGCAGATTTTGAATACATTAAAAGAATGCCATCCACTCTAAAGATTCAGAGCTGAGCCAGATGGCACATCTGACTGCAGTGTATAAGAGCTACTGTACTCCTACTGCTGTGAAAAGCAGAAACTGAAGCATCGGTGGATGAAGCTAGTTTAATAGGAATCTCTCTTACAGCTCTGACCTCAGGCACCCACTGTCTTTAAGTGGTGTGACTATTGCACATAGGTTTAGGTAAACATGTGATGAAGTTGTTTTATAAATACCACGGAAGATTAAAAAACAGGGAACAAAAGGGAAGAAAAATGGAAGCAGAACATTGAAACGCTATGTTATTTCTTCTCTTTAACATGCGCAGGCATACAATAGTTCCTTCTGCACTTGGAATTCAATGTGCATGAGTCAGCCTGTCCGATATCAGCAATTACAGCTATAAATGCAGAGCTATTATGCACTCATGTTGTGTAGCTTGGGAGTAGTCTGTTCTACCAGGGACAAAAAGGTCTTGAGCAGCTGCTTAGGGTTCTTACCAATCTCAAGCAGTGAGCAGGCAGTCAACTGTACAGCCTTGCTTCACACAGCAGGGATACAGTCCCAGCACTGTGCTCCCTGGGAGGTGCCCAGAGCCCCATAGGAGACACATTCTCTTGGATGCAGCAGTGCTGCAGATGAAGTCCCAGCAACCTCCCATTTTCTTCAGCAGGAAATCTTTGCACATGTGCTCTTACAGCTTCCTTTCCACAGTCATTCATTTACACTGATTTATAGCCTTCCTCACTGTCCTCCTCCTCAATTCTTCCCCCTCTATTTTTCCCTGAGGCCTGAAAAACTTAAGCATGGGAAGTACATGTTGGGGAAATTAACAACCTGGATTTTTGCCTTCTCAGCATAGATGGGAATGAGCAGGCGAATGCTCCCAGTGGCTGTTCTTTTGTGGTCCTGCTCAGAGTGCGTATGTCTGCTGGCAACCAGCCCCAAAGCAGTGTTATGTGAGAAACAGAACTCGGAGCTCATATGTGGATGAGGATGATTCCGGAGAAACAAAATGAGAGGCAAGGAAGGTGACCTTCTGGTCCAGGCCGACAGGCTCAGCCCTGAACAGGGACTGAGCAGGGGCTAACATGGGCTGAGAAAGTCGGAGCTGTTCAGCCTGGAGAAGAGCAGATTGCGTGGAGATCTCATAGCAACCTTCCAGTATCTGAAGGGGACCTACAGGGAAGTCGGAGAAGAACTCTTTGTCAGGAAGACGAAGAGAAGTGATAAAACAGAGAGTAATAGGTACAAATTGAAAGATAGGAAATCTAGTTAGATATTAGGGAGAAATTTCGTAGTATGAGGGTGGACCCAGAGCCCCTCTGTCACAAACGGGCCAACAGCTGCTGTTACCCTTCGGCGCGGCACCACGGCCCCGCACATCAGAGCGGCGCGCAGCCCTCCGCGGCCCCTCGCAGCCGCGTCTGCAGCGGAGCCGGGACCAACCCCGGCGCTCACCCGGGCCGTGCCTCAAACAAGCTCCCAGAGCGCCCTCCTCCTCAGGGCAGGGGAAGCGCTCGGGGGTCGGGAGGGGCCGCGGGGCGGCGAGCGCTCGCCGGACACCCTCCGAGCCGTGCCGCC